>JAZKJV010009649.1:0-587000 GCA_037367405.1 Ottelia alismoides | reverse complement strand
TGTGGAGAAAACTCTTTCCGTTTTTCTTTTGAAATATGTCCCTATACAAGAGGAAACTCTATTGAAATTTTCCTAGAAATATGTCCCAATATAAAGGAAAACTCTGCCGAAATTTTCCTAGAAATATGTCTCAATATAAGGGGAAACTCTACCAAACTTTTCCTAGAAATATCACCCCTTATAAGAGGAAGCTCTGTTGAAATTTTGAAAGAAATATGTTCTTCGCGTTCTTTGTGTATTCTTTGTGTTTTTCGTGTTCTTCGTCCGTTCTTCGCATTCTTAGCATGTTCTTAGTGTTCTTGATACGAAAATTAAATTCGATCCGTTTTAGGAACAGTAAATCATCCTTTATGAAAATGAATCACAATAAAGCATATCATACACGAGAAAGAGAGAGTTCGATTAGGTAACGAAATCCTTCATTTTGTTGATGGGTTTTTATACGATATCATTGAAATTCCTGAATTTATGTTCTTCGCTAAAAAGAAACCTAATTTGGCTTTTTTGAGAAAATATGGAAAGTTGGCTTTGTGGTTTCCACTAAAATATATCTAAGCATCGAATAGATGCAATGGCTTGGAAAGTTAGGGTTTGGAAGCTAAAATATACATAAATATGAGTATATATACATATGAATTAATATATATATATATGTAAGTCTGTATCAGTATTGACAAATATAAAAATCGAAGGATTAACGAAAAAATATTATATATATATATATAAATTGATGTGTATAGAAATGGATCTTGAAAAAGATTGTGTGTTACATTAAGAATGGCCTGGAGTAGATACTACAGATCGGGTATGCAAACTGCAAGTTTTGTCAGAATAACATCCATATTGACAGGCCAAACCTAGATGGTATATGATTATCTGGATATGTTGAGCGTGCAAAATAAATTATTTCTAATGCGTGGTACGATTGCCATTAGGCATATTGATTGACTGAAGATGTGTCCGTGCCATGTGAAGGCACAAGCGATTGGATCGCGACTGGATCATGATAATATGTATTTAAAATCGCTAGTATATTTGATTAAAGTTAGCATGATGTTTTAAGTAACCGGATCCTCGAGGACGGTGTGCTCTTTTATTTGCCAAGATGTGGGTTTGAAAACATGTGTAATAAAAGAAAAGAAAAATTGTTAGGGTAGTATTGGAGGATTGGTTGAGGCGATGTGCTGCGGCATAAGCTCACCAGTTCAACACAATCTCCAGCACCGAAGTGCCCACAACTTCGGAGTCCATGAATGGTAGGGTTCCCCTGAACTATCCCTGACGTGGAATAGAAGGAATATGACTTAAACTAATGAGAAGGAATGAAACTTTTTGTGATAACAAGTTTTGGAAAAATACATCATTTGTTTACTTTTCTCTTCTTCGTTACTTAGCATTCGTTAATTGTTTTCCTATGATTTATGGAAAACCTAACATGCATTATCACAATGACTTTAGTAATCTAGACAACTAATATAATAGCCATCCATCCAACCACATTAGCTTTACTCTATAAGGTACTTGGTAATCTTTGTATGCATTTCCTTCTACTTATGTACATGTAAATGGTTATAGTGGGACAATGTATCATGTAAGCTTTATGTTGTGAATGGAAAAGAATTAAATGCTTCTTTCTGAGCATTTTTAATTGCATTTTATTTCTAATTTTAGTTGTGATTATTGAATAAATTATTACTGATTAATCAGATCTGGATATAGGAGGATCCAATGACCCAGAATTGGGGTCATTACAATCAGTAACTTTGTATGACTATCAGTAACTAAACACTTCAGTAATTTTCATATTACCATCAGTAACACTTTATTGCAGTAATATTGAACGCATCAGTAACTTTCGTATTACCATCAGTAACTTTATATCAGTAATATAAAAGCATCAGTAACTTTCGTGTTGTCATCAATAACTTTGAATCAATTGTAAGTAAAGGAAGTAATTTAATCAGTAACTTTATATAAGTTACTAGAGCTATGATATTACTTATTAAAGCTTCGATTTATATTACTGAAGCTTGGATATATACTACCTACTGAAGCTTGTATTTTTTATTACTGAATCTGTTGGAGATGAAGGGGCCCATCTCATCTCTCATGGGCACGGGGCACATTGGATAAAAATCATTATATATAAGACTTGATGGGGCTTCTCCGGGCTGTTCCCCAATCATTTTCCCGTAATTTTTTTTATTTTTTTGTAAAATATCATCATGTATATTCATCTATATATCTCTCCAATATGTCATTCAAATATCGTCAGAAACGGAGACTCATATGCCCTCCATCTAAACAGTTTGATTATATCAATGTTTAGATTATTAAAACTACATGTTCTAGATGGAGGGTATATGAGTTTCTATTTCTGAGGAAATTCGAATGACATATTAGAGGGATATATCTATGAATATACATGGTGATATTTTTGCAAAAAAAACAAACAAATTGCAGAAAAATGGTCGGGGGTAGCCCATTGGATGCCCCTTGAGGGCAGCCCCATTTTCCCATATGTGTGTGTGTGTGTGTGTGTGTGGTAGGGACCCCTTCAAATGAGGTGGGGTCTCACCATAATTGTAATGAGCCATCAATGACGTGTGTTGGATTGAAAGGGTGTGGATGTGATTAAAACCACTAAAATATTAAAGATGGTTTTGAGTTATGTCATTTCCTAAAATGAAGGATTCAACCGTGCAAGTTATTATGGATGAGTAATAACAAGTTTCCTACATTTTAGGAATGCATTTGAAACAGTTTTGTTAATTTCCCTCCGTGTATGCTAGTAAATTTACCAAAAATGGATGATCGTTGTTCAATTTTTGTGAAATTTTAATGAAACAAATGCGTGTATTTTACAATTAGTTACTCTTAAATAACAATATCATATGATAATTTTAATAAAATAACACATCATTTTACAAAATAGTTTGTTAAATAATGCAGTAGACATGGAATTCGATTCAACTTTTTGTTATTTTTATTGTAAAATTAAATTAATGACACTCACACAATTAAAGGTATGATATTCACTTATTTTAAAAAGAGTGCACAAGCTAATGGGTTGTACCATAATTAATAAATTGATGAAGAATTTTACAAAATATATTGACAAATAGTAATGATTTGTGTATTTTACGTAACGCTTGGTGGGATTACAATGTACATTGGCATAGTTTGTTAAAATTTGTACGATATACATCACGAAAAATACAATATGACTATGTGTTTTTGATATTATAATCCCAAAATTGAATTAACCCTTTTTTATTAAGAACTAATTGATGAATATTAAGTTATTTATGATGAAAAGGTTCTTTCAATATACATTGCATAGTTATATTTTATGAGATATTAGCTTTTAAGTAGTGCAAAGATGAAAGTAAAATATCCATATACACACATTATACTAACAAAATCGAATACACATGTAATGTATGTATTATACAAAACAAAAATGTAGTCTTAATATTATATTCCCAAATTATATTGCCTTAACATTCTGTTCAAGAAATATAAGGTTAAAATTATAAAAAAAATGAATTTTGTTACCTTAATGTGTATATTATACAAATAAAGTTAACGTAACAAAATATTACCTTAGTATTTTATTCCGAAAATAGAAAACATGACACAATTGCATAACATCATTTTTGAATTGCTATTTTTAAGGAGAGACCGTTGGCATGACAACAAAATTTCCTAAAATTTCCCCTAATCGAGCAATTATGTCAGTGGTTTTGATGCATTTGGGTGGTTTTAATAACATCCGTAGATTAAAATCTAACGATCTAAATTAGTGGCTTACCATAGATACGGTAATACCCCGCCTCATTTGAAGTTTCTCATATATGTATATATATGTATATGGATATATGATGTAAAGGAGGCTGCTCCCTGGGCGTAGCCAACGGGCTGCTCACACAGCTATTTTCCTCGAAATATTTTAATTTTTTTGGAAATTAAAAATTAGTATATTCATCACTATATCCCTCTAACATTCTATTAAAATTTCGCCAGAAACAGAGACTCCTACGGCCTCCATCCAAACATGGTCGATTTAAAAAATCCTGCAACCGTTAAAAAAATGACGTCTGGATGCAGGGCTTAGGAATCTCTGTTTCTGACGAAATTTTAATAGAATGTTAGAGGGATATAGTGATGAATATACAAATTGTTGTTTTCCAAAAAAATAAAAATAGGGAAAATAGGGGTGGGAGCAACCCCGTTGGCTACTCCCAGAGAGCATACTCCTTTTTTCCCTATCTATATATAGGGTAAAATAGGGCTGCCCCCGTGGGGGGAGCTAACTTGGCTCCTCCCGCGCTATTTCGCCCCTTTTTTATTTTTTTTTGAAATTTCTTCTGTGGATTTTCATCAATATATCTCTATATCATGTCATTCAAATTTCACGCGAAATAGAGACTCCTACGGTCTCCATCCAGAAGGGTCGTTTTTAGCAATTCTGTTACCGTTAAAAAATGACTGTCTGGATGGAAGCCGTACGAGTCTATGTTTCGCACGAAATTTTAATAACATAATATAAGGATATAGTGATGAATATATATATAGGGTTAAATGGGGTTGCCCCCTGGGAGTAGCCAACTTGGCTACTCCCATCCCTATTTTCCCCTCATTTTTTTATTTCTTTGGAAAATAGAAATTTGTAAATTCATCATTATATCCCTCTAGCATTCTATTAAAATTTCGTCAGAAACAAAGACTCCTACGGCCTCCATCCAAACAGGGTCGATTTAAAAAATCATGCGACCGTTAAAAAAGTGACGTCTGGATGGAGGGCCTAGGAGTCTCTGTTTTTGGCGAAATTTTAATAGAATGTCAGAGGGATATAGTGATGAATATACAAATTTTTATTTTCCAAAGAAATAAAAAAATAAGGGAAAATAGGGGTGGGAGTAGCAAAGTTGGCTACTCCCTGGGGGCAGCCCCATTTTACCCATATATATATATATGGGACCTTTCAAATGAGACGTGGTCCTTCCATCTCTAAGGAATGCCAACGATCTGGATCATCGGATTCAAATCCAACGGTACCTTCAATTTTGTTGCCCAAAAGGGTATTTTGATCATTGATGAATACTCATTCATCACTCTTTATTCTTATATTTTATCTACAAAAACCTTTGCAAATACATGTAGATATATGTAAATAGGAATAATTACCAAAAGCATGCATTGTGTAAAAACCTATAATTAGCATGTTTTTGTGCAAAAATAAAAGAATAAAGATTAAAAAGAAAAAGAGGGAAATATTTAGAATAAATATCGAGCAACCTAACCCAAGGGAGGGCTCAGCATGGGCCTGACCGCATAAAAGACAAAGTAGAGGGAGATAGGGGCTCATGTGTGTACATCTTTATGAAAATAAATAAAAATATTTTCCTCGATAAAAATAGCTTAAATTATGCTTGTAAATACTTGTATATATATTTAGAAGTATAAAAATAATAGAAAAAGATAAAAATCAAAAAGAACAAAAATACCACCTTCATTATGTACATAAACCACTCTTATATATTTATTTAACCTTGTAAATAAACAAAATTAATTCCAAGATTTTTTGTAAATATTCTATGTTATATAATGTAAATAAATAAAATAAAAACAATTAAAACAAAAACAAAAATAAAAATAGCAAAATTAAAAATACAAAAATACATTGTACATATACCATGTAAATAAATGTATATATGTATTTATTTCACCTATGTAAATAAATAATTAAAATAAAATAAAAATATCTTTTTATTCCTTATTTTATAATGAAAAAAATAAAATATAAAATAGGGATAAAATTGCATAAAAATAACAATTTAAAAAATCAAAAATTAAAAACCTAATAGTGTACATATACCTATATATTACATACTATGTAAATACCTTATTTTTATTTCCAAAAATTAATTAAAAATCACTAAAAAATAGAAAAAATAAAAGAAAAATATTTTGTGTTTTGAGTTTTTGCTAAATCGGCCCCTAGCTACCCTTAATTTGCACTTGAAGATCCAGCCACGTGGCATGTTTCAATTGGGTCCTGGGGATGTTGACCGCCCGGTCAACTACCCCCCCCCCCCAGGACCACCTCCCGCGGATCTGGGTCGTGGACCCGATTTCTCAGACTTTTACCCGCTCGACCCGATCGCCATTCCACTTAACCCCGGGTCCTAATCCACCATTGTGCATCCCTGGTCCACGCCCGGGGTGGGTTATGGGGATCCGTGCTCCGACAAGCACGCCCGGACCTCTCTTAGCCGGACCCCTAGCCATATATAGTCGTTGCTCCGCCACCCTAATGCTCTATCTTTGGCCATTTGTTTCCTCCTCCTGTGAGCTCCAGAGAGTGCGTGAGAGTGACAGCTCGCATCTGAGCCTGCTGAAGCGAGGAGAGGAGGCGAGTCCATCGATCCGGCGAGCTACGCCGCCGTCGCTCCGCCATCAGCTAGAGCTTGAGCCTCGGAGGGAGACGCTCCTCGAGGCGACGACCAGGAGCTTCAGCAGCTCCTCCCTAGTCTCTACGACCACCCAGGTAACCTTGTAGGTCCTTATCTTTCGCTGATTTCCATTTACGAACAAATCGCACCGCCGCTGTCTATCTTCGATTCCCATCGTTCCCGACCACCATTCGATCATCGGGCATCGCCATAGCCCTCGCCGACTCCCCGCGCACCTTCTTCACCCCTCCATCCAACCCAGCTCGCACAGGAGCTGGGAGTCGAGCTCCTCCGTCTACCCCCTTCGCCGGAGTTCGCCATATCGACCCACAGCTCACCGTCGCTCCGCCTAACCGGGTCGAGGCATTTTGCCCTCGACCCACGAGTCTCTTGGTGATCTTTGCAGGTGCTACCAAGCCCATCTGAGGGCTTTGGTCATTCAGGCCAGGAGCCTCGCCTTCGCCGACCTCGCCGGAGCTCTCTAGAGCTCGGCTGGGCCATCGGAGGGTATCAGTAGCTGCGCACCATCACGCCGGAGCTTCTCCGATCCTCAGGCACAACAGAGGAGGTCAGGAGCGCGCTCACGAGGCCGGCAAAGTTCGCCGGCCACCTGTTCTTCCACGACCTTCAGAAGCCGTCCGATCGTCCCTCTCGCTCCAGGTTCATCTGAACCGTCTGTGTTGGAGAAGCCGTCATCGTTCGATCAAAAGAAGGAGAGATCTGGACCATCCGAGGCTCGAGAGTTAGCCATCTGCGCCCGACACCGTCCGATGCACCACGTGGACTAGCCCCAGCCGTTGGATCATCCCGAGGAGAGCAGCGTTGGACCCCCAGTCGCCCTTGACCGCTCGATCAGACACGTGGCGTCCATCCAGCCGCTCCAAGTAATAAAGGGTAATTTACCCTTAGGCCCTCTTTCTTATTTTATTTCGCTTTAGTCCTGTAAATATTGAGTGCAGTTGTTTAGTTTTGGGAGAACTTGCATAGAGACCCTTGTGTTTGCCTTTATTTGCTTTTATACCCCTGTACATAGTCTGACACGTGCTTCGTCACGTGGTTTCTTTGGGATATTTGCATTCTATACCCTTGTAGTTCTGGTTATTATGGTTTGAATGAAAGTTTTTACTTATTTGCACTTATACCCCTGTGCGTGATATATTTCAACATGTGCGTGATATTTGTGGGTATTTTGCAGATAAGCCCTTGGACTTTTGGTACCTGTTACCAATAAGTCCTCGGGACTTATTTTTATTACATTTGGGTCCCTGAAATCCCCAGGCACGCGCGTGGCGCGTGTTTTGCTGGGAAAATTGCACCAGACCCCCCAGACTATTGGGTATTTGCACTTTGATCCCTGTGCACAATGCCCCTTCTTTATTTTTGAATAAAATAGCAAATCACCTCCAAATCCAACGAAAATAGGACACATGGCTCCTGCCATGGTGTAAAATTTTCGTGGATTTTTTAGGACATTTTTGATTTCGTTTGATATTTTTAAAAATTCAAAAACCTTTAATTTTGCTACTGTCTAACTTGAAAAATCACAAACAAATATTAAAACTCATTTAAAAATTCTACAAAAATTGTCTACTGTTTGCCTTGCTTAGTTTGATTTTCTAGCCAATTTTGGCTATTTTTCATTACTGAAAACCACTAAAAATTGAAAAACACATAAAAACTTATAAAAATTCTAATAATTAAATTAAAAATCCAAAAATAACTCCCGACCATTTTGGGGCTCTTAGATATTTTATCTAGGGCTTTTTGGCTCGGCTGGACAGTACCATTTATTCCAGCTACTGTTTGATTTTTAGAAAATTAAATAAACATCAGAAATTTCTCAAAAATTCACCAAAAACACTAAAAATTATAAAACACATAAAAATATTTTTGTTTGAATTTTTGGTTAATTTTTAGTGTGTTTAATAAATTGTTGAAGTGTGTGCCCCTTTGTTTTTCCTATTTTCTTTATACATTAAAAATCCAAAAAAATATAATAAATTAGAAACCACTAAAAATATTTTCTTCTTTTATTTTATTTCTTTTTACTACTTCGTAGGCCGGAGAGGCCAACCCGTGCTCCTTGAGTTCGACCCTGGTCGCTATACCAGGTTAATCCAATAGCAGGACCGCTTTCGTGTTTTGAGTGATTTTATCTATTCTGAGTGGTTCATTTTTCTTGATTGACATAGTCGGATCGCTTGGGTCGCAACGACCTATTTAGTACCTTATACCCGAGTGCTCAGGCGTGTCATCAATCATCAACTTTTGCATTAATTATGCACGCAATTAATATTCCGAAATACTAAATTTAGCTATTTTTATTTTTGGTATTTCTCACAATACCATATTTAAAAAATATCCAATTTTTTACTGGACGATATTATCTGGGGCATATTTTTTTATCCCCACGCATTTGTTTTGTAGAATTTAAGGTTCCTTTTGAATGACTGCATGTTTTTTGTAGAATCCGTTGTTCATTCAAAAAGTCATCCTTTATTTGTAAATATTGCATGGTTCTTTGTAAAATACAATTCATATTAGTATTTAATGTGTGGTTCTTTGTAACGATTGTATGGTTCTTTGTATAATAAAATTGTATAGTTTTTTGTAAAAAAATTTGTAGTCATTCACGCTTAATTGATGCGAATATACAAATCAAATTTGTATAAAACACATCTAAAATGTATATTGCACATCCAAAATGTGTAATGCACATCAATATATACAAGATCTATAAAAAAATGCAATTTTCATTCGCAACTATTTGATTTGTAAAAATACATAACAAATATGCATAATACATATTAAAATTGTATAATACAGACTAATATTGTATAGTACACATCAATATTGTATCAAACTGCGAATTGTTCTTCATCCAGTACTGGTTGCAACACCGTGTATACGTATCGTCATCTGATCTACGTGTTGTCGCCGTCGTTTGCATGAAGGTCTTCACGAAGACGACAGAGACGAGGCCTGTGATGTACAACGAGCAACAAGCGACATCCTCCTCTTCCTCCCATTTTCTGTGCATCCGAGATTATGAAATGAATGATTGGGAAAGATTGGCAGAGATTATAAGGATCATCCCAAATATCAAAGGTGTTGTAATACACGTATTGAATATGTGTTCTTTTTCCATGAAATCTATACATGGGCACAATTTACAAGATACATAATACATGAACATGACCTGATTTATTGACTTTGGATCAATGTTGCTCGCAATCCATCCATCGGATCCAACGGCTGGGGCCCTATTATCCTCTCCTTGGAGAACAGAAGGTCCCTTGTATCAGGAAGGAGATCGCCGGACTCATCGGCATGAAGATTTTCATTGCTACCAACTAAGAACATCAAAACTACATCTACTTACAGAGTATATGCCATTGCAAAAATACCACTTCAGAACTTCGATCAGACCCTTGAGATTGTCAATACAGCAAAAGGCTCCATAACAAAGTCAACCCGCAAGTATCTCCCATATGACATCGGGGTTAACGGAAGGAATCCTCTCCAGCGAGCACAGCACCAACTCCGCTCCCCCTTCTCCTCCTCCTATTCCTTCTTCACCCTCTTCTTCCCCCTCCTCGCCTTCCTCCTTACCGTGTTAATCTTCGCGTCCACTGCAGGTATCAGTCCTCTGAGCCTCGCCGGGCACCCATCCCCACCCCTGCCGCCCAGTGAAGGGAAGTTGAGCCTCACGTACTTCCCTCTTAGCATGTGCGATGCTCTGTTGTCGCCGCCTCCGATGAGTCGTAGGTCCCCAGCCACATCCTCACCATGTTCTGCGGGAGGAGTTGATGAGATATTTCAGATGTGTGAGTGAGATTTTTGGAAAGATTGGGAGGGAGATTAATGAGGAGATAAATTAGGTTGTTATATACTATATTTAGATAATGAACAATGACCGAAATGGATTTTTTATTAATTAAATAATAATTATAATATGTCTTTAATAACAACCGACGGATTGAAAATGGATGTATGAGATCGTTGACCTTTCTTAGGGATGGAAGGACCATGTCTCATTTGAAAGATATCATCTCTCTATATATATATATGGGGTCAATTGGGCTGCCCTCTGGGGGCAACCAACATGGCTGCCCCGTCCCATTTTTGTCAATTTTTTTTATTTTTTTTGAAAAATATCACCATGCATATTCATCCATATATCCCTCTTATATGCCATTCGAATTTCGTCAGAAACAGAGACTCCTACGGCATCCATCTAGACATGATCGATTTAAAAAATCTTGCGACCGTTAAAAAATGACGTCTAGATGGAGGCCGGAGGGTCTCTGTTTCTGATGAAATTCGAATGGCTTATATGAGGGATATATGGATGAATATACACAGTGATATTTTTCCAAAAAAATAAAAAAATTTGCGAAAAATGGGATGGGAACAGCCATGTTGGCTGCCCCCAGGGGCAATCCCATTTTCCCTATATATATCTGTGTAGAGCGTTGATCCTGTGAGATGGGATTTTTGTGAGATGGTGAGACGAGAAATTCTGGACCACTAGATTCTATCTCCTCTCTCATCGTTTTCTCTCTCCTAATTGAAACTAGTGGTCCAGAATTTCTCATCTTACCATCTCACAAAATCCCATCTCACCGGATCAATCCTCTATATATGTATATAAATATAAGTATATATGAGGAAAAGAAACCTACTTCATGAAGTAGGTAACCTTACCTACTTCATGTTCATTTTTGGCCAATTTTTTATTTTATGGAAAATATCACCTTGGATTTTCATAACTATACCCTCTAACATGTTATTCAAATTTTATCAAAAACAGAAACTCTTATGCCCTCAATCCAGAATTGTTGATTATAAGAATTCTAAGATCGTTAAAATTACATGCTAGATGGAGTGCATAGAAGTCTCCGTTTCCGAGAAAATTGGAATGACATATTGGGGGGGTATAGTGATAAAAATTTACGGTGGTATTTCAAAAAAATAAAAAAAAACTGGCAAAAAAAATGAGCATGAAGTAGGTAAGGTTACATGTTGTATGAAGTAGACTCTCTTTCCTTTCTCTCTCTCATTCTCTCTCTCTCTCTCTCTCCCTCTCTCTCTCTCTATATATATAGGGGAAAATGGTGTTGCCCCCTAGGAAGAGCTAACTTGGTTCCCCCACCTCATTTTTCCTATTTTTTTATTTTTTTAAAATGAATCCGTGGAAATTCATCACTATATCTTTATATTATGTCATTCAAGTTTCGTGAGAAACAAAGACTCCTATGACCTCTATGTAGAGAGTTATTTTTTAACGTTCGCAGAATTATTGAGATCGACTCCGTCTGAATGGAGGCCGTAATAGTTTCTGTTTTGCACGAAATTTGAATGACATAATATAGAAATATGATAATAAAAATTCAAAGAAGTATTTAAAAAAAATGAGGAAAATAGGATAGGAGAGCCAATTTAGTTCCCCAAGGGGCAGCCCCAATTTACCCATATACATACATACATACATATACATACATACATACATACATACATACATACATACATACATACATACATACATACATACATACATACATATATATATATATGTGTGTATGAGAAAAGGGAGTATGCACCCTGGTACATGTAATTTTACATGCACTGGGACTTATATCTCCCATATTTTTTATTTTTTTGAGAAAATATCACCGTATATATTCATCTATATATCCCTCCAATATGCCTTTTGAATTTCGTCAGAAACAGAGACTCCTCTGCCCTCCATCTAGAACAGATAATTTTAACGGTCTTAGAATTGTTGTAATCGACCTGTTATAGATGGAGGGCATAAGAGTCTCTGTTTCTGACGAAATTCGAATGGCATATTGGAGGGATATATAGAAGAATATACACAGTGATATTTTCCCAAAAATAAAAAATGTGGGAGATATAAGCCTCGGTGCATGTAAAATTACATGCACCAGGGTGCATACTCCCCATCCTCTCTCTCCCTCTCTCTCTCTCTCTCTCTATATATATATATATGAAAAATGGGATTGCCCCCGCATCATTTTTCATAATTTTTTATTTTTTTGTAAAACATCATCATGTATATTCATATATACCCCTCCAACATATCATTCGAATTTCATCGGAAACAAAGACCCCTATGCACTCCATCTAGAACATGCAATTTTAATGGTCTAAACATTACTGTAATAGACATGTTCTTGATGGATGGCATAGGAGTTCATTTCTGACGAGATTCGAATGACATATTGGAGGGATACATAGATGAATATACATTGTGATATTTTATAAAAAAAATAAAAAAGATTGCGGAAAATGGCGCGGGTGCAACCCCGTCTAACACAAACACATAGAGAGATGGAAAAATGGGGCAACCAACATGGTTGCATCCGTCCCTATTTTTCCATAATTATTTAATTTTTTTGGAAAAATATCACTCTGATGACCGATCCGAACGACTAAGGCAATCAGGTGTCTATAAGGTCGTTGAGACCTCAATCACTCAAACTCGGGTCAACAAGAAAAATGAACCACTCGCGAAGAATAAAATCAGTCAAAACAAAGAAGCGGTCCTGCTATGTGATTAACCTGGTATAGCACCCAGGGTTGAACTCAAGGAGCACGGATTGGCCGAAGGCCTACGAAGTAGTAAAAACAAATAAAATAAAAGACAAAATATTTTTAGTGGTTTTTAAGTGTTTTTATATTTTTTTGGATTTTTAAATGATTAAGAAATTAAGAAAACCAAACACAAGCACACTTCAACAAATTATTTAAAGCAACAAAATTCAACCAAAAATTAAAACAAAAATATTTTTATGTATTTTATATTTTTTAGTGTTTTTGGTGAATTTTTGATAATTTTCTGATGTTTATTTTATTTTCTAAAAATCAAACAGTGGCAAAAATAAGGGGTACTGTCCAGCCGAGACAAAAAGCCCTAGATAAAATATCTAAGGGACTCAAAAGGGCCTGAAGGTAATTTTCCTCTAAAATAGCTAAAACAAGGAAAATTTAGGTATCAATTTTATTATTTTTGAGTTTTTAATTTATTTATTAGAATTTTTATGGGCTTTTTGGTGTTTTTAAGTTTTTAAGGTTTTTAAGCAATGAAAAATAGCCAAAATTGGCTAGAAAATCAAACAAACTAATTAAACAGTAGCTAATTTTTATGGAATTTTTAGGGGAGTTTTTATATTTTTTTGTGAATTTTAAAGTTAAACAGTAACGAAAATAAAGGTTTTTGAATTTTTAAAAATAGCAAACAAAATAAAAAATGTCCTCAAAAATCCTTGAAAATCCTACACCATGGCAGGAGCCATGTGTCAAATTCTCATTGGATTTGGAGGTGATTTGATATTTTATTCAAAAATACAAAGAGGGTACTGTGCATAGGGACTGAAATGCAAATACCCAAAGTTCTTGGGGTCCCGATGCAATTAACCCAGCGAAACACGCGCCACGCGCGTGCCTGGGGCACTCAGGGACCTATATGTAACAAAAATAAGTCCCGAGGACTTATTGGTAACAGGTACCAAAAGTCCAGGGAGCTTAGTTGCAAATAACCCACAAAATATCGCACATGGGGAAATAAAACACGCACAGGGGTATAACTGCAATTATCTGAAAACTTTCATTCATTCCATAACAACCAGAACTACAAGGGCATATGCTGCAAATAACCCAAAGAAATCACGTGTCGAAGCACGTGTCCACAACAGGCAGGGGTATAAGTGCAAATAAACTAAGCTCAGGGTCCTCTATGCAATTAAACCTAAAACTAAACAACGTACTTCAATATTTACAGGACTAGAAAGAAATAAAATAACGACAGGGGCCTAAGGGTAAATTACCCATTATTAGGCGAGGGCGTTGGATGCGCTCCACGTGGCGATCTGACGGCTACGGATGGTGGGCGCTCCAGATGACGTCTCCTCGGATCTGACGGTGATGGCTGCTCCGGATATGAACGGCTCAGATTAGAACTGGAGCGAGGGACGAAGATCAACGACGCGGGAGGATGCTGGAAGAACAAGGCCCCGGCGAGACTCGCCGGGCTCGTGCGGGCGCGGGCCTCCTCCTCGGAGCGCTCTGATGGTCGGAGAAGAAAGCTGGTGCGCTCCTGCGTCTGCTGCGATGCTCCGATGATCGACCCGAGCTCGGAGGAGGTCAGGGGCGGTCGGCGGAGCTGGGTCTCCTAGCCTGAATGACCAAGCCCTCAGATGGGCTCGGGGGGACCTGCAAAGTGGCTCAGAAGACTCGCGGGTCGAGGGCAAACTGCCTCGACCCAGTTAGGCGGAGCGACGGTGGCTGGTGCGTCGGGGTGGCGGGCTCCGGCGAAGGTGGGGGACGGAGGAGCCCGGTTCCCAGCTCCTGTGCGAGCTGGGTTGAGTGCGTGGGTGTAGAAGGTGCGGCGGAAGGAGATGGTGATGGTGGTCGATTCCGATGATCGAGATAGGTGATAGGGTGGTCGGAATCAAGGAACGACGGCGGAGCTGCGATTTGGGCGTAAACGAAAATTAGATGAAATGGCGGAGCTACGGGGTTACCCGGATGATCAGTGAGACTGGGGAAGAGCAGGGGGTGCTCCTGGCCGTCGCCTCGAGGGTTGTCTCGGCCCGAGGCTCGAAGCTCGCTCAGGTGGCGGAGCTACGGCGGCTACGTCGCCGGATCAGTGGGTTCCTCCTCCTCTCCTCGCTGCAACAGGTGGAATCGCTCGCTGTCACTCTCGCGGTCTCTCTGGAGCTCACAGGGAAGGAGGCGAATGACCAAAGATGGCGTGGGAAGGTGGCGGAGCTGCAGCTAAATACGAGTAGGGGTCCGACTAAGAGAGGTCGGGGCGAGCAGCGTAGCGCGCGAATCCCCAAAAACCTCACCGGGCGTGGATCATGATCGAAAAATCTCGGATTAGAACCCGGGGTTAGGCGGAGTGGTGATCGGGTCGAGCGGATAAAAAATGGAGAAATCGGGTCCGGAGCTCGGACCTGTGGGAAGTGGTCCTGGGGGGGCTAGTTGACCGGGCGGTCAACATCCCCAGGACCCTATGAGAATGGGCCACGTGGCAAGATCTTGGAGTGACAAATGGAGGTAGCTAGAGCCCGATTCAGCCAAAACTCAAAACATGAAATATTTTTATTTTATTTTTTTCTATTTTTTGGTGATTTTTAATAATTTTTTTCGAAATAAAAATAAGCTATTTACATAATATGTACTAGATATAGGTATATACAGTATATATAGGGTTTTGATTTTTGATTTTTATATATTATTTTTATACAATTTTATCCTCATTTTATATTTTATTTATTTATAGAATAAAATAAGGAATAAAAAGGTATTTTTATTTTATTTTATTTTTATTATTTGTGTACATAGGTAAAATAAATATATATATATATCTATATACATGGTATATGTACAAGGTATTTTTGTATTTTTAATTTTTCTATTTTTATTTTGTTTTGATTTTTAATTGCTTTTATTTTATTTATTTACAATATATAATATAGAATATTTACAAAAAGTTTGGAAAATAATTTACATAATTGAATAAATACCTAAATGTGGTGTATGCACATGATGAGAGGGACAATTTTTTTGGTTCTTTTTAATTTTTAGCTTTTTATTTTGTTTTTATATATTTATAAGTATATACAAGTATTTACAAGCATATTTTTGGTGAGGAAAAATATTTTTATTTATTTACACCAATACTTACACAAGAGCCCCTATCTCCCTCTACTTGGCTTTTATGCGGTCAGGCCCATGCTGAGCCCTCCCTTGGGTTAGGTTGCTCAATATTTATTCTAAATATTTCCCTATTTTTCTTTTTAATCTTTATTCTTTTATTTTTGCACAAAAACATGCTAATTATAGGTTTTTACACAATGCATGCTTTTGGTAATTATTCCTATTTACACATATCTACATGCATTTGCAAAGGTTTTTGTAGCTAAAATATAAGAATAAAGAGTGATGAATGGGTATTCATCACCCCCCTATACTTAACTTTGCTAGTCCCTTAGCAAACACTTATTTGAAAAAGAAGTGAAAAAGGAAGAAAGAAAAAGAGGAAGAGGATGTGCATGGATCAAGGTTGATTATTAAACTTGCCTTCATTAAATTGGGGTATGGAGCTCGATCAGATCTTTGGATTATTAATGTGTCGGAACCTTATTTAGACTTAAGCTTAAAACTCAACAGCCTCTAAGTTCCACTAATCTATAATCAAGACTCCTCAATGCTCCAGATCAGAACAAGTCATCAATCACAAACCCTGAAGACCATGAATCTTTTCTTGTCCTGTGAATGTGAAGTCTAAGCTCTCCACCTCAGAAATGGCAACTTGACAACCCTCCCTAACAAGGTAACTCTATGACCTCAATCTGGCCACTCTTTCCTCGAGGAGCGGGGTATTCCCTTCTAAGTTCAAGTTCAACTGGCTCAAGAAGAGGGGGAAGAAGAGAATGGGTCAAGGCCAGTGTAGCCAAGTACCCTTGGAAGCTTGACCAGTGTAGCCAAGTCTCCCTGCTGCAAGCTACAACAGGTGGAACATGAAACCAAGCTTTGCTTATTGCACTCTATATACATACTCCGGTGGGATTATCATTTTCTCTCAGACCCACCACTTTTTTGGAGTTCTTTTCTTTTTGCACATTTTTTTCAAGTGCATCTGTACAACATATACATGTGCAGCATATATACAAGGAGTTTTTCCTCTTGAGCCAGTAGACTATCCCTCTTTTGAAGCTTTATTGCAACCCACAACTCCCGTCGTTAGACCACATGGCAACCAGACCAAGTTGAGACGCACTTCCTTCACTAAAAGAAGAAGAGAGGTTCCGCCTAGAAGTACTACCCTCATATGCTACCCCAAGTCAAGGAAGACTGCCTCCTCACCACCTCATCCGTAGAGAGCTCGGTGCATAGTGCTGGTGTCCAAGTAAAGCCATAATCTATGTGAGTCATGTGTTGTTGTTAAGTGCTCTACTTAGGCTCATTGAGATGACATGTGATCATAGCCTAGTGGACTCAAAGAATTAAGTCACCATGGACCTGAAAAGCCTTAAACCTAAGTCCTATAAGGTTCCTCTTAGAAATTAGGTGGATTAAGATCTTAATCAAGCTCCATTTCTCAATTTGATTCCGGGCTAGTTTAAATGTCAACTGTCATCCAAGAAAAACTATATACATATGTACAAAAAGATGCTTATTTACACAAATTTTACAAGCATGCAAAATTTTTGAAAAATGTTTTGAAATCATGAAATGATGATGCATGAAGTGCAAGTTTTGCAAAAAGATATTTACACACATTTACACAAGATTTTTGCAAACTTTTGATTTTCAAAACATTTTGGAAAAATTTTGTACTATATACATAATTTTGATAGAAAAATATTTACATAAGCTTTACACAAAAGATTTTTGAAATCATTTTTACAAAAATAGTTTGTACACTAGCTATGTATGCGCAAATAAAAGAAGATTATGTACATGAAATTTTTTTTTAATTTTTGTGGTTTTTAGCCATTTTATTTATTAACACACTCACACAAAGTACGAGTTATGGCTAAAGTATATATGAAATATATACACACCCCCTATACTTAGCTCGAACGATGTCCTCAGAGTCAAGAGTGATGAAGAAGACATAACTCGTGCTAGGTATAGGAAAGTGAACAGAAAGGCTATACAAAAAGAAGAAGCCTGAAAAGTGAAGAGGGTCTTGGGTCTTCCCCCTATACTTAGGATCAAATAATCCTAAGTATAGCAGGCTGTATACTAAGGGAAAACCAAGTGGAGAATGTACAGGGTCTACCCCCCCTATACTTAGGGTGAAATATCCCTAAGTATAGGCAACAAAAGCAGGGGTAAACAGAAACAAAAGAAATACTCAAAAGGTCTCACATCCCCCTATACTTAGGGTAAAGTGCACCCTAAGTATAACATAATCACAAGATGAAGGAAGGGATGTGG
Source organism: Ottelia alismoides (assembly GCA_037367405.1). Lineage (NCBI taxonomy): Eukaryota > Viridiplantae > Streptophyta > Magnoliopsida > Alismatales > Hydrocharitaceae > Ottelia > Ottelia alismoides. The sequence continues at coordinate 568,566 of JAZKJV010009649.1, read as the reverse complement.
GACTAAAGAATGTAGTGATATGGACATCTGGATCTATACAAAGCGGAAGATCAGTGAAACTCAGGCGTGAGATGCATTAGATGTGAGTCAAAGACCACATCTCACGCAAAATGAATAGGGGCAAGATCAGCGACCCGCGGCTCATGATCTAGAAATGGCTTGAGCCGCTGGCCGTTCACTCGAAAGGTACTCTCAGAAGACAACTCGGATATATCTATGCTACCGTTGTCGTGTACCTTTCTAACCAGATAAGGTCCCTTCCATTTGCTCTGTAGCTTCCCTGGAAATAATCGTAGCCTCGCATCAAACAACCATACTTTCTGTCCAATCTCAAAATGCTTGTGGCTGATATGAGAATCATGCCACTCCTTCACTTTCTCCTTATAATGTAGGCTGCTTGAGAAAGCTGCATCTCTAAGCTCCTCCAGGGCAGCTAGCTCTGCCCTCCTCTGGTCTCCCATACCATCTGGATCCATCAAAATATCTGTAACTGCCCAAAGTGACTTGTGCCTCAGTTCAACAGGTAAATGGCATGGCTTGCCATACACGAGGCGAAAGGGAGATGTGCCCAAAGGTGTCTTGAAAGACGTCCTATATGCCCACAAGACCGAGTCCAAAAGCTGTGACCAATCCTTTCGGTCAGGCGGACGACTTTCTGCAGAATAGTCTTGATCTCCTATTCGACACTTCGGCTAGACCATTCGTCTGTGGATGGTAAGGTGTAGCAACACGATGGTCTATGCCGAACTCGCTAGAAAGTGCCTTCACCTGGTCGTTGATGAAGTGAGATCCCCCATAAGAAATCAGAACTCGTGGAACCCCGAACCGCGTGATGATGTGCTTCCTCAAAAATCTGCAAACTGTCCTCGCATCAGCGGCTCGGGCGGGGATAGCCTCCACCCAACGACTAACATAATCAACGGCCAACAGAATGTACTCAAATCCCTGACTCTTAGGGAATGGACCCATGAAATCAATGCCCCATGCGTCAAAAACCTCACAGAAGTGAATGGGCTGCATCGGCATCATATCACGCTGTCCACAAGTGCCCATCCTCTGACAGTCAGTACACCTCTTCACAAACTCATCAGAGTCCTTGAAGAGGGTAGGCCACCACAAGCCGGATTGGAGCACTTTCTGTGCCGTTCTCCTCCCAGAATGATGTCCTCCTGCCTCAAGCTTGTGGCAGTAAGTGAGGACGCTATGGTGTTCCTCCTAAGGAATACACCGACGCCAGACGCTATCCCCTCCTTCGTGGTAAAGGATGGGATCCTCCTAATGGTAGGACTTGGCCTTCGCGAGGAAGGTCTCAAGCCTCTTCCTGGGCCAATCTTGTGGGACTTTCCCAACAACGAGAAAGTTCACAATATCGGCGTACCATGGGAGTGAGGCGATAGCAAGGATCGCCTCAATCTGGGAAGGTACCTCTAATAGGATCAATCTGCTCAGAATCCTCAGGCTGCTCTAGTCGGGAGAGATGATCCACCACCACATTCTTGACTCCAGGCTTATCCTTGATCTCAATGTCGAACTCCTGGAGTAGAAGGATCCATCTAGTCAGTCTGGACTTGGCATCCTTCTTTGCCATGAGGTACCTGATGGCGGTGTGATCTGTAAACAAAGTCACTCTAGATCCGATGATATACGATCTGAACTTATCCAGGGCAAACACTACGGCTAGCATCTCCTTCTCTGTGACCGTGTAATTCCGCTGGGCGGAATCCAATGTGCGGCTAGCGTAGTGTATGGCAAATGGAACTCCATCCCTCCTCTATCCCAGCACTGCCCCTACGGCAAAATCGGAGGCATCTGTCATGATCTCGAATGGGAGAGACCAATCAGGCGGCTGGAGGACAGGAGCCTCTATGACACACTGCTGGAGAGTCGCGAACGACGAAAGACACTTGTCATCGACAAGGAACTCGGTGTCTTTCGTCAAGAGGTCAGTCAACGGTCGGGCAATCCTGCTGAAATCCCGAATAAATCTCCTATAAAATCCAACGTGCCCCAGGAATGACCGTAGCTGCCTCAGATTGGACGGTGATGCGAGTTTCCTAATGACATCAACCTTGGCCGGATCAACCTCCATGCCCCTGTTGGAGATGATGTGGCCAAGCACCGTCCCTTGAGTCACCATGAAGTGACTCTTCTCCCAAGATAAAACCAAATGATACTCGATACATCGCTGGAGTACTCGATCTAGGCAGTCAAGACAGGAGTCAAATCCGTCGCCGTAGACCGAGAAATCATCCATGAAGACCTCCAAACACTCCCCTACCATGTCCGAGAAGATCGACAGCATGTACCTCTGAAAATTCGCAGGGGCATTGCATAGCCCAAATGGCATGCGTCGAAAAGCATATGTGCCGAAGGGACAGGTAAAGGTGATCTTCTCCTGATCCTCAGGAGCGATGTCCACTTGGTTGTAGCCCGAGTACCCATCCAGGAAGCAATAATGGCTCTTCCCTGCCAGTCTCTCAATGATCTGGTCAATAAAAGGCAGGGGGAAATGGTCCTTCTTGGTGGCCTGGTTGAGTCTCCTGTAGTCAACACAGACCCTCCAAGAGGTGGGTACTCGTGTAGCAATCTCCTCTCCCGAATCACTGATCACAGTCGTGATGCCCGTCTTCTTGGGCACCACATGCAAGGGGCTAACCCACTTGGAGTCGGAAATGGGATAAATAAAATCTGCACTCCACCATTTCGATATTTCCTTCATCACGACCTCTCTCAGGTTGGGGTTCAGACGCCGCTGGAACTCACGCGACGGCTTCACCCCCTCCTCGAGATAGATATGGTGGGAGCACACTGATGGACTAATCCCATGGAGATCTGCTACGCTCCATCCGATCGCCTTGCGGTTCTTTTCAAGAACCCCCATCAAACGGGATTCCTGCTCTCCAGTCAACTCGGCGGAGATGATGACTGGGTACATCTCTGGCTCGCGCCCGCAAGGAATCGATACTTCAGCGAAGTAGGGAGCGGCTTCAGCTCTGGAATGCTGGGTGCTGGCAAATCTGGCTGCGGAAGAAACTGAGTGAATGCTGCTAAGTCTGCCAAATCTGCCTGGGAGAAAGAAAGCGCACTCTCGCAAACTGGATCGGGAGAAGGCTGCTCAACTGAACTGTCTCTGGTCTGCTCTGCATCTGCCTCCTCCTCATCTGTAGGCTCAGGTAGAATCAGGTCTGGCATCTGATCATCAACAATCGGCACAATCAGACTCTGAATCCAAGGGATCTGTATCAACCGCGGTGGCATCAGTACCACCGTAAAGCAAGGTGGCCTCAGCACCACCATCACTGGAATCCGTGTAGCGATCAAGGACCGGCTCTGCTGCCTCTGTGGTATCCTGAACCAGGGCTGTGCTCTCCAGACTCTCCTCTGCTATCATCTCGGCATCAGCTGTATCTGAATATGAGAGGATGGTCTGTGCTGCAGGATCTGCCCAAGCTGCCTCATCGTCTGTGATCACAAAATCACAGTCCTGGTGGATGTCTGGCTCTGCGTCTGTCAGCTGCTCTGAATCTGTACTCGCATCTGAGCGGGCTCTCTCTCTAGCTTTGTAGTCCTCGACCGTCTCTATTTGTATACTCTCACCCTCGACGCGAAAGTACACCTTCCCGCTATCATGATCAGTCACCGCCTTGGCTGTGGCCAAGAACGGACGACCAAGGATGATGGGGTATCGGCCACTGACTCAGAGATCTCCATGTCCAACACTACGAAGTCCACGGGGAATTTCAGGCCCTGAATCGTGACGATAACGTCTCGTAACAACCCCTTCGGACTCTTGACAGATCGATCAGCGAACTGAAGGATTGTCCTGCTCTGTCGAAGAGTGCCCAACTCGAAGCGGTCGAGAAGGGCTGCCGGAAGAAGGTTGATCGACGATCTGCTATCTAGTAGAGTACGGTCGAACCTCTGCTCACTAATCTAGCATCTGACATACGGGGCCCCTGAATCTGGCCTCTTGGCTGGCAGTCGGTTCTGGATCGCAAAACACGTGGCTTTCGTCAGCACATGTATCTCTGAAGTGTGGTTCCTCCTCCTCCTCCTGACTGTGGTCCTGTCTCTCAAAGAACGCTGGAGCAGGGGGATGTGCTGCAAAGCCTCCTGGAGGGTCAGCTGGATGTGGAATCGATCGATCATGCTCTGGCTGAACTCCTCAAGCTCTCTCTTTTTTGGATTTTTCTTTTTTCTTCCCCTTCCCCATCTGAAGGGCTCTAGGGAAGGGGATCACAGGGTCTTTCGCAGATGGAGGACTAGGAAAAGGCCTAGACGGTTCGACGACCGGATCCACACATACATCATGCACCACAGTGGGACCAGAAGAAACTAAACCTTTTCCTTTATTCAAACCAAAGTTCTGAGATACATCAAGGCGAGGAAAGACAACATCTCTCTCAACACAAACACCGGTGGCCTCAGTACCACCACGGGCTGGCTCTTCTGCTGTTGCTGGTAGATGTCTCGCGGCATCAGTACCGCGGGCTGGCTCGGCTAAACGGGTGGCATCAGTACCACCTCCTCGAACTGGTGAAGCGGCGACCTCAGTACCGCCGGTGGGATCAGCATCCTTGGTGGCCTCAGTGCCACCGTCATCATCTGGAGCGGCCTCAGTACCGCTCTCCTCCTCCTCATGTGGCGCCTCTGAAGTATCCTCGTGGTGAAGCTCAAATGAGGCGTCGCCGCCTGCTGGGGTCCTACCGCTCCTAAGTGTGACAAAATCAACATCAAATAGATCCGAAGATGTATCAACAAATGGGTCACTAGGAGTGGCAAACTCAGTGTGTACTACCTGCTCAGATTTCCTCTTGAGGTTATTCGGATTCGGCTCGATCTGAGCTGGAATGGCGGCCTTCCCTCTCACCAAGTCCCGCATCTCCTGGCGGAACTCGTCCATCTCCCGTCTGAATGTGGCCTGCTGGTCCGTGAGGAGGCGAGCGATGTCATCCAAAGTGGGGCTCTCGTGGGAGCCCGACGGGTAGCCTCTCTGGGGGTGAGGCTGCTGGAACTGCTACTGGTGGTAAGAGGGGTATGAGGAAGGGTGCTGCTGCTGAACTGGGTGAGTCTGTTGCTCACGTCTCCACGACTGTCCCTGCTGCTGATAGGGACGAGGACCGAAGGATGATGGCTGGTGTGTGTGGTAAGCTGGGGGCTGCTGCTGCGACTAGTGATCTCTCTGCTGACCGTACTGCCCTCCCTGACCTGACGGCTACTGCTGGGGCTGGGCACCACCACTCCCCCACCTGAATCCGGGATGGTCTCGTCGGATCCCAGGCTGGGGGCGGTCATACCAAATCCCGTTGACATCCATCAACGGCTCGGCATCGTAGGGGGCTGGCGGGAGTACTGCCAGAGGCTGGTCCGGCTGGTATACCACCATCTGCATGTCTGGAGATGGTGGGGACTGGTAGGTGGGCTGCGGCTGCTGGTACGGCTCCGCCTGTACAAGATGAACCTGTCTAGGCTGCACAAGGATGCTGGAGCGCTGGGACGAGCTGCTGCTGCTGCCGGAGTCGCCTCGCGACTGAAGACGGGGCTGAGGAGCCGTCTGTGCCTCCTAGAGACACATGAGCTGTGTCTTCATGTCGCTCAGAACCTGTGCCATCTGTTCCATCTGAGTGATGCTCTAGCACTGCTTCTTCTCAATCAGCTCCATGCGGTCCAACTTCTCGCTGATGATACCCATGTCCGCAGCTGTCGACTCTGCCTGTGCTGCTGCGGCTACGGATGAACTGGATGGACCTGCATCTACCCGTGCTATCCGCTGGTACTGTACGGGTCCTGGCTATTGTGGCTGGGGTCTCTGAGTATACAACCTGGTCTGGGACATCACCATGTAGTTTTCGGCCATCTCCTCGTAGATGGCCCAGACCTGGTCGTGGTCCTTGGCGAAGTAGGACCCACCGCAAGAAGCGTTCACCAGACCCTGAAGCTCTGGCGTCAACCCGCTGAAAAAGCTCTGAACTAAGTTCGGCTTGGAAATGTCGTGGTGCGGGCATCGATCTAGGAGCTCTCGAAACCTCTCCCATGCCTCGTGAAACTGCTCGTTGGGGAACATGGAGAAGTTGTTGATCAGGGCCCTCGCTGCATTCGTCCCCCCGAGTGGATAGTACTTGTTCAAGTACTCGGTGCGGAGCTGCTCCCAGGTGTACATAAACCTCCCGAGATGCTTCAGCCAGGTGGCTGCTCTATCTGCCAGTGAAAACGGGAAGGCTATCATCCGGATCGTGTCCTGGTCCACATGGCGATCGTGGACAGTGCTGCAGATCATAAGAAACTCCTGGAGGTGGAGGTGGGGCTCCTCAGTGGCAAGTCCGTGGAAACGGGGCAGTAACTGCAAGGTGTTCGGGGGGAACTTGAATTCCCCCACGATCGCTGGCACTACTACCCAATGATGCATGAGTGTCGATCCGGGGTTGTACAACTCCCGCATCGGTCATGGTGGTCCTCCTGCAGCGGCGCCTCCCGCTGCTGCTGCTGCGGCTGCGGCTGCTGCGGCTCGTGCCTCTGCATCAGGTATCTCCTCAGGCTCGCTCTGCTGATCTCGCTCTGCTCTGAGCCTCTCCAACTCTCACCTCGTCTCTATCATGAATGCCCCCTGATCGTGTAACTGCTGCTGGACTGTCTCAAGTGATGCGATCAGGTGGAGTTGATCGCTCCCTGGTCAAGTACAAAATGCTCGGGCTGACGGGAGTGATCATCTGAACTGCCGGCTCCGGCCATGACGTCTGCAAAATCAAACGAGCCCAACTCAGGTGCTGTCAAATCAATCAATCTCTCCTCGGGCTCGTGTCTCTCAGGTCGGACAGAAAGGGGGTCGAGGGGGGACAGGGCGGAATCGTACTCGGGCTCGGAGAGCTGGTCTCGGCTCTCGCGAGCCAACCTAGATGATGAGGTAGACGTGCCCGAAAGCGGTGCAGCCAGAGGCTGCCTAAGAGACCGTCTACCCATCATCTCGATCTGGCGAGTAGTGCGGATGAGATCTGGAGAAACTATGATCACAAACAAACCCCCGGTTCACCAACGCAACGCGAGCTGAAGACCGTGAAAGTTCGGTCAAATTATCTTGTCAATTTTATTAGGTGAACACACAAAATATCAGAGCGCTTACGTGACCTGTTAGGATATCCGATGCTAACCCAACCGACTGGCCCGCACCGGAAAAGTCGGTAATCAGTCGGGATTAGCACCGGAGGGCTCTACCTAGGGTGCGGGTCACTCTCTCGTGCATTGATGAATCCACATTTCATCATCTTTATTCTATCATTTTGGCACCAAAAACCCTGGCAAATGCCTGTAAATAGCATTAAAATCACCATCTTAGCATCCATGCATGTGCATCACAATAGTGTATAAAATACTGTAATTAAGGCCAAAATTATAGAATAAATAAAGAAAAGAAAAAGAATAAAATATTGTAAATATTTTATGACCTAAAACCCCCGAGACCTAGGCATCTTGATGAATAGGTCGACAAGGAATAAAGTAGGGGGAGATAAGGTCAGAAATACAGGGTAAATACCTATACAATCTATTCATTCTTTATTCATTTTGGGACCTATTTTTGGTTCCACTTTGTGTACATCAAATAAGGAAACTTTGTACATAAAAGTTGTAGATAATTTCATAAAGAAAAAGACAAAGTTGATTTCACAGAAAAAGAATGTACAGACAAAAAGATATGGTCTGAATAAGAATCCAAAATCCTAACTTCCCAGACCCGTATCTCACAAACGACAAATCCAAATGCAGTGTACTCACCTTTAATTGTATATAGAATAAATATATCTATCCAATGGTGGTAGTTTCGCATTTGGCGGAGCTACGGTTTGAAAGTTGAGTTTTGGACCCTCATTGTACACTTGTACTGAATAAAATATTCAATGTATTCTTTATTCAATATTTATTCATTTTTTATATTTTTATAATTTTGTAAATATCACTTATAATATATATGTGCATTAAAATTGAAATAAAATGCAAAGAAAAATAAAAAAATAAAATTACTTGTATAAGGACTACATAGGTATACCATATACACTTATACCTATATAAAATACACTTGTATTTTATTAAATATACAAAACATCTCAGAAAAATAAAATAAAAATATACTTATGTATATAAAAGTATGTTATAATTTTACAAAATCATAAATAAAAATAATAAGATTAAAAATACATAAAATAAAATAGAATATCAAAATACATAGGTATTATACCTATATAGGGTTCAAAAGGCAACCTGTAAAAATAAAAGTCATAAAAATAAATAAAAATCAGAATAAAATACTACATAAAATTTTGAACATTTTTTATTTTATACATTTTATTTAATTCGGCCATTTACTATTTTAAATTGAATTAATAGAACAATAATCCAGGGTTTTTCCTGGTTGGTCCACGTGGACCAACCAGGTGCAAACCCTAGTTGACCTCGGTCAACTAGGTGACCTACCACCCTGTAGCCTCTGACAGCCCTATCTTTGACCCATCTTCTCCATTTTTTCGAGACGCGGTCTTGCATCCTTTGAGCTCGATTCCTCCTGCAAATCTTTTCACCTACCATCCTTCTTGCTCGCCCAAGGATTTTCTTGGGCTGAGAGCCTCTGGATCGAGCTGGCGACCTCGTTCTTTCCACCCCCATCGTCAACCATACTTAAGGTCCTCCTTGACTTCCTTTCGATTTTGAACCGCATTCCACACAGATCTTCCCCCCTTTTTGTCGTGCTCGAGCTCCTGGAGGTGACAGCTCCTGGTTCTTCACCTTAAGGCGGCGGATCAGCCACTGATCTGGGCGTGTTCCATCACCTCCGGCGGTTGCCCCCGTGAGGTATTCTCCCTCTGGCCATTGGCCATCGAGGCTGCCATTCATCCCATTTTACTCCCCATTTCATTCCTGTTAGTTCTAGGATTAGTTCCCCCATCTTTCTGAGTCGAATCGATCACTCCATCACCTAATCGATCACCTCGCCGGAGCGCAACTCCGGCGAGACCCTATAGCACCTCCCAGTCCATCTCGAGAGCCACCCGAGGTCGAGGCATTTTGCCCTCGACCTCCCTAACGTTTTGGTGCAGGTATTGAAGTCCATCGCAGCTTCTGGAGCGATTTTGCTCTCTCGCCGGAGCACCTGGGGCCTCGCAGCTCCGCCACCTCCGTGCGAGAGCACCGGCATCCGCTGGTGGATTTTGAAGCTTCCAGACGACAGCCACCACCTGCAGGAGCACCCTCGGCCACCTTGCAAGCTCCGGCGTCGCCGTGGTCGGCCGGAGAAGCTCGGAGAAGTTCGCCAGACCGGAGCTCCTCCGTGTTCTTCCCTCGACCTCCGGGACCGTCGGATCAACGAGGAACCTCCAGATCAAGCCGCAGCCGTCAGATCTTGGCACGCCCCCACCGTCGATCTCTTCGTCAGATCTGATCTCAGCCGCTGATCGCCGAACCGTCATCGGCCGCTCAGGACAAGCCACGTGGATAAGTGGATCGCATCCAGCCGTTGGATCGCGCCTCGTCGCCCAGCCGTTGGATGTGCGCCACGCGTCATCATCGGAGCGCAGGAGCGAGGGTATTTTGCATCCACACCCTCGCCGTTTTTGTATTTATTTATTAGTCTATAAACTTTCCTTGGTAGTTTAAATATTTTGTAATATTGCAAAAAGACCCTCGGACTTTCGTTATTTGCACTTAGGTCCTCCGCCACGTCACCTCACGTGACCTGTACACGTGAGGTGGGGGCATTTTGCAGAGGACCCCTCGGTCTTTTGTTTATTTCGTTTTAGCCCTAAAACTTTCATAGCACGTGTAATATTTTTGGATATTTTGCAAAGTGGCCCCCAGGCTTTTGTATTATTGCATTCCAGTCCCTCCCAGGCGCGTGCAAGTCACGCGCCCTGGTGGGTAATTTGTAGGCGTGCCCAGGCGGGTCTTGTATTTACATTTTGGTTCCAGAAGTTAAATATTAAGTTCAAAATTTTGTGGATATTTGCATGTTAGCCCCCTGGATGTTTTGAATATTGCACATATACCCCTGCCAGGCCTGTTAATTACTTGGATGCTTGTTGGATTGATTTAAAATATCATCTTAAGCCCAAAAATTCCACAAAAATAGACTTAAGCTTCTGGATAGATGTACTTTAACGCCACCTATTTAGTTTTTGATTTTATTTTATTTTCATATTTATTAAAAATCAAAAACAGCCTTTTTGTGTACTGTCTACCTTAGAAAATACCAAAAAAATATTAAAACATCTCCAAAAATTCCAAAAAAAAAATTACCTAGTGTCTATTTTATCATATTTTAGTGTCAGTCCAAAAATCATTAAAAATCTCAAAAGAAAAACACTAAAAATCTAAAAACACTCAAAAACTTCAAAAAAATATATAAAATAGTAGAAAAACCCAAAAAATACAAAATCAGCTTCTGTTTGTCACTTATTTTATTCTCTTTATTAGAAAAATAGTGTGAAAATTTTTGTCTACCTGTTGCTATTTTTAAATTACATTTTATTCACAACCAGCTTTATTTTCACTGTTTCCCTTTATTTCAGTCTTTAAAAATATCAAAAACACTTTGAAAATTTCCCAAAAATCTCAAAAACAGTAAAAAACCCTAAAAATACCAAAAACATTTTATTTCTGAATTTTTGAGTATTTGTGTGCATTTTTATAAATATTCTACCTTGCCTTTTATTATATTGCCTTTACTTTCCAATATTGAAAAAGAAACAAAAAAATATAAAATACAAAATATAAAAATCAGAAAATTAAAAATCAAAATACAAAATTTAAAAAAAAAATAAATAAAAAATAATAAAAAAAATTAAAAAATTAAAAACCCACAAAAACATTTCTTTGTTTGATTGCTTAGTGTAGACACATCACACACTCACACACTTGTGCATTCTCTTGCTTGAGCTACTCTGTTTGCTCCCTGTGTTCGAACTCTCTGCATACTTGCCCATATACATCATTTGTGCAGAGTTAAAAATAAATTTTAACTCCACATTGTTTCTAATTTTGTTGATCTTAGTGTGGGTTAATTGTTGATTAATTTCGGGATTCGTGTGGTCAAACACCGACTGTTGACTCGCCTTGTGAGTCGACATAACCGCATCGAATTTCGGAGTTATCATGCATCCAAACCATACAATGAGGGGGTTGCTCTCCCCAATACAAAATTTTTAGGGTGAGCGGATTTTAAGATCAATAGTATTAGCCAGTCCCAATTTTATGGTTTCTCTTTTTAGTCTTTTTCAAATGAAAACAAACGGCCTAACGAATTTTTCGGTTCTCCTGGTTATTAAGTCCAAAACAGGGGGGAGAAGACGAAAAAGCCGATGCGCGATAAATCAATGATGCATGCTGAGTAAGAAATGCGTACCTGTCTCCAGCACTCTACATGCAATATGATCCGCGCATAAATATAAAGACAGAAAGGAAACTACCTATATGATGCAACGGGGAAAGCCGAGTCCTAGATGAGCAATTCTGGCGAAGAACCGTCTAACCGATCACCGACCTCCAAGCCAAAGAGTCCGGTCTTAGCCCGTCCCTCCTCTGTCCGACAAATCGGGGGTAGGAGTAAGCGCTTTACAGGACGGGCTGCGGCACGTAGGCTACGAAGGCAAATGAGTCGGTTATTTTTATTAATTATTTTTAGTAGGTCCAATTAACGTTCTATAGGAACAGAAAAGCAGTTAGGTGTGTGGATCCTACTAATTACGGCACAATCACCAGAAATTCCTAAGTCTAGGGGCTCGAGCAAAAACCACGTAAACACCGGAAAAGGCAGAAAGAAAAGAAAATAAAACCACGAAAAACCGCGAAAAACCGCGAAGGTCCTAAGGGTCCCCCGAGCACACCGGTGCTCGGCGAAACAGACCCGCTACGGCAGTCCACAAATGTCCAAGTCCAATGTCCTGTATTATTACAATAATAATGAATAAAAATAAAAGTCTATCCTAATCCTCACCCACTCAACTCTCTCTCACTCTCTCCTGCGGCTCCGCGAAGAAGGGAGCCGCCTCCGAATCCCGCGGTTGCACCGGCTTCTCGAGAGTAGCCGCCTCGGTCCTCGGGCCCTCGTAAGAGAAAACAAAGTGGTCAGAACCAATAATCAAATAATAATAAAAGGAAAATAAAAAAGAAGGGTATATGTGCAAAAATGCAAAATAAAATAAACACACAAAATAAAAATAAAATCAAAAATAAAAGAAAAAGAAAACAAAATAAAATAAAACAAAAAGAAAATATGGACAAAAACCGCGAAAAGCCGCGAGCTCTGAAAGAGCCGCGAAAAGCCGCGAAAATCAAAACAAAAAGAAAATCAACTACTAAGCCATGCTCCCCGGCAACGGCGCCATTCTGATGACCGATCCGAACGACTAAGGCAATCAGGTGTCTATAAGGTCGTTGAGACCTCAATCACTCAGACGCGGGTCAACAAGAAAAATGAACCACTCGTGAAGAATAAAATCAGTCAAAACAAAGAAGCGGTCCTGCTATGTGATTAACCTGGCCCGCGGCGCCCCCGCGCGCCTTGGGTCGCACGCCAGGCGCGGGCGCGAAAGAGCGTCGCTGCCTGGGTGATCGGCGGGCGGTGCGGGGCCGCCGTGCGTGGAAGCAGGAGTTGCTGGGCCGAGGGGTCACCGGCGCTGCCGCGCGGGGAGGCACGGCGGTGGTTGCCACGTGAACGGAGGTTGCGGTGGTGACGGCCCCTTGCCTGTGTTGCTGTTATCTTTTTTTATTTTTTTATTTTTTTTGTGTTTTCTGATTATGTAAGCAGTAGAATAAATAAAACAACGAAAAGATTTCTTATTTTTTTAACAGAAAATATAAACAGGAGGTGAAAGGATTTTTTTTTGTTTTCTTGTTTATTCCTGCAAAACAAATGTTAGATATAACAAAAAGAAATTATTATTTTTTGTATTTTCCTGCAACAAAAGATGTTAGAGATAAAAACAATTTTTTATTTTCTTTTTTAATTTTCCCTGCAAAAACAAATGTTAGATGAACAGGAAAAATAATTTTATAATGTTCTTTTATTTTTTTTGTTTTTTTTATTTATGCACAATAATAGGATAAGTGAATGGATTCGGATCCGCGAAGTGGAAGATAGATCCGTGGACTCCGACCACCGTGCGTGGTCGGAGGTGTGTGATTGCGTGAGGTAGAAAAAGAACTGCGGGGATCACGAGATGAGATGGTAAATTGGTGTCGAAGGCAGAAAATATGTGGTGAAAATTTTTGAGATTTTTAATCTAAAAATTACTCCCTACTCCTACGTAAAATTCTAAGCCTACGATTTACCTACGAAAAAGATAGGTAAAAGTGGATCTCACCTCGGGGATCGGACAAGCCATAATGGCCTCGACGAAGCTCACGCCGCTGTCACCGACTGGATCGGAGGCTAGGACCCTCTTCAACAAGAAATATCTCGGAAACTGGGCTCCTCTCCGCCAAAGATTGATCAAATGTGAATGAGGGAGGAGGAGCCCATTAAAAAGAGGCAAAAATTCAAAAAAGGAAAATATTTACAAAAAAGGAATGTGTTTATTGGATGGATTAATAAAATAATTAATTAATAAATTAATTAAATAATTAATTACGAAATTCGAAATTAATAAATTAATAAATTAATTGGAAATTAATTGGCCACCTTAATGGTGGCCATTAAAGGTACGAAATCAAATCATATATATATGGTAGCTTATTAAGTCACATAAATCAAATAAAATCAAATGATTAAATACAAAATTCGGAATTAATTTAAATTAATTAATTAATGTTAGGTAATTAAATTTTTTGGTGGATTTTATAAATGGAAGTTAGTGGCATACATATATTATATACATATAATATAATGTACATAGGTGCAAATAAGGAAATAATTTTTATACAAGATTTTTTTAATTTAATTTTTTTTAATTTTTATTTTTATTGAAAACAATATTTATAATATATGCATTAAGTAAAAATAAATATTAAAAATTATATACACAGATATATGGGTAAACTGCACAATACACCCCAGAAAATCGACTTTTTAACCGTAACTCCAAAAAATATGAAACCACAGCCATTTGAAAGATAATTTAATTTATAGCATTATGGAAGTGAGTTTTATTCGATTTGAGCTCGTATGGAGCCGGAATTGATGTTTCAATTATCGCATTACGGCTTTTTTTGGGTGTAATTATTTACAATATATACATTATTTTATTTTACAAATATTTTTATTATTTACAACATAGTTTTATTTACAACTTTTATTTACAAAAATAATTAATTTGAGGTCAAATTATATACAAATAAAATAATGTAAGTTTTATACAAATATACATGAAAAATATGTACAAGATATTTTTGGATTTTCTGACAGACAACCTTATCTCCCCCTACTTTATTCCTGGTCGATCAGGTCAAATCTTGACCTTCTCTCGGGGTTTGGGTCAGTCTGTATTTATTTCATAAATACCTCCTTTTCTTTTTCTTTTCTTCTTTATTCTTTTATTTATATACAAAAGTGTTAAAAATGCATAATTAACAAATGCATGCAAAATGGTAATTTTATGAAATTAGTGGGTATTTACAGGTATTTGACTAAGGAAATAATGCTAAAATAAAAGAATAAAGACGATGAATCGTGGATTCATCACCTGGTATAGCACCCCAGGGTCGAACTCAAGGAGCACGGATTGGCCGAAGGCCTACGAAGTAGTAAAAACAAATAAAATAAAAGACAAAATATTTTTAGTGGTTTTTAAGTGTTTTTATTTTTTTTTGGATTTTTAAATGATTAAGAAATTAAGAAAAGCAAACACAAGCACACTTCAACAAATTATTTAAAGCAACAAAATTCAACCAAAAATTAAAACAAAAATATTTTTATGTATTTTATATTTTTTAGTGTTTTTGGTGAATTTTTGATAATTTTCTGATGTTTATTTTATTTTCTAAAAATCAAACAGTGGCAAAAATAAGGGGTACTGTCCATCCGAGCCAAAAAGCCCTAGATAAAATATCTAAGGGCCTCAAAAGGGCCTGGAGGTAATTTTCCTGTAAAATAGCTAAAACAAGGAAAATTTAGGTATCAATTTTATTATTTTTGGGTTTTTAATTTATTTATTATAATTTTTGTGGGCTTTTTGGTGTTTTTAAGTTTTTAAGGTTTTTAATCAATGAAAAGTAGCCAAAATTGGCTAGAAAATCAAACAAACTAAACTAAACAGTAGCTAATTTTTATGGAATTTTTAGGGGAGTTTTTATATTTTTTTGTGAATTTTCAAGTTAAACAGTAACGAAAATAAAGGTTTTTGAATTTTTAAAATAGCAAACAAAATCAAAAATGTCCTCAAAAATTCTTGAAAATCCTACACCATGGCAGGAGCCATGTGTCAAATTCTCATTGGATTTGGAGGTGATTTGATATTTTATTCAAAAATACAAAGAGGGTACTGTGCACAGGGACTGAAATGCAAATACCCAAAGTTCTTGGGGTCCCGATGAAATTAACCCAGCGAAACACGCGCCACGCGCGTGCTTGGGGCACTCAGGGACCTATATGTAACAAAAATAAGTCCCGAGGACTTATTGGTAACATGTATCAAAAGTCCAGGGAGCTTAGTTGCAAATAACCCACAAAATATCGCACATGGGGAAATAAAACACGCACAGGGGTATAACTGCAATTATCTGAAAACTTTCATTCATTCCATAACAACCAGAACTACAAGGGCATATGCTGCAAATAACCCAAAGAAATCACGTGTCGAAGCACGTGTCCACAACAGGCAGGGGTATAAGTGCAAATAAACTAAGCTCAGGGTCCTCTATGCAATTAAACCTAAAACTAAACAACGTACTTCAATATTTACAGGACTAGAAAGAAATAAAATAACGACAGGGGCCTAAGGGTAAATTACCCATTATTAGGCGAGGGCGTTGGATGCGCTCCACGTGGCGATCTGACGGCTACGGATGGTGGGCGCTCCAGATGATGTCTCCTCGGATCTGACGGTGATGGTTGCTCCGGATATGAACGGCTCAGATTAGAACTGGAGCGAGGGACGAAGATCAACGGCGCGGGAGGATGCTGGAAGAACAAGACCCCGGCGAGACTTGTCGGGCTCGTGCGGGCGCGGGCCTCCTCCTCGGAGCGCTCTGATGGTCGGAGAAGAAAGCTGGTGCGCTCCTGCGTCTGCTGCGATGCTCCGATGATCGACCCGAGCTCGGAGGAGGTCAGGGGCGGTCGGCGGAGCTGGGTCTCCTAGCCTGAATGACCAAGCCCTCAGATGGGCTCGGGGGGACCTGCAAAGTGGCTCAGAAGACTCGCGGGTCGAGGGCAAACTGCCTCGACCCAGTTAGGCGGAGCGACGGTGGCTGGTGCGTCGGGGTGGCGGGCTCCGGCGAAGGTGGGGGACGGAGGAGCCCGGTTCCCAGCTCCTGTGCGAGCTGGGTTGAGTGCGTGGGTGCAGAAGGTGCGGCGGAAGGAGATGGTGATGGTGGTCGATTCCGATGATCGAGATAGGTGATAGGGTGGTCGGAATCAAGGAACGACGGCGGAGCTGCGATTTGGGCGTAAACGAAAATTAGATGAAATGGCGGAGCTACGGGGTTACCTGGATGATCAGTGAGACTGGGGAAGAGCAGGGGGTGCTCCTGGTCGTCGCCTCGAGGGTCGTCTCGGCCCGAGGCTCGAAGCTCGCTCAGGTGGCGGAGCTACGGCGGCTACGTCGCCGGATCAGTGGGTTCCTCCTCCTCTCCTCGCTGCAACAGGTGGAATCGCTCGCTGTCACTCTCGCGGTCTCTCTGGAGCTCACAGGGAAGGAGGCGAATGACCAAAGATGGCGTGGGAAGGTGGCGGAGCTGCAGCTAAATACGAGTAGGGGTCCGACTAAGAGAGGTCGGGGCGAGCAGCGTAGCGTGCGGATCCCCAAAAACCTCCCCGGGCGTGGATCATGATCGAAAAAATCTCGGATTAGAACCCGGGGTTAGGCGGAGTGGTGATCGGGTCGAGCGGATAAAAAATGGAGAAATCGGGTCCGGAGCTCGGACCCGTGGGAAGTGGTCCTGGGGGGGCTAGTTGATCGGGCGGTCAACATCCCCAGGACCCTATGAGAATGGGCCACGTGGCAAGATCTTGGAGTGACAAATGGAGGTAGCTAGAGCCCGATTCAGCCAAAACTCAAAACATGAAATATTTTTATTTTATTTTTTTCTATTTTTTGGTGATTTTTAATAATTTTTTTCGAAATAAAAATAAGCTATTTACATAATATGTACTAGATATAGGTATATACAGTATATATAGGGTTTTGATTTTTGATTTTTATATATTATTTTTATACAATTTTATCCTCATTTTATATTTTATTTATTTATAGAATAAAATAAGGAATAAAAAGGTATTTTTATTTTATTTTATTTTTATTATTTGTGTACATAGGTAAAATAAATATATACATCTATATACATGGTATATGTACAAGGTATTTTTGTATTTTTAATTTTTCTATTTTTATTTTGTTTTGATTTTTAATTGTTTTTATTTTATTTATTTACAATATATAATATAGAATATTTACAAAAAGTTTGGAAAATAATTTACATAATTGAATAAATACCTAAATGTGGTGTATGCACATGATGAGAGGGACAATTTTTTTGGTTCTTTTTAATTTTTAGCTTTTTATTTTGTTTTTATATATTTATAAGTATATACAAGTATTTACAAGCATATTTTTGGTGAGGAAAAATATTTTTATTTATTTACACCAATACTTACACAAGAGCCCCTATCTCCCTCTACTTGGCTTTTATGCGGTCAGGCCCATGCTGAGCCCTCCCTTGGGTTAGGTTGCTCAATATTTATTCTAAATATTTCCCTTTTTTTCTTTTTAATCTTTATTCTTTTATTTTTGCAAAAAACATGCTAATTATAGGTTTTTACACAATGCATGCTTTTGGTAATTATTCCTATTTACACATATCTACATGCATTTGCAAAGGTTTTTGTAGCTAAAATATAAGAATAAAGAGTGATGAATGGGTATTCATCACTTGTATATTCATCTATATATCTCTCCAATATGTCAATCGAATTTCATCAGAAACAGAGACTCATATGCCATCCATCTAGAACAGGTAATTTTAATGGTCTAAACATTGTTGTAATCAACATGTTCTAGATGGAGGGCATATAAGTCTCTATTTTTTACGGAATTCGAATGACATACATGAACGATATATAAATGAATATACATGGTGATATTTTTCAAAAAAAAAAATAATAACATCGAAAATAAGGAAGGGGTAGCCCCATTAAACCCTATATAGATGTAGCGTTCAATGAGGCCGCCCCAGCCCTATTTTTCGGGTGTTTTTTTAAATATAGCCATGTATTTTCATTACTATATCCATTTAGTATGCCACTCCAATTTCGTCAGAAACAGAGACTCCTATGCCTTTCATCTAGAATAGGTCGATTACAGAAATTCTAAGACCGTTAAAATTACATGCTCTACATGGAGGGCTTATGAGTCTCTGTTTCTGACGAAATTGGAATGACATATTAGCGGGATATAGTGATAAAATAAATAGCTTTATTTTTGAAAAAAATTAAAAAACGTCAGAAAATGAGGCAGTGTACTCCCATTTTTTCCATATATACATACATATATATATAGGGGTTGATGGGGTTGCCCCCTGGGGGCACCCAACATGGCTGCCCCGCCCCATTTTCAGGTAATTTTTTTTATTTTTTTTGAAAAATATTGCCATGTATATACATCCCTATATCTCTCTTATATGTCATTCGAATTTCGTCAGAAACAGAGACTTCTACGGCCTCCATCCAGACAAGGTCGATTTAAAAAATCCTGCGATCGTTAAAAAATGACGTCTGGATGGAGGTCGTAAGAGTCTCTATTTCTGACGAAATTCGAATGACATATAGGAGGAATATAGGGATGAATATACATGGTGATATTTTTCCAAAAAAATAAAAAAAATTTACGAAAAATGGAGTGAGGGCAGCCATGTTGGCTTCCCCTAAGGGACAACCCTATTTTTCCCATATATATATAGAGAGAGAGGGGGGAGAGAGGAAGCCTCCTTAATGAAGTAGGTAACCTTACCTACTTCATGCCTATTTTGACCAATTTTTTATTTTTCTGGAAAATACAATCATGGAATTTCATCATTATATCCCCTTAATATGTCGTTCCAATTCCATCGGAAACGACTCCTATGCCCTCCATATAGAACTTGTAATTTTAACAGACTTAGAATAGTTGTAAACGACACGTTCTGAATGGAGGGCATATGATTCTTTGTTTTTGATGAAATTGAAATGACGAGACCTATTCTAAATGGAAGGTATTTTTTTCCTGAAAAATGCTTCTGTGGATTTTCACCATTATATCCCTATATTAAGTCATTCGAATTTCGTGTGAAACAGAGACTCCTATGGCATCCATCCAGCCGTGGTCAATTTCAATAATTCAGCAATCGTTAAAAAATGATTGTCTAAATGACGACTGTAGGGGTATATGTTTCTCACGAAACTTAAATGACATAATATAATAATATAGTGATAAATTTCTACGGAAGTATTTAAAAAAATAAAAATAAATAAAATAAATAAATGAAAAGCTAAATTACCTCTCCAAAAAAGCAGATAGTGCAACTTCCTTTCGAAGAATATTCTCACTTGGATGGATACATAGATGGTGCTTCTTCGTGCCAAATACAAATATCCCATTTTCCTTGCTTTCTATTTGACGGCAGAAAACAAGTGCGGTTGAACGACCATTATGAAAAATCCCATTGGATTCGGTCGTTTGTTTGTGGAGAGCATGTTCTTATTATTTGACCTCGCCCCCAAATGGGCTTGAATCATATTATAATATAAATAAAAGAGACATCAAAATGATGCCCATCTAGTTTTGGTCTACAAAAGGAAAAGGAAAAGGTGAAAGGGAGACGAGAAAGTGAAAAAGGGCAAGCAAGTGCTACATGGTGGACACATTTTTTTCTATTTTTAAATTTATTTTTAAAGTCCAAATTAAGGAAAAGGAGTCTTCCACCATTAAGAGGAGGAGAAGATGGGGAAGATGATCATGGAGGCATGAGGGTTGGTGGGTTGGCCATGTCACCTTTCACCAATTGCCCCCTCATGAAGAACAAAGATATTACATTTTTTAGAATAATAAGGTTTATTCAACTAATGGGGAATTTTGTATTGGGTATGTATTATCTTTGCATCTTATCATATTATATCTCTCGTCATCTTCATTGGGATTGCATGTTAAAGGAAGATTTAATCAATTCAAGATGGTTAAAAAGGCCATAGTTAACCGAAAAATCCCTTAAGCACGGGATATCCGGACGTTCGAGTGATAATTCCAAGCTCTCTTATTAATTAATTAGAAATTTAGCTTTTGGATGGGGATTATCCGTTAAGCTACAATCGACCACTGCAACAAAATAGATCTATAACAATGTTTTTTAAAATTCATTATTATATCGTATATTATTAAATATATAATATCGATATTCATTGTTGTAAAAGTCCCATAACTGGCCCGACTAGTAGGTCTGACTAGTCTAGTCAGTGGGGTGGCCGACCGAGTATTGACTAATTCCGACTAGGTCGACTACCCGATCATTGCTTAGAGATATCATATTCTTTTATTTTTTAAAGCAAATTTTATCTAATATGCTTAATGTTTTATTTAAATTCAATTACTTCTTTTATTTCATTATGATAATATAAAAAATATAATAATCTTTTTGAATATATAAAAAAATATATAAAATGATTTATATATTTAAAATATTTAAAAATTCAAAACCGATTAAAGTCCGACTAAATCTGATTAGTTGCCCGACAGCCGATTAATCCTTAGTCAGTGATCCAACCGACCTGAGTACCGACTACTGATTTTTACAACCTTGACGATATTTAAGAGCCAACGATATAATGACTGATCACTATAGATCCATTTTGTTGTAGTGGATGTCTCTAATCAATAAAATTCCAATTATTTACCACCAAATGAAGGTTAAAGTTACCCTTCCATCTAATTGTAATTGACTGGTGCTAATGGTAGTTCACTTTCTTTGATTTTGAATCTTGATCATTTAGATAGAGGGTATACTAAATAACAAATAGACCATTTAAGTAGTTTCTAATGACGGATTAGGAACATGTTTACCAGTCATTCTAAGTAGGTCGGAGAAAAGGAAAAATTTCCATCCTCTCTTTAAGGGGTAAAAGTCAAAGTGAGCTGATTTTCATACTCGTATGTTTAGATCTATCTCCATGTGAAATCAATTAAGTATATTATTTTATAAGATGTGAGCGTTGACTAAGTACCAATGTTTATTTCACATGCACATACCTTTGACGTTGCAACATTAAATGAATTGGACGTGT
The DNA here is from genome assembly GCA_037367405.1 of Ottelia alismoides. NCBI lineage: Eukaryota > Viridiplantae > Streptophyta > Magnoliopsida > Alismatales > Hydrocharitaceae > Ottelia > Ottelia alismoides. The sequence goes on along the minus strand of JAZKJV010009649.1, from coordinate 547,124 downwards.
TTCCCGATATTATTGGACTAGAGAACTTACCTCTAAATAATGTATCCCTTAACCTTTGAAATCGAACATCATTCAAAAAGATTATTCCCCGTTATTTTCGGTGCACACTCATGTGGTACTTTTTTTTATATCTAACTCTCGTTCATTTCATTTTTATATTACTAGTAATAGAGTAAAAAAATTTATGACGTCCTATATTTTAGACCACGACCCATCGCCGATTATCATTATCTTTAGCTTAATATGAGGTTTTGAACGATGGCATCTTTGACTAATTAGATTTATCTTTCTCGTTGGGATGATCCTAAAGACAAAGATGCCAAATCTAATATTATTGCCATGACTTGTTATTCCGAGTAGGGATGTCTAGTGAGAATTGTCATACTTACAATCTTTTTATTTATTTATTTATTTATTTCATTTTATTTGGAGACGAACTAAAATAGATCCAGAGTTTAAACTGTTTGCATTAGCACGACCAACGGTTTTCACTAGTTATCTGATCGAGGATGAAGGTTGTAGTACTTTGAACATAGTCTCACATTTATAACTTACGAAGTTTGAGAGTGGGTTATAAGAGTGGGGGAATGCTATTTGGAAACTTAGGTTTAAGCATTTTGAGCAGCTGTCAACCAGTCCAATCATATCTGAATTTAATAAGTTGCCATGATCAATTTTCAATGAAAACGATCTGAAGATCTAACCTCGGGCATTACAAATATATTAGAGTGGGTTTCCTCTGACAACCTGGAACTAGGAATGAAAACAGATTGGATACGGATCGGATATGCCCATTTTCATATCCATATTCGATTCGTCTCTATCGAATATGAATACATATATGGATATGATTCGGATATGCATTAAGGAAACTATATTCTTAAAAATACAAATACGAATCTGAATCGAATATTTATCAAATTCGAATATAGATCAAATAAAGAGCAAACCTGAATATGGATTGAATAAAGAGATAATCCAAACATGAATCGAATAAAGAGTGAAACCCAAATATGTATCCAATAAACATGGAATCCAAATGTGGATCGAATAAAGACGACGTACGAATACAAATTTAATTTTTATCAAAGTTCATAATGATTTTAAAATATGATAATAAAAAATAGTTTACTTCATGACATAAGGGAGCGTCAAGGTGACATGCATTCTTAAGCAGAAGCAAAACGGGATAGGGTTTCGTAACTTTTATTTGTTCCCATACCCAAATAAATGTAAGTTGATTAATATCATTAATTGTATTTTATAATGTATAATATATTGTATTTTATATTATATTAACTAATATATAAAATAATATTGAATATTGTATTCTGATATCCGAATCCGGATCCATATATTCAAGCCATTACGATATTCGTATCCGGAAATTTTTTACAATGCATATCTATATTTAATCTGTATTTGATTAATATTCAGATACTGATATTTGTATCGGGTACTTTTTGAATAGGGTAAGCGGATATTCAGATGTATCCATATCTGTTTTAATCCCTACCTGGAACATGCAAGCACCGTTGTTATTAGGAATAAGTAATGTGTAATCAATGTCGTTGCTAATATTTTATGGACTCTAGGCAAAAGGAAAAAATGAGCACTTATAGAAAAGCATGGAATGATCACACGTTCTCTGTAAATGGTACATGGAAAAGTAAAGTCAACGTGAACAACAATAAATGAAGCTTCACATGGGTTCTATCAACAACCAAATGATAATAATAGCAATATAAAAACTATGGGATTTACGTATGAGATATTGAAATGTAAAAAGTTGCGATGGTTTTATCTTCAAGGCAAATACGCAAAAGGACGAAGATGGGATGACAACGGGCACTATAAAGCATGGGTTATTTTGGCGTTACAAAATTATGTATATTAAATATAATCAATATCATTAGTTAATACATATTACTCTATTAGTTATGTAAAAGATGATATTTTCTTAAACTAAAAACTGAAACACATGTAAAGATGGGTCCCTAAACTTGTTAGGTCTTGGACCATTGCACCCCAAAACTACCCTCATGACCGATCCTGTGTATGATATCAAATCGAAGATATTGCGGATATAAGTGAGGGATGTTATATCATCCCTAACATAGTCTCACATCTAAAGCTTAGGGTACTTGGATCAGAGAATAAGGTCAATTTAGTTACATGATCTAGCTTGGCGAGGCCCAACCCATTGGTCAAATTAACCGCACCATCTAAAGGCCCAGAGACACAAGTGAAGCCTCTACAGGAGGCATTATACTTCATTGTAATTTATTAAACTTGAGTAATAAATCTGATTACACCACAACAACATTTTGCAACGTGTAAATTTCTAATAATAACATATTGTATACAATTTGTATCGCATTTTTTTATTTCTCACTGCTGTTGGGAACCACCGCATTGCATTAAATTTACAAATAGTATGCTGGCTTACATTTTCTGTTACTCTATCTCATGTCTTTTGCAGGTGCTCATAGATCGTGGAGGATGATAGCATAATTGATAGTTTTAAGGGTTTGGGAAATCTCTTTTCTGATGATTATTTTCACTATTTAATAAATTTTGAATTCTAGACTCCTTGAAGTTATCTCATCATCCTTTTATTCATTAATAATCAAATTTTATTAATAATTAAATTTTATCTGTTGATGTGTAAAATGCTAACTATCTCCACGATTAAGAATCATCGTATGCATCCTCTCCTGTCATACCATAACCCAACAAAATGGTGAGGGGGTGGGTGGGGGGAAGCGGGTGTGCTCCCCCCTTGCAGGGGTGTACATCCGGTTGTACAGGAGTGATATATAAACTTTCCTAGGGTTTATCACTCTCTGTATCATTTGTATTCCTTCTTTCTCCACATAAGAGAAAGTCACCTCCTCCGTCCAAGGACGTAGCCCTGTTACGTAAAGTGAACCTCGTAAAATTTGTGCATTTCGTGCTTGCTTATTTGATCGTTTACTGTTTAGAGTTTATGTTTTTGAACCAAGGTTTTTAACTATCGGAGTTATGCGATAGAAAAATTTCCCATCGACCACCCCATTCGGTAACTTAACAGCTATCCAGTTTCAAGCTCAATCCTAGCATGAAATGAATATAATCAAAATCTTGTTTTCATAATCAAACTGATTGGCACTGTGATTGATGTAGTTATATTACGCACTAGATTGGGGCATACATAAGCAGCGATGAAATCACGATTGCATATTTGGGTGGTTAAATTGTAAAAAAAGGTATATTCTTATGTCATAGATAAAGATTTTTATGACTCAAAATAATTTTGAAGTTTTTTTTCTTAAAATCATGGTATTTCTAGAAATATCAACAAAGTTTTTTTGAATAAATCACGTCATGTCTAAAACTATGCGCAAAAGAACTAAGTAATCATTTATCAAATATTTTTTAAAACTAAATCTTGGGTACCGATAATTTTTAATACAAAAAGTATAATTTTAAGAAAGCATTTTTCTTATTTATAATTTATCAATTTTATTGATTTTTTTAAAAAACTTATGTTATAATATTCCAAAATAGAGAACATAAAAAGTTGTAAAATAATACATATTTATATCCGCCTCGACTAAAGACCTCTGCATCCTGACATTAAAAAAACATACTCATACATGGTAAAACAAATGTTATGATAGCATATGGATGCATCTATATCTGATTGCATCCCTAATTCCTTATCAACATATGATGAAATGATATGAAAAACAGAAATAAAAAGACGCAATCCAACGAATAAGAATATCTTGAACGTGAATAAATGATAAGTGGCCTTGAGATTTATTGTATAAGACTATAAAAAAGTAGATAAAGATGAAATCAATTTTTGTCCTTAATATTTCATTGCATGAATTAAAACTTATAGAATTTGGATGCACCAATAAATTTAGAAATTTGTACCATTCTTGCTTCCATATATTTGCCAGCCAATCGAGCCAAACTTATAAGATCAGATTAGATGCTCTTTCTAATTTAGTCAATCAATATTCACTCAAATTTCTCATGAACATTTTGTATTTTCTTGATGATTTTGTCAGCAAGATCTTTAGGGTCCTATATTTCATAAATAAACACAATATAAGAATCTAAAATCCAACCTATAAGCTCTCATCATTCGAATTCCTGATTTTAAAATTCTTTTCTCTAATACATGTAAAAATATGATCCCTAATCTTGAATAAAAATCTTCACATTAATTAGTCAACAAAAAGACAATGGAACAAGAAAGAAGTATTATCTTATTATTTAAAAAAACTTCTATGAGATTTTTGGAGTAACCGGAGGAAGTTTTTTGCACATAGTACAAGAGAAAAACATGAAATTTTTGAGAAGCAAGAGAGAAAAATGATAATAGAAAGATGATGGCATCATGTTACTATTTATAGGAGTAGTAATTTGATAGAAGTTTAATTTCATTGGGAATATTTAGAGGAGAGGATGCTAGTTGCCATACAATGAAAGACCAGTCTCCAATAGTATAGGAAACTTCCCATCAAATGTGGTCGACCCTCCCTTTCCTCTGTCTATTTACACAAGAGTAATGCACCAAGGGAGCATATCATCTATTGTAGGAATATACCTATAACATGGCATGTTGTAGTCTCTCTCTTTTCTGCAAAATCCGTGTGAAAAATCCAGCCTTATATATTCAAGTTATGAATATTGCTCTATGCACTTGTCAAATTATGTCAAAATCTAATATCTATAGCTATTTTATGTTAAAGGTCAAAGAAAGCCAATGTTTATGGGACTTATTATGAGTTTGACACAAGATCGGGGAAGGGGGGATTGTGCAATATACATTTATCATGATAATAATATCCAATTAAAATATTATTCACAAACCATAGAGATAGAAGATACCATTCCATAAAGATATAATGATTTTTATGTGGAAATTCGAATGGGTGAAAGCTATTGGTTCTTTGTGTATCTGATGTTTCAAAGATGAAACAAACGTATATATCACAGTAGCTTGCTTGGGCATTGTGATTGCAAGACTACAAGTGTGGACTCAGCTCAACAAGTCCTATGAAGCAACGTCGACTCCAAGAGCAGCAGAATCTTAGTTTAGTATTTAACTTTGTTCAAAAGTTGTTGCATTATTTAATTTGTTTTGTTTTGGAAAGTTGGAATCTTCAGCTAGCTTTGACGGATAATTTCCAAATCGAGATATCGATCATTTCAATTCTGATAAACCATTGCTCTCAGTGATCGACCATCATTGATAGGCCATCTATTTTTGATTGATCGATCATACATGATCGACCATCATTATTTACCTGATCAATCATAATTTGAATTACATCCCAACGATCAGAAATGATGGGTCATATATTTTGACATGATCGGCCATTTGTACCTGATCAATCATACTTGTTCTTCTTATCGATCATTTCAACAAATATATTCTTATTTATTTCTTATTTTGTTTCCAACAACTGTAATTCTTGGAGCCCTATATAAAAGACAATATACTCATTGTTGGAAGACTCACAATTCGAGCAATCACTCCTATTCTCTCTAGAAAAGTAAGAAGCTCTTTCCGAGTGATTTCCTCGACAATTCTATCCCATGTTCTTCAACTCATTCGATTATTTTGAGATAATATTATCAATTGATAGTTGTGAAGCATCGCTATTATTTCAACGGAGTTCGATCGCTTGCCATCGTTTAAGTTCTTTTGATAACAATCAGGATACTTTTGACAACCCTCCTTAGCTCGATAATATTTATATTTATTCAATATTGCTTATTCACATGTGATATCTGTGATAGAATTGTTGTGATATATTTGTAAATCTTGTGCAATTATATTATGTTGATTATTTTTAGATATCGTTGTTCTTTATTGGAGAATATCTTCCAATATTTGTTAAGATAAGTTCCTCTAAATAAGTTTATTGCAAATATATCATTTGTTTTTAATTAACCACTTTTTACTTGACGTCAGGTGTCTGATCTCCTAATTGTTCAGAGAAGCTCTTGGAAATAAGATCTTCATAAAGCAAAAAGAAAGTCGAAGCTCATATGTTCTTCTGCGTAGGCTACAATGTGTGATCTGTAGTGTTGATCTTGGTGTCTGATCCAAGATTGTTAAGTGTCAGCTTGTCAAATGTTGATATATCTACGTAAATATCTTAAGATTTAGTGAAGCAATTAATTAGTTCAACTAATCAGGAAATTACTAGTCAGGAAGACTCAGCTCATCGTTTTAACCTGGTTGGGTTTCCACGTAAAAATATTGTGCAAGTGTGCTGATTGGATTGCTTGTCTGATTATATCTATTCTTGTTGAATATTCTGCATAAAGTTTTAAAACTGCCTCCAACCACTATTCATCCCACTCTAGCGGCATCACGATCCTTGAACTCACACTATAACCTAGAACAATATTCTAGGTTTTCATCTTCGCTCTCTCAGTGAAGCTTGTTTCCACTATTCTAGCGCTACTTTAAACAGGGGGTAACACAACCTCTCGTATAACATGCACCCCTTCCTTGGACAACTCCTAAAGGAAGATTTTATCTCTCATAAAGAAATTAATCTACAACTTAGATACTTATACAAAAGTGTTGAACATAAAAATAGTTAAGAAATAAACCTGAATTTACAAGCTTATAGACTTTTAACGTGGAATCTGCTCAAGAATGATGATGATCGCAATTGAGTACATAGATTGCATACAACTTCAGTAGCTAAACAATTTTTAATTGAAGAGAGCTCGTGAGCGCATCTTATGCTGAAAGAACTCGAGTATCGCAAAAACAATATCCTTTCTTTTCTTTTGAGAGTAGAAGATGTTTCTCTTGGTTATGTGTCTCAACTATGAGCCATAGGATTTCTTACATATGGTTAACTTCAAAAGAGTCATTGGTGAGCAAAAAAGGAAGTCCCAATGTTTTGATTTCAAATAATCAAGAAATGATCGATCATGTAACATGGATGATCGATCACATGTGATCCATCAGATTTGACCTTTGAATAGTAATTTTAAAAGTGATCGGTCATGGTTAAAGTATGGTCCATCAGAGTTGATCGATCATGAATAATAATGTGGTTGATCATGTTAGAAAATCAATAATCAAGATTTGATCAATCAGGATCAAAAAGATAATCGATCAGGGTTGATCGATCATGAATAATAATGTGGTTGATCATGTTAGAAAATCAGTTAATCAAGAATTGATCGATCAGGATCAAAAAGATAATCGATCAAGGGCGATCAATTAGGTGTGTCAAGGTGACTGGTCATATCTCCAAAAGTCAATTTTGAGATATTGATGATTCTGACTTAGATTTTCTTACTGATAAAGAATATGCAAAAACTATAAGAGTATTTTTCAGCACAAAATAAAAACTATGTAATATGTCACATCGGCCTTCTTTTCTTTCCTTGATTTCCAAGGTCATTAAATCACTTGAGCTTTTGGAAATGAGTCTTTCTGTAATTTGTTTCCAAAACCCGAGCATTCAATCTGTGTCTTCTAGCCTTGCTTTCTACTTTGAGTCGACTTCATAGCTTTTCTGCATCTTCCATCATTTAGCTTCTACTTGAAAGGTTAGCCAAGCTATGAAACAAATATACAACATGGTCACAAAATCTATGCCACTCAAAACGACTCACTATAAATGGTAATATAGTCATTATCCACAAAAGTCTATGCAAGCCAAGACTGCACGTTGGTCTATCAACCAAAGGAATACTACCAATAAGATAAAAGATGGAGATGGAGGGTTTTCATGAAGTGGGAGAACTAACTCCACAGTTATCTTCCAAAAAGAGTCTCACTTATGCACCTTGTAACATATCCTGCGAGCTCTAGCATGTTCCAAAAACTACTGTAAAAAGTTGGAATGGGCGAAGAGCTTCTTCGTTCTCGCACAAATGCGGAGGAGTGAAGTTAGGATACAAAGGTTGCAACCCTAGCTCTTTCTATGTTGCGTTTTTTTGTCAAAATGTAATGGGTTCTGCTCTTTGGAGAGCATAAAAACAAGATGGAGTGTCCTGAACGCCATAGCATGCAGCTTGTTGCACTTGTTGTGACACACCTGCTACAGCACCAATTGTTGTGGCTTCACATGCTATAGCACTTGGTATTAGTGCATGTTGTGCCTACTACAACATCACCTTCTCCATCAGCATCTGTTGCATCAGCACCTGCTATTAGGACACCTGTTGTAGCTCACCTACTACAACACTAATGAACCCATGATTCACCTAACTAAAAGTTGAAAATAAAGCTTGGTTCCTTAGAAAATACTTGCATTATAGTGTTTATATTTCATAAATAGTATTCATGCATATGTAAATAAAAGGTATACATTAGCATATAACACTGTAAAAATAATGAGTTGAATGGTTTATATATTTCACTTGTAATAGGTTAAACTTCACCTATTTTTAACAAACTTATGTTGATTGACGTGAAATCAACTCCATGGTGTACATATCAATAACATTGATAAAATAAAAATGCTACAAAATAATAACTTGTATATATGAAGAATAAAACTAAGTCCTAAGTTTGAGATAAAAAGTCGTAAACACTAACATCTCTCACATATAGTCTCCTATGAAACTCTATTCGCCACTGAATTAGTAAACACTACATTAACTATAAAAAAAGTTAAATCCAAAGGAATCAGAGTTCATACGTAAAACTTGGATTTTATGGAGAGAGATAATAACATGAACTACAATAAAAAAACTTCACATCAAAATACATTTGGCAATTTGCTCTCAGAAAGGAGACATCTAACTCTCTCCATCAGGATCATGTTCATTCTCTCGGTTATGCCATTCAACTATAGTATCTTAGGTAGATTTTCGAGGCCAAATTCCATGAGACAAGCAATACTCATCAAATGGTCAGGTGTACTGATAAACTCAAAAATGGAATGGTCGTGTATTCCACACAAAGCGGGAACACAGTCGAAGTGTTGACCACTCTAAATCCGGATCTAATCAATAATTAACCCACACTCCATCAATCAAACAATGACAAGCAGATGTGAAGTTAAAATTTATTTTTAACTCTATATAAATGATGCATAGAAGAAAGTACATAGAGAGTTCGAACACAGGGAGCAAGGCAGGATAGATCAATAAGTGTGTGTGTGTGTGTGAATGTGAAGTGTTGTCTACTCTAATGTAAATATAAATGTTTTTGTGGGGTTTTAATTTTTAAATTTTTTTATTTAATTTTTAATTTTGTATTTTGATTTTTAATTTTAAGATTTTATATTTTCTTTTTATATTTTATATATTTTTTTCTTTTTAATTTTCTTTTTCAATATTGGAATATATGTAAAATAGAAGAAAGGAGGGGGTAGAGTATTAATAAAAATATGTAAAAATAGTCAAAAATACAGAAATAAAATATTTTTGGTCTTTTTACGATTTTTTACTATTTTTGTGATTTTTGGGTATTTTTCAGAATGTTTTTGAAATTTTTAAAAGGCAAAATAAAGGAAAACATGGAGTAAATCACTGGCCGAATTTAAAATGGGAAAGAAAAATATCAAATAATATCAAAATTTTCCCAAATTAGTTTTAAAATAAAGAGAATAAAATAGGGAAAATACAGGATCTGGGTTTGTATTTTTCTGATTTTCTAGGATTTTTTAGATTTTTTTGGAAGTTTTTCGGTATTTTCTAATTTTTAAGGTATTTCTTTTGAAATTTTTAGTGATTTTTGCATTAACACTAGAATAGGATAAATACACAGTAGATAATTTTTTTGGAATTTTTCTAGGTGTTTTAATATTTTTTTGGTATTTTCTAATCTAGACAGTGGCTAAAATACATGTTTTTTATTTTTAATAAATGCTAAAATGCAACAAAAATAGAATGCAAAAATATGGCGTGGAAGTGCAAGTTAACAGGAGCCTATGTGTTTTTTTGATAATTTTTGGAGTTAATATAATGCATTAAATAAATAGAGCAAGCAAGCAAAAATGTCTGGCCTAGCAGGGGTATATATGCAAATATCAGAACATCCAGGGGCACGCATACAATTTTTCCACAAAATATAACACTGAATATTCACTTTAATGGACCAAATACAAATTTAAGTACCCGCGGGTGTACGCCTGCAAAATGTCCACCAGGGCGAGTGACTAGCACGCGCATGGGAAGGACCTAGGTGCGATTTCCAAAATACCCGAGGGCTTACATGCAATTGTCCCTAAAATATAACACTTAATATTTAATTCTATGGACTGAAATGAAATACAAAAATGATCAAGGGCCTCGCTGCAAAAAGGCCAACACCTCACGTGAACAGGTCACGTGAGGTGACGTGGCCGAGGACCTACTTGCAACTATGGAGAGTTCAAGGGCCTACTTGTAAATTTTACAAAAGGTTTTAAACAGCATATGAAAGTTTAAGTGACTCAAAATAAATTACAAAAATGCCAGGGGTTGAGTCGCAAAATACCCAAGGCTAAGGCGGGAACGGACGGCGGATGAAGCTTCACTTGTCCATGTGTCCTCGCCTCCTTGCGCGATGACGCTTCAAAACGCACGGCCGCGATTAGATGTGGCAGTTCTGATCGAACGGCTGGAGGAGATCTGATCCGACGGCGTTGGGAAGACCTGGAGGCAAAGCTCGATCGAACGGTCGTGGACTCCCCTGCAAGAACAGGGAAGAACACGGCCTCCGACGAGCTTGGATCGACGTTGGGGCTCTGCTCCGACCTCCTCCCTCACCGCGGAAGACCTTCTTCGATTCCTGGAAGGTTCCTGAGTCCACTAGCGGAGCCAAAAAGGCTCGAGGAGCTCTGATGCTCCGTGGCGAAGCCCAGGAAAAATGGCGGCCCAGGTACCTGCTGTTCTTCCAAAATCGACCCTTCACGGGGGTCTTTTGAGCTCCTGCAACTGCAAAAATGGTCAATGGAGGCGAGGGCAAAATGCATTGACCTCCAATGGGTTCTCACAAGGGGTGAACAGTGATTTCAATGCTCGCCGGAGCTTGCTCCGACGAGGGAACTCGATTGAGCGAATCGATGGGGTATTGGAAGCGAAAAGGGGACCTAAGTGATCCTAAGACTACAAGGAATGAAACGAGAATGAAAATGAAGGGAATAAACACCTCAAGTGGGGTACCCGAGGTTGAAGTACCTCGACGGGAAGGTCACCGGAGGTGGGGGTGGAACACGCCCAGATCGTGTCGATCCTCCGCCTTGAAGAAGGAAACTTGGAGCTGTCACCTCCAAGAAGCTCGAGCGAGTCCAAAGGGGGGGAAATCTGGATGAATTGCGGTTCAAACTTGAATCGAAATTCAAAGTTCGCTTATGTACGGTTGACGGACATGGGGGAAGACCGAGGCGTAGCGGTTGAATCGATGCACGACAGCCCAGGTAAACATCTGGGCGAGTAGGAGGGATGAACGAGGAACATGTTTGCAGAAGGAAGCGACCTCAAAGGATGAAAGACAAGACCTCAAAAAATCCGCAAAGGCGGGGAGAAAACGAGGTCGTTGACTTGCTACCAGGGCTAGGACAGCTAGTTGACCAAGGTCAACTTTGACTGTCTCCTGATTGGTCCACGTGAACCAATCAAGAAAAATCCCTGGAAAAGAGTTATTAATTCAATTAAAAATAGTAAATGAGTTAATTAAATTTAGGTTATTAAATAAAAAATATTTGTTATTTTATGAGGTATTTTATTCTGATTTTAATTATTTTTATGAAGTGTATTTTTACAAGTTTACTATTATGCCCTTTATAGATATATTACTTATATATTTTATTCTTTTATTTTTGTTTTGTGTTTTTAATTTTATTATTTTTATTTAGTAATGTATAAAATTATAAAATATTTTTATACACACAAATATATTTTTGTTTTATTTTTCTGATGTGTTTTAAATATTTAATAAAATAGAAAGAGTAATATTATATGTATAAGTATAAGTAGTATACCTATGTATTATATTACAAGTATTTTATTTTGTATTTTATTTAGGTTTTTATTCTGATTTTAATGTACAAACATATTATAAGTAATATTTACAAAATTATAAAAAAATATAAAAATGCAAAAAATAATGAATAAATAATAAATTGAATATTTTAATATGTACAAGTATACAATGAGGGTCAAAAACTCAACTTTCAAACCGTACCTCCACCGAATGCGAAACCACTGCCATTAAATAACTTATTTTATTCTATATACAATTAAAGTGAGTTTGCTGCATTCGGAGTTTTCATCTATGAGATACGGGTCTGGGAAGTTGGGATTCTGGATTTTTATTCAGACCATAACTTTTTATCTGTACATGATTTTTATGTGAAATAAATTTTGTATTTTTGTTTATTAAATTATCTACAACTTTCATGTTCAAAGTTTCTTTATTTGAGGTATAAAAAGTGGAACCAAAAATAGGTCCCAAAATGAATAAAAAGAATAGGTATTTTGACTGTATTTTGACCCTTATCTCCCCCTACTTTATTCCTGGTCGACCTATTCATCAAGATGCCTAGGTCTCCGGGTTTTGGGTCATAAAATATTTACAATATTTTATTCTTTTTCTTTTCTTTTATTTATTCTATAATTTTGGCTTTAATTACAGTATTTTATACACTAATTACATACACATGCACGGATGCTAATATGCTCTATTTAATGCTATTTACAGGCCTTTGCTAGGGTTTTTGAGGCCAAAATGATAGAATAAAGATGATGAAATGTGGATTCATCATCCCCCTATACTTTACCTTTGCTAGTCCCTAGCAAACACTTATGCAATAAGTGCAGAAAAGAAAATAAAGAAAAGAAAAAGAAGAACTTGGATTTAGTTTAATTATCAAACTTATCTTCACAAAATCAAAGTTTGGAGCTTAAGTCAGACCTTTGGAATTTTAGTGCGGGCAGAACCTTAATGAGAACCGTATTTGAAGTCCAACAGTCCCTGAGAATCCCAAAACTCTGTCCAAGTCTCCTCAATAGCCAGGTCAAAAATATTTCAACTTATACGCAAACTCTTACGACTATGAATCTGACTCGTACAGTGTAAGTGATGGTGGCTCTCCCCAACTAGAATGACAAAGAAACTGACTTCTCCAGTACGACAACCCAATGATTCCCCAATCCAACAACTCCATCCTCGAGGAGCGGGGTATTCCCTTCTAAGTTTAAGTGGCAACCAGCTCAAGAGGAGGGGTGAAGAGAAGAATGCACGGTAGCCAGTGTAGCTACCTATCCTGGGATGCAAGACCAATGTAGTGAAGTCATCCAGCTGCAGGCTCACATATTTGACTTTGGAACTCAAGCTTGCTTATTGGCTTTACAACATTTGTACATACATTGCAGGATTTTTATTTTTGTACATACCTTAACATTTTTTTAATACTATATACAACAACATTTACATAAGGAGTTTTTCCTCTTGAGCCAGTAGACTATCCCTCTTTTGAAGCTTTATTGCAACCCACATCCTCCTGTCTTTAGACTTCCTCGTCATTGGACGGGTTGGGGTGCACTTCCCTCCCTAGAGGAGGACAAATGTTTCCACTTGTGTGCGTCTCATACCGGCAAATCCAATCCCCTCACCACTCCAACTGAGTTGAGCCATGTGAAAGGTGCAAGTGTCCAAGTTAGGTCATTATCAACAAGAGTCATGCGTGTGTTCCGAAATACTCTACTTAGGTAGTCAAGAATCCATTGAACCAAGTCTCGTGATCCTCAAAGAATTAAGTCAACTAGACCTGAAGAACCTCAAACCTAGTTCCTATAAGGTTCCTGTTATTAGGTAAATTTTAAGGTCCAATTAAGCTCCAATCTTCGGATCTTATTTAGACTTGTTCAACTATCAAACTCAATCCGAAAAATGCGAATGCTATGCAAATGCAATGCAGAAAATATTTTTGTGATGCTATTTTCAAAGATTTTGAACTTTTTATGGATTTTTGAAAAGATGATGATACATATGCAAATGCATTTTTGTCTTTTTCAAAAAGATTTTTCAAATGTTTTTGGATTTTTTTGTTTTGCAAATGTTTTTGGGATTATTTGAAAATAAAAAGATTTTGGCTGAAAACTAGGTACAAATATTTACACAGGAGTGCTTCTTATATATACAAGAAGTGGATTTTAAGAATTTACAGGGTAAATGGTCAATTTTATACATATATATAGTGGGATTTTTGGTGTGATGTAAATATTCCTCAAACTTATTTGACACAGGTTTTTCAAACAAAATTTGAAAACTATAGTCCAAAATAATTTTTACAAACATTTGACAAACATGTACACACATTTGAAAATTATTTTGCAAAGGTTTTCCAAACAGTATAGATAGATTTTTCAAAATATTTTTGCAACCATTTTTCAAACCATTTGCAAATCATTTTTTAAACATTTTATTTCACACAAAGAAAATAAATTTTACAAACCACAGATTTTTACAGGTTGAAAACATGGAACAAAAAAATTTCTAAATAGTTTTCAATAGATTTTCACAAATATTTTCAAACTATTTTTCAAACATTTTGCAAAAAATATTTTCACCTGATTTATTAATCAGTAAATACAGAAAGAATTTGAGGAATAAGACACCTTTTTATTAGGGATTTTAATGAATTTTAAAGAATGATTAGCCATATTATTAGGAAAATACTAAAGTACGAGTTATGGCTAAAGTATATACACAGTATATATGACCCCCCTATACTTAGCTTAAGCTATGTCCTCATAGATCGGAGAGAAAAGAGAAGACATAACTCGTACTAAGTATAGGCAAACCCAAAGAATAAATAAATGAATGAACCAATGAGAAGTTGACCGTCCCCCCTATACTTAGGATCAGATAATCCTAAGTATAGCAGGTTGTACACAACGCAGGGAGGGTCAAGGGTAGGAATGAACAGATCGTACTCGGGTTGTCTCCCCCTATACTTAGGGTAAGATATCCCTAAGTATAGACAATAAGAGGAGACAATGGAGAGGATCGAGAAGTAATAGAAGAAACTCGGGGTGCACACCCCCCTATACTTAGGACAAAGTACGTCCTAAGTATGGAAAACTGTCAACAAGGGGCGACACTTTTTTGGTAAATAAAGAAAATAGACAAGTAAAAGAAGAAAATAAGAAAAGAAATCAACAGATGAAAGAGTGATATAGACAGATGGATCTGTACAGCGGAAGATGGAAGTGATCAACATGTATGAGATGCAGATGATATGAGTCAAAGAACACATCTCATACCAAAAGAATGGGGGCAACGTCAATGGTCGGCGTATCATGATCTAGATATAGCTTCAAGCGTTGACCATTGACACGGAAGGTAGAGGAAGATGACGGTTCGGATATGTCAATACTGCCATTGTCATGTACCTTCCTGACCACATACGGACCTTTCCACTTGCTCTGTAATTTTCTTGGAAATAATTTTAGCCTGGAATAAAACAACCATACTCTCTGATCTGGCTCAAACTGTTTATGGCTGATGTGAGAATCGTGCCATGTCTTCACTTTCTCCTTGTATTGTAGGCTGCTAGAAAAGGCTGTGTCTCTCAGTTCTTCCAGGGCTGCCAACTCTGCTCTTCTATGTTCTCCTATACTCTCGGGATCTAACAGTAACTCAGTGACTGCCCAAAAGGATTTATGCTTGATTTCCACTGGCAAATGGCACGGCTTGCCATAGGCGAGACAAAAGGGAGATGTCCCTAATGGATTCTTGAAGGAAGTCCGATAGGCCCACAAGACCGAGTCCAAAAGTTATGACCAATCCTTTCGGTCTGGGCGGACAACCTTCTGTAAGATAGTTTTTATCTCTCGGTTCGATACTTCGGCAAGACCATTAGTCTGAGGGTGATACGGTGTGGCAACCCGATGGTCAATGCCGAACTCGTCTGCAAGGGTCCTAACCTTGTCATTGATGAAATGAGACCCCCCCCTGTCTGAAATCAAAACTCTAGGTACCCCGAACCGTGAAATGATATTTTTCCTCAAAAATTTGCACACGGTTTTAGCATCTGCGGCTCGGACGGGGATGGCCTCAACCCATCGACTGACGTAATCTACAGCGAGCAAAATGTGCTCGAATCCCTGACTCTTAGGAAATGGGCCCATGAAATCAATCCCCCATGCATCATAAACCTCACAAAAGTGAATGGGTTGCATGGGCATCATGTCTCTCTGTCCGCAGGTTCCCATCTTCTAACAGTCAGTACATCTCTTCACGAACTCATCTGAATCCTTGAAGAGAGTAGGCACCAAAGGCTAGATTGAAGCACCTTTTGTGCTGTCCTTTTTCTATAATGATGTCCTCCTGCCTCAAGCTTATGGCAGTATGTGAGGACGCTATGCTACTCTTCTTGAGGAATGCACCTCCTCCAGATGTTGTCCCCTCCTTCATGATAAAGGAGGGGGTCCTCCCAATGGTAAAGCTTGGCCTTCACCATGAAAGTCTCAAGCTTCTGCCTGGGCCAACCTTGTGGGACTGTCTTGGCAACAAGATAGTTTACAATGTCAGCATACCACGGAAGCGAGGTGATAGCCAAGATCGCCTCATCTGGAAATGTCTCTGTGATAGGTGCGATGGGCTCAGATTCCACATGGTTCTCCAATCAGGAAAGATGATCCGCCACCGCATTTTTGACTCCAGGCTTATCCTTAATCTCAATATCTATTTCCTGGAGCAGAAGGATCCATCTGTTAAGACGTGCTTTGGCATCCTTCTTGGCCATTAAGTACCGGATGGCGGTGTGATCTGTGTAGATAGTCACTCTAGATCCTAGAAAATAAGATCTGTACTTATCCAAAGCAAAGACTACGGCCAGCATCTCTTTCTCAGTCATAGTATAGTTCCGTTGAGCAGCATCCAAAGTCCGGCTGGCTTAGTGAATGGCAAACGACAATCCATCCCTCCTCTGTCCAAGCACAGCCCCAACGGCAAAATCTGAAGCATCCGTCATGATCTCGAATGGGAGAGACCAATCGGATGGCTGAAGGACATGAGCCGAAACAACCATATTCTTGAGAGTCTCAAATGATGTGAGACACTTATCATTGACAATGATCTCGGTGTCTTTCGTCAGCAAGTCAGTAAGCAGTCGGGCAATCCGACTGAAGTCCTGAATAAATCGTCGGTAGAAACCGACATGCCCAAGAAAGACCGCAATTGACGTAAATTGGACGGTGGACTGAGTTTTCTAATGATATCCACCTTGGCCGGATCGACCTCCATGCCCTGTTGGAGATGATATGACCAAGGACCGTCCCTTGAGTCACCATGAAGTGACTCTTCTCCCAAGACAATACAAGGTTGATCTCAATGCAGCGCTAAAGCACACGGTCTAGGCAGTCAAGACAAGCATCAAACCCGTCGCCATAGACCGAGAAGTCATCCATGAAGACCTCTAAACAGTCACCCACTATATCCGAAAAGATGGACAACATGCACCTTTGGAATGTCGCCGGAGCGTTACATAGACCAAAGGGCATCCGTCTGAAAGCATACGTCCCAAACGGACAAGTGAATGTCATTTTCTCCTGGTCTTCAGGTGCAATGGCCACTTGATTATATCCGGAGTACCCGTCAAGAAAGCAGTAATGACTCTTCCCAGCTAGCTGCTCGATAATCTGATCAATGAATGGCAGCGGGAAATGATCCTTCTTGGTGGCCTCATTCAATCGGCTGTAGTCCACACAGACCCTCCAAGAAGTGGGTACTCGGGTAGCGATCTCCTCTCCAGACTCATTCACAACTGTAGTGATACCCGTCTTCTTGGGTACCACATGTAATGGACTAACCCATTTGGAGTCGGAGATGGGGTAGATAAAATCGACGCTCCACCACTTCGATATTTCTTTCATAACCACATCTCGAAGATTCTGGTTCAGCCGTCGTTGGAACTCACGCAATGGCCTAGCGGTATCTTCAAGATAGATGTGGTGGGAGCACAGAGCCGGACTAATCCCATGGAGATCAGCTATACTCCATCCTATTGCCTTGCGATTTCTTTCAAGAACCTCTATCAGACGAGATTCTTGCTCTCCAGTCAAACCTGCTGAGATAATGACTGGGTGCATATCCGGCTCACCCGCAAGGAATCTATACTTCAGCGACTGCGGTAGAGGCTTCAGTTCTGGACAACTGGGAGGTGGTAGATCTGGCTTCTGATATGTCTGTGTGCAGGCAACCAGGTCTGCATGGGAGAACTCTCGCTCTGCATGAATTCCTGACGAAGGGAGCCCTGCATAATCATCAATAGACTGTACCGGCTCGCACTCTGTCATGGCTGTTGGCTCAGAAGGAATCAGACAAGGCAAATATTCATCAAAATCATCCCAATCAATGTATGAATCTGAGGGATCTGAAGTAGATGAACAAGATTGGAAATCATCAGCACCACTCGTCCCAACACTGTCAGCCTCAACTGTATCCTCATCTAGGGGTGTGCTCTCCAGGCTCTCGACTGCCATAAGCTTTAGATATGGTGAATCTGTAGGCAAGGCGAGGGTCTGTGCTACAGGATCTGTCCAGTTGGATTCATCATCTGTCATCACAAAATCACACTCCTGGTGGATGTCTAGCTCTTCCTCTGTCATCTGTGTGGCTTCGCTGGACTGCTCCGAGCATTCTAGTTCTCTGGCTCTGGTTTCCTCGATCGTCTCTATTTGTATGGTTTCACCCTCTACGCGAAAACATACCTTCCCACTATCATGATCGGTTACCGCCTTGGCTGTGGCCAAAAATGGACGTCCGAGTATGATGGGGTCATCGGTTACAGATTCAGGGATCTCCATGTCCAACACAACGAAGTCCACGGGGAATTTCAGACCCTGAATGGTAACGACCACGTCTTTCAATAACCCCTTCGGCCTCTTAGTCGACCTATCAGCAAACTGAAGGACTGCCCTGCTCCTAAGAAGAGGACCAAACTCGAATCGGTCGAGTAAGGCTGCCGGAAGAAGGTTAATTGAAGAGCCACTGTCTAACAGAGTACGATCAAACTGTTGCTCCTGGATCTTGCATCTGACATAGGGAGCTCTTGCATCTGGTCTCTTGGCTGGCAGTTTGTTCTGAATAGTGCAGCAAGTGGAATGAGTGAGCACATGGATCTGATCTCTGTGGTTCCTCCTCTTCCTGCGGATTGTAGTCTTCTCTTTCAAGTTCTTTTTGAAGAGGGGATGTGCTCAAGTGCTTCCTGTAGAGTCAGTTGAATGTGGAATCTGTCTATCATCTGATTGTTGATCTCTACTTGTTGATCTTTTTTGGGATTTTCTCTTTTGTTCCCCTTCGCCCGGCGGAGTGCTTCTAGGAAGGGGATAGTAGGGGCCTCCTCAGATGAAGGACTAGGAATAGGTTCCTGTGCCTATGAAGGAATTGAATCCATACAATCATCATCATTCAACACATATGGATCCGCAATTTGAACAGAAACCTTTCCTTTATTCATATTTTTGTGCTTTTTGTTGTTACCACAGTCCATAGATACAAAAAGTGGTAACACCACAGAAGGAAGCTCAACAAAAGTAGATGTGGTGGCCTCAGTACCACCACCGGCACCTGGCTTCGCGGCATCAGCACCGCGCTCTGGCTCTGCATCCAAAATGGTGGCATCAGCATCACATTCTTCATCTGGTATCACTACGGCCTCAATACCGTCGTCTAGTTCTCCATCGTTGGTGGCATCAGGACCACCATCTTCAACATCATCATCAGCGTCATCAGCACCGCTACCTGCCTCATCTGGCGCTCCGAATTCGGCTTGTGGTTGTCGCTCAGATGAGGCACCACCGGCTGGCATCCTACCACTCCTAGTAGTCACAAAATCAGCATCATACAAAGAATAATACATATCACTCAAATAGTCACTAGGAGAGGTGTCCTCTGTAAACTCTACCTGCTCAGACTTCCTTTTCAGATTGTTCGGATTCGGTTCAATCTGAGCTGGTATGGCGGCCTTGCCTTTGATGATCTCCCTCATCTCCTGCCGGAACTCATCCATTTCCTGCCGGAAGGACGCTCGCTATTCAGAAAGCAAGCGGGAAAGATCGTCTAAAGCTGGGTTCTCAAACGTGGGGGCCTGAGAACCGGATGGGTTCCTTTGCAGGAAATGAGGTTGCTGCTGCTGCTGCTGGTACTGGGGAGGATGGGGGTAAGACTGATGAGGCTGCTGACGCTGCCTCCACTGTTGTCCCTGATAGGCGGGACGAGGACCATGCTGGTATTGCTGCTGGGCGTACTGGGGCTGTTGCTGTTGCTGGTTGTTCTGTTGTCCTTGGGCAGGGGGCTGCTGCTGAGATGAGGAGCCACCGTTGCCCCAACGGAATCCGGGGTGATCGCGACGAATCTCGGGCTGAGGGTACCGGTCGTACCAAATCCCATTGACTTCCATCAATGGTTCATGCTCGAAGGATGGTGGAGGTTGAACTGCCAGTGGCTGCTCCGGCTGATAGACCACCATCTGAGTGTCCTGAGATGGCAGCTGTGCAGGGTAGTACTGTAGCAGCGGGACCGGCTTTGCCTGGACGTGGTTAACCTAGCGGTACAAGGCAGAGGGTTGGTTGGAGCTACTACTGCTGGGGTCAGCCCGTGACCTGGGAGGCTGCTGGGAAGAAGTTTGTGCCTCCTGCTGATGAATACTCATTCATCACTCTTTATTCTTATATTTTAGCTACAAAAACCTTTGCAAATGCATGTATATATTTGTAAATGTAAATAATTACCAAAGCATGCATGGTGTAAAAAGTAATAATTAGCATGTTTTTGTGCAAAAATAAAAGAATAAAAATCAAAAAGAAAAAGGGGGAAATATTTAGAATAAATATTGAGCAACCTAACCCAAGGGAGGGCTCAGCATGGGCCTGACCACATAAAAGCCAAAGTAGAGGGAGATAGGGGCTCATGTGTGTAAATATACCTGTAACTATAATAAAAATATTTTCCTCTAAAAATAGAAGAAAATGGGCTTGCAAATACTTGTATATATTTATAAATATAAAAATCAAAATAAAAATAGAAAAATAAAAATAAAAGAAAAACAAAATAAAAAGAACAAAATCAAAAATTAAAAATCACATTGTAAATATACCATATATATGTACATATGTATTTATTTCACCTATGTATATAAATAATAAAAATAAAATAAAAATATCTTTTTATTCCTAATTTTATGATATAAATAAATAAAATATATAATAGGAATAAAAATGTATGAAAAGAACTAATTAAAAATCAAAATTAAAAATACTATATTGTATATATACTTATGTATAGTACTATATTGTAAGTACCCTATTTTTATTTTGAAAAATTAATTAAAAATCACAAAAAATAGAAAAAATTAAAACAAAAATATTTCATGTTTTGAGTTTTTAATAAATAGGCCATTTACTATTTTTAATTGATTTTCTAAATATTTTCCACGTGGCCTGTCCCCATTGGTCCAGGGGGGTTGTTGACCGCCCGGTCAACTCCCCCCCCCAGGACCACCTCCCACGGGTATTAGGCGGGCGACCCGATTTCTCCTAATTCTAGCACCTAAACCCGACCACCTCGCACCTAAACCCCGGGTCAGTTTCACTCACGTTACATCCGACACCCTCGCCGGGGTGCCCGCCTCAAGATCCGCGCTTCACGCAGCCCTACCCGACCCATTCTTATCAGACTCCTGGCAGTATAAGGGTTGAGCTCCGCCACCTCATTCCGTATCTTTGGATCATTCACCTACCACCCAGTGACCTCCAGTGCCTTAGTGAGAGTGACAGCTCGCTCCGGGCGTTGTCGCAGCGAGCTTGCGCCGCCGTGCTCCGCCCAAAGCAGGAGCTTGAGCCTCGGGCCACGACGTCCCGTGAGGCAAGGACCCAGAGCTTCCTAAGCTCGTCCCCAGTCGGCCCATCCACCCAGGTAGCTTAGATTTTTTCTCTAGTTCTCTAATTTCGCATTTGCCCCAAATCACGCCGTCGCCGACCTTTGCCGATTCCGACCATCTCCCCCTTCCGTTCGATCATCGGAATCCCCCATCACGTTCGCCATTCTCCCGCGCACCTTCTCCGTACCTCCGTTCAACCCAGCTCGCACAGGAGCTGGGGTTCGAACCCCTTACGCAGAGAATCTGCATCTTCAGATCACTCATCGTCTGGGCAATCTGGTCCATCTGGGCCATGCCTTGCATCTGTTTCTTCTCGAGGATCTCGAGACGGTCCAGTTTCTCACTGATAATTCCCATGTCGGCTGCGGCTGATTCGGCTTGAGCTGCGGCTACCGACGAAGTGTTAGGACCGGCATCGATGCGGGCGATCCTCTGAAATGATCCCACTCCTTGGGGGGACTTCTGCTGCGTGTAGACGTGGGCTTGGGCCATAACAATTGAGTTTTCTGTCATCCCTTCATAGATGGCCCAAACATCATCTTCGCCTTTGGAAAAGTAGGACCTACCACAAGAGGCGTTCACAAGCCCCTGCAGCTCCGGTGTCAACCCACAAAATAAGCTCTGAACTAGATTGGGCTTGGAGATATCGTGATGTGGACACCAGTCAATGAGCTCTCGGAATCGATCCCAAGCTTCATGGAATTGTTCATTCGGGATCATTACGAAGTTGCTGATCATTGCTCTTGCTGTGTTAGTCCGGCCGAGAGGGTAATACTTCTTTAAATATGCGGTCCGGAGATCTACCCAAGTGTCGATGAATTGCCCCAAATGTTTGAGCCAGTATGCGGCTCTGTCAACCAAGGAGAAAGGGAAGTCTATCATCTTGATAGTGTCCTCGGTCATCAGCCTGTCATGAATGGTGTTGCAGATCATTTCGAATTCCTGTAGGTGGAGGTGTGGCTCTTCGGTCGACAAACCCATGGAATTTGGGTAGAAGATGAATAGTGTGGGGCCGAAGCTCGAAATCGCCATGGATAGGAGGGAGTCGGATCCAACGATGAGTGAGGGATGCTGCGGGATTGTGCAATTCCCTCATGATAGTCTGTGGCGGTCTCTCGGCGTTGGGATCACCTCCTCCTACATCAGGTCCATCTCCTCCTCCGCCACCGCCCCCAGGTCGGTTTTCTCGCATCTACGCGATCTCTCTCATGAGGTCACCCATAAAGACTCCCTGGTCCTGGATCTGTCTTTGCATGGTCTCCAGGGATGCTAGAAGTGAATTATTGATGGCGGCTTGATCAAATAAGAATGGCGGGTGCTCATGCTCGTCAGGATGCTCTCCTCTGTCAGCCATGTCTGGGTTCTCTGAAAAAGCAAAAGAACCCATCTCAGGTGCCGTCAAATGCGCTGAGCTCTGTGATGCACTAAATTTTGAAATTCTTGGACTGATGGAAGGAGAATGGGAAGGGTGGTCATGGGGGAACATGGTGGATGTGAACTCAGGCTCGGAGAGCGGGCTCTCCGAGGTCGTCCTAGATGAATAGGGAGGAGTGCTGGATAGTGGTGCCGACAAAGTCGGCCTAAGAGACCTCTGTCCCATCATCTTGATTATTCGATAAGAGCAGGGTTGCAAAAATGAAGAAGAAAGAAGGGAGAAGCAAAATTGTGCACAATTGTGCTGTATTTTTGATCTTGACCTAAAATCGACTAGCAATCAAACACAAAACAGGGGGAGTTCACCAACTCAACACATGAAGACATGAATGTTCGGCTTTTATCTTGTCAATTTTAGCTTGAATTCAGGAATTTATCTTATAACGAATCCTTAGAGCGCTACGCCTAAAGGAGAGAGAGTACTGGCGGAAAAGTATTCCCGTACTTGTCCTCCTCCTTAGTAACCTGTAGCTTACGCTTTTTGAGGTCCTTGTAACCCTTCCCGGATCCCTACTCAGCCAAAGAATAAGGGGGAGGAAGCCGATAGGAGAAACCGATACTTCGGATCTCGCTCGCAACGGAATCACCCGTGAGCGTTCAAGACCCTACTCGGATGCAGATGGTGAGACAGACACACCCGTGAAGGTGTGGCCTATGCTCGGTACTTCAGACAAGGTCGGTGCTCACACAATAGTGAGTCACCAATGATGACCAAGTCCTACTCGCCTACGTACGATAGTAGAGCCAATACTTCGGAAATCCAGGCGATACACAAGGCAGCCACAAGCTGGGTTTTTGGCTCTAATCCTTACGAAGCACTCAACTCACTTGGAAGGAGACCTTCCCATGCAACCTGAAGACAAGTGAGGGTGTGACTCTCCCCAATCAATGAGTCCAATTACCAATTTTATTTGGGTCAAAGTTTTCTTAGCAGTCCCTTTTTTAATTTTTTTGGTGTTATCGCTTCTTTTGAGTAGATTCAAACAAGTGCCTAACGATTTTTTGTATTTTCTTGATTCCTACTTGATCCAAAAACATAGGGAGGAGAGTCGGAAAAGCCAATGCAAGTCGACATCAAGATGGAAATCTCACCTTTGTGCCTAAATGATGGATGCAAAGATAGAGGACTTACAGTGAATCCCAGCTCTCTCCATGCGGGATGCAAAGCAGAAATTTATAAACCTAAACTACATGCCGATATGAAAACGGAAATCGTCCTAAGCAGGCAATTACTACGTTAAGAACCACAAGTTGACCACCACTCCTCAACCCTAGTTTCCGATCTAGGCTCACCCCTCCTCCTCTCGACACATCAAGTTCAGGAGAAGCGTTTGGCGGGATGAGCTCGCGGCACGACGGATCGAAAAAATGGCGAGTCAACTGTTTAATTAAACTAAGCCCAAATTCAAACTATAGGTACATGCAGTGATAATTTGGGTGTTTGGACCTAATCTAATCGATCAAGCAATGCTTAGAACTAAGGGCTCAATCCACAAAAGAAATGAAAAATGAAAACAAAACCGGCAAATGACTGCGAAAAACACGAAGAAAGCCGCAGTGGGCCCCCAGGTGAACAGACACCTGGAAATTAGGCCCGAAGTGTCTGAGAGTCCAAGTCCTGTATTATTACAAATTAATGAATCTCTCTCTCTCAAAAGAAAATGCAAACTAGCTAACACTCTCTCTCAAGTCTCCTGCTCTCTCCTGTCGGCATGGCTTAAGAAAAGTCGGCTCCGCTTCCCAAGGTTGCTCCGGATCCTATAAGCGATCCACCTCGCTCCGCGGTCCCTCGCAAGAAGACAAAAGAGATGGTCAAAAAGCTCACAGATATATATCAAAACAAGAGAGATACAACTAGCAATGATGTAAACAAACAAACAAACACAATCAAACAAAAATGTGATCTATTCGCTGTTGCTCCCCGACAACGGTGCCATTTGATAAACCCAAAAATGGAATGGTTGTGTATTCCACACAAAGCAGGAACACAGTCCAAGTGTTGACCACTCTAAATCCGGCTCTAATCAACAATTAACCCACACTC
Organism: Ottelia alismoides; assembly: GCA_037367405.1. Classification (NCBI taxonomy): domain Eukaryota; kingdom Viridiplantae; phylum Streptophyta; class Magnoliopsida; order Alismatales; family Hydrocharitaceae; genus Ottelia; species Ottelia alismoides. The sequence continues at coordinate 521,789 of JAZKJV010009649.1, read as the reverse complement.
AATCAATCAAACAATGACAAGCAGATGTGAAGTTAAAATTTATTTTTAACTCTACATAAATGATACATAGAAACAAGTACGTAGAGAGTTCAAACACAGGGAGCAAGGCATGATAGATCAATAAGTGTGTGTGTGTGTGTATGTGTGAATGTGAAGTGTTGTCTACACTAATACAAATATAGATGTTTTTGTGGGTTTTTAATTTTTAAAATTTTTTATTTAATTTTTAATTTTGCATTTTGATTTAAATTTTATGATTTTATTTTTTTATATTTTATATATTTTTTCTTTTTAATTTTCTTTTTCAATATTGGAATATATATAAAATACAAGAAAGGAGGGGGTAGAGTATTAATAAAAATATGTAAAAATAGTCAAAAATTCAGAAATAAAATATTTTTGGTCTTTTTATGATTTTTTACTATTTTTATGATTTTTGGGTATTTTTCAGAATGTTTTTTAAATTTTTAAAAGGCAAAATAAAGGAAAACAGGTAGTAAATCACTGGTCGAACTAGAAATGGGAAGGAAAAATATCAAATAATATCAAAATTTTCCCAAGTTAGTTTTCAAATAAAGAGAATAAATAGGGAAAATACATGATCTGGGTTTGTATTTTTCTGATTTTTCTAGGATTTTTTAGATTTTTTTGGAAGTTTTTGGGTATTTTCTAATTTTTTAGGTTTTTCTTTTGAAATTTTTAGTGATTTCTGGACTGACACTAGAATAGGATAAAATAGACAATATGTATTTTTTTTGGAATTTTTCTAGTGTTTTATTATTTTTTTGGTATTTTCTAAGCTAGACAGTGGCTAAAATGCATGTTTTTGATTTTTAATAAATGCTAAAATGCAAAAAAAATAGAATGCAAAAATATGGCGTGGAAGTGCAAGTTAACAAGAGCCTATGTGATTTTTTTTGGTAATTTTTGGAGTTAATATGATGCATTAAATAAATAGAGCAAGCAAGCAAAAATGTCTGGCCTAGCAGGGGTATATATGCAAATATCAGAACATCCAGGGGCACGTATGTAATTTTTCCACAAAATATAACACTGAATATTCACTTTATTGGACCAAATACAAATTTAAGTACCCGCGGGGGTATGCCTGCAAAATGTCCACCAGGGCGCGTGACTAGCACGCGCTTGGGAAGGACCTAGGTGCAATTTCCAAAATACCCGAGGGCTTACATGCAATTGTCCCTAAAATATAACACTTAATATTTAATTCATTGGACTGAAACGAAATACAAAAATGATCAAGGGCCTCGCTGCAAAAAGGCCAGCACCTCATGTGAACAGGTCACGTGAGGTGACGTAGCCGAGGACCTACTTGTAAATATGGAGAGTTCAAGGGCCTACTTGTAAATTTTACAAAAGTTTTAAACAGCATATGAAAGTTTAAGTGCCTCAAAATAAATTACAAAAACGCTAGGGGTTGAGTTGCAAAATACCCAAGCTAAGGCGGGAACGGACGGCGAATGAAGCTTCACTTCTCCACGTGTCCTTGCCTCCTTGCGCGATGACGCTTCGAAACGCACAGCCGCGATTAGATGCGGCGGTTCTGATCGAACGGCTGGAGGAGATCTGATCCGACGACGCTGGGAAGACCTAGAGGCAAAGCTCAATCGAACGGTCGTTGACTCCCCTGCAAGAACATGGAAGAACACGGCCTCCGACGAGCTTGGATCGACGCTGGGGTTATGCTCTGGCCTCCTCCCTCGTCGCGGAAGACCTCCTTCGACTCCTGGAAGGTTCCTGAGTCCACCAGCGGAGCCAAAAAGGCTCGAGGAGCTCCGATGCTCCGTGGCGAATCCCAGGAAAAATGACGGCCCAGGTACCTGCTGTTCTTCCAAAATCGACCCTTCGCAGGGGTCTTTTGAGCTCCTGCAACTGCCAAAATGGTCAATGGAGGCGAGGGCAAAATGCCTCGACCTCCAAGGGGTTCTCACAAGGGGTGAACAGTGATTTCGATGCTCATCGGAGCTTGCTCCGGCGAGGGAACTCGATTGTGCGAATCGATGGGGGATTGGAAGCGAAAAGGGGACCTAAGTGATCCTAAGACTACAAGAAATGAAACAAGAACGAAAATGAAGGGAATAAACACCTCAAGGGGGGTACCTGAGGTTGAAGTACCTCGATGGGAAGGTCACCGGAGGTGGGGGTGGATGTAACGTCCCGGGCTTAGGTCCCCGGTCCGTTATCGAGGAAAACTGGCCCTGACAACTTGTTGGGTTCAGGCCCAATTGGACCCGATGGCAACCACCCAAAATGCTTAAGCCCAAGTTGTCAAGTAGTAATCCCCATCACTTATAAACCACACCCATACTTCGTGAGTTTTAGGTATGGCACTATGTTTGGGGTTGGGGTGTTACAACCTCCCCCACTTATATTCGCAACGTCCTCGTGGCGACATGGCCCATCACTTATTCCCAGTGATAGTGACGGTTGCACGCTTCAGGTAGCCATTTCCTCCAACCTCTTGTAGGGGCGGCTCCACCTCTTGGGTAGCCCTTTCCACTATCAGAGAGAATTTGGCTCTGATACCATTTGTAACGTCCCGGGCTTAGGTCCCCGGTCCGTTATCGAGGAAAACTGGCCCTGACAACTTGTTGGGTTCAGGCCCAATTGGACCCGATGGCAACCACCCAAAATGCTTAAGCCCAAGTTGTCAAGTAGTAATCCCCATCACTTATAAACCACACCCATACTTCGTGAGTTTTAGGTATGGCACTATGTTTGGGGTTGGGGTGTTACAGTGGAACACGCCTAGATCGTGTCGATCCTCCGCCTTGAAGAAGGAAACTTGGAGCTGTCACCTCCAAGAAGCTCGAGCGAGTCCAAAGGGGGGAAAATCTGGATGAATTGCGGTTCAAACTTGAATCGAAATTCAAAGTTCGCTTATGTAGGGTTGACGGACATGGGGGATGATCGAGGCGTAGCGGTTGAATCGATGCACGACAGCCCAGGTAAACATCTGGGCGAGTAGGAGGGATGAACGAGGAACATGTTTGCAGAAGGAAGCGACCTCAAAGGATGAAAGACAAGACCTCGAAAAATCCGCAAAGGCAGGGAGAAAACGAGGTCGCTGGCTTGTTACCAGGGCTAGGACAGCTAGTTGACCAAGGTCAACTTTAACTATCCCCTGATTGGTCCACGTGGACCAATCAGGAAAAATCCCTGGAAAAGAGTTATTAATTCAATTAAAAATAGTAAATGAGTTAATTAAATTTAGGTTATTAAATAAAAAATATTTATTATTTTATGAGGTATTTTATTCTGATTTTTAATTATTTTTATGAAGTGTATTTTTACAAGTTTACTATTATGCCCTTTATAGGTATAGTACCTATATATTTTATTCTTTTATTTTTATTTTGTGTTTTTAATTTTATTATTTTTATTTAGTAATGTATAAAATTATAAAATACTTTTATACGCACAAATATATTTTTGTTTTATTTCTCTAGTGTGGTTTGAATATTTAATAAAATAGAAAGAGTAATATTATAGGTATAAGTATAGGTAGTATACCTATGTATTATATTACAAGTATTTAATTTTGTATTTTATTTAGGTGTTTATTCTGATTTTAATGTATAAACATATTATAAGTAATATTTACAAAATTATAAAAAAATATAAAAATGCAAAAAATAATGAATAGATAATAAATTGAATATTTTAATCTGTACAAGTATACAATGAGGGTCAAAAACTCAACTTTCAAACCGTAGCTCCGCCAAATGCGAAACCACCGCCATTAAATAGCTTATTTTATTCTATATACAATTAAAGGTGAGTTTGCTGCATTTGGAGTTTTCATCTGTGAGATACGGGTCTGGGAAGTTGGGATTCTGGATTTTTATTCAGTTCATAACTTTTTATCTGTACATTATTTTTCCATGAAATAAATTTTGTATTTTTGTTTATTAAATTATCTACAACTTTCATGTTCAAAGTTTCTTTATTTGAGGTATAAAAAGTGGAACCAAAAATAGGTCCCAAAATGAATAAAAAGAATAGGTATTTTGACTGTATTTTGACCCTTATCTCCCCTACTTTATTCCTGATCGACCTATTCATCAAGATGCCTAGGTCTCAGGGTTTTGGGTCATAAAATATTTACAATATTTTTTTCTTTTCTTTTATTTATTCTATAATTTTGGCTTTAATTACAGTATTTTATACACTAATTACATGCACATGCATGGATGCTAATATGCTCTATTTAATGCTATTTACAGGCCTTTGCTAGGGTTTTTGAGGCCAAAATGATAGAATAAAGATGATTAAATGTGGATTCATCATGTACTCACCATCATTATCGCTGCGAACACATTTCAATTTATTTCTAAAATGTCGCTTCACTAGCACATGAAAGTCCATATATTACGTATGTATGGTCGAGTGCATGTCTCATATCACTGAGCATCAACATCGATCCATTAGTACTTTGTAGCACAATATTGCCAATCCCAACAACGAAAAGCAAATAACCATTTCCCATCTTCAACGTGCCAAAATCACCATATATATATGAAGAAAAGAATTTTCTATGCGAGGTGGCATAAAAATCTGAGCCACTATCAACAAGCCAAGAAGTACTATCATGGATGACATTCACCATGTCCTCATCACAGATAATGGGGAGCTCATCTTGGGTTACTGCAAAAATATTTTCATTCTTCTTTTGTTGCTAGGTGCCTCCATTTTTATTATCTCTTCTAACTTGGAATCAATACTTCTTTATGTGCCCTTTCTTCTTGAAATAGTGGCACTATATGCTATTGTATTTAGACCTTGATTTGCTTTTGTTATTGTCTCTGCCCTTGTCATTCTTCAATATGCTCCTCCCCTATTCTCTATAATGAGAATCTCTGAATGTGAAGAGCTACCTTAGGATTTTCATCGCATCTCTTCATTGAGGATGACAGGCTTAACAGTCTCTAGAAAAACAATCCCATTTATTGCAGAATTATTGATGAGACTTGAAAGTCTCCCAAGAATCTTGTAAATAGTCCTAAAACTCCGTCTTCAATTAAACTCTATGCGCATGGCCATCAACTGATTTATAATACCTTGGAAATCATTTAGAAAATATAGCACATAGCTTCCCTCTTCGAATCTCAAGCTCACCAATTTCTTGAGAAGGAACAATTTGTTTCTTCCTGTCTTAGAGGCATATAGACCTTCAAGCTTCAACCATAGGCCTCGAGCATGGCTCCCAACTTGAATGTCATGGAATGCATTTTCATCGATAAATTGCCTGATAAAATCGTATACATACTCATGTTCAAACTTCAATTCTTCATCCAACTTGGTGTTAGGCTTTTGAGTGGAGAAAATCAAGAGTGCATGGATTTCACATACAAGAGATCTTTCATCTTGTTCTTCCACAAATTGCAGTTAGTCCCATTCAAGCAAATCATGTGACTTGAAAAAGAATCCATTTCGTTATCTGCCATGTAAGCTCTGATACCAGTTGTTGGTTAACAAACAACAAGAGTCTCTACCGAATGATGAGGAATAGGATACATAACAAAGATGAACAACCTCCACTAACAAATCGAGCAAGCAAGTTAAACGACATGCATAATCTTAAAGCATACAAAAATTTCAATGTGGAAGCCTCAAAAAATGATGAGGAAAACGTCATAACCCAAAGCACTCCGCTATACATGGTGATATAGTTGTTCTCTACAAAAGGCAACATAAGCCAAGACCTTCTTGTTGGTTTATCAATCAAAGGAACACTACCAACACGATAAAAAATGGAGATGGGGAGTTTTCGCTAAGAATGAAAAACAAATCCATCGTTCTCTTCTAAAAGGAGACTCATCGTTTCACCTTGTAGCGTCTCCTATGATCTAGCATGCACCAAAAAACTATGGAGGAAGATGAAATGTACAAAGAGCTTCTTCATAGCCATGCACGTATGTGGGGAGTGGAGTTAAGGCACAAAGATTGCAACCCTAACTCTTTCTCTGTTGTGGTTTCTCTCGAAATGTAATGGGTTTTGTTTTCTGGAGAACAAAAAACCAAGGTGGAGTGTCCTCCAAGACATGCGGGTCCTCCCACTTACTATAGAGATTAAAAAACAACTTGTAGTCCTCCACATGCTAGGCTTGAAACAACATAACACATCCGCATGTTGCACCTGTTGTGATGTACTTGCTATAACACCACATGTTTGCTTCATGTGCAACATCACATGGTATCAGTGCTTTTTGTGCGTGCAACATCAGGACCTACTAAAAAACTATCTACTATCAGGCTACTTGTTGTAGCGTACCTGCTCAATCACCTGGTGCAGCACCTCTGGCTACAACACCACCTGCTATAGCTTCACATGTTATCAGTGCCACCTATTGCAGCATCAATAGCATGGGTTGGACTCCATAGCTGGAGCCCCTTATGGGTGACACCTGCAACCAACAAATCTTAAATGGAACAACCTAGTGAGAAAGCTAAAGTGGAGGAAACATTAATGAACACTTGCAAAAAGTTGATCACATGAATGCAAATTAGAGAGTTGTGTAATTGATTTCATATTGTCTAGGAAATCGTTATAATCATATGATGGATGCTAGTATTTGAATCATCAAAATTCAAAATTTCTTCAAATGTTAGTTTATTGTCAGTTGTAGCACACTCGATTAAACCTTATCAAAATATTTTTTTATTTTATTTACTTGGTGCATTCCAAGGTCGAATTATAGGAGGCGAACTTTTAGTAATGAATTATATAGGGTATATGTGTTTAGTTCTTAAATTGTGTTTAATAACATTTTCTAAATCAATAAAAAGTTTACTGGAATTTAAAAATCCACCGAGATTACATAAACTTATATCCCTCATGAAAATTGGGGTGTATGCAAGCAATAGAAAAATATGCCAAAAGGAGACAACGAGGGGAAAATCCATTAGCTTAGAACATGGAGGTCTGTTACATATGATTTTAGATGATCTAAGGCTTCTCCTTATCAATCCAAACATATGAAAGCTTAAAACATGTCATATATCAGTTTTTTAGTGGAGGGAACTCAAGAAACAATTTATCTAATTTTAAAAAACAAACTTAAGGAAGATGAACTTACTTTTTAGGTCAAACTACGAAGCTCTCTATATAATTCATGTTTTCTCATGACAATGATGCTAAACATGTGCTTTGATAAACTCCAATTAGGCTTCAATATATGCCCAAGGTAGTCAAGGATGATGGGAGGAAAAAGATGCTGAAGGATGCACTAAATGGTCATCCAAACACCCTCCTAAAGAGTCTGTACAAGCCATCAAATCTCAATCCTACCCAAAGTCTTGCCCAAAATTTTGATTGGAAACTCCTCACTAAAATGGCTCCTATTCTCCCTTGTTATGTGTCTTAGTAAAAAAATTAAGGGCAATAGAATCTTAATGACAAGAAACTTTCGATTAGTTATATATTTCATAGGTTTTGACTAACTAGAAATTTTATGGTTTCAGATTTCCAATTAGATTTTCTAGAGTTTTACAATTTATTACGAAGATGTCCATGCTCCATGGGTTTGATGAGTCTAAGTGCATGTGAATCAAAGCTTGATTTTATTTAATTTTGGTATTTTATCATTTCGTCACCTAACACACTTTTAAATGACATGTATTTTCCTTCTCCCCGTTTTTAAAGATTGTAAGACATACATTTTAAGTGTTGAAGTTCCGATAATTATATTGAAAGGCCAATATGACTTACAATGTCACTATATACGTAGTGTGGTCATATATGTGAATTGGATCAATGACCAACGTCTAATATAATGAGAATTTGTTATAAATTTGAATCATATAGAATATCATACTTTGAAATATGAATATATGCCAAATGACTAGATATCTACATGATAATGTTGTTAAACAAATCTAGTAGTTGCTCTTCTGCTTTGCTCACTTGAGGTTGCATTATATACATTATTATAGTTTTATGAACTTGTTAAGATAACTATCATTACTTGTGTACAATTTAGATAATTGAAAGTTATTGCATGTAATTAGTTGTTTATATACCCTTGATCATGTATTGTTGATTACTTTATCTGTATTTTCATCTATTTGTTGGTAATATACAGTTGTTGCTATTACTTCATTATTGGGACACAATTTTTCAATCTTGTTGAAGGTTTTAAAGGTTTGTAGGTGGAAGCAAGTTGAGTTTACACTTCATAAACGTGTACAATCATAAAAGAAGGTGTGCAAGACATAATAATTGTTCAGTTTTTACTTTCATTCATAACCTATAATTCATATTGTACTCTTATATAGGCTTGTTTGGAAACTTCGGAACTATAAATGTAAACACTATATTGGATATTTATACATTTCATATTTTTTGAGTATGTTATGAATGGTAATTATTTTATTCAATTGCCATTACTAATATGCATATGTGATCTCAAAATTAATATGACCCTACCATCGGATGTCTTATCCCTTTCGATACTGGACATCACACTAACTAAGCAGTTGTCTATCTTCATCAATCACTCATATCTTTTAAGTATTTTCATTTGTTGGAGAAAGGCCTAGGTGGATAATTGAACTTTTGTAGGATCTATGTACCATACCATGAGATTAGTCTCACATCATCTGTTAGTGGGACTCTATAGAGTTAGTGGGGTTGTATAAAGAGCCGCACACCCCTACACTCATTGAGAAAATGAAATAGAACAATCCACCCTTTAAAGAGTTCTCTCGTGGTTTGATCCCACTCCTTGCGGAGTAGGTTTCCCGGCAAAATTTGCGTGTTCTTTATTGTTTATTGCTCATGATCCATTATCACTTCGCATTAAGGTTTTCCACATAGTATCAGAGTAAGTCGAGTTGTTTTGGAGATTTGATTCTATCTTTCAATCTTGATTATTATTACTAATGTTGTTCAAATTGTAAAATAGCATTATGTTAATGTTGTTGATATCTATTTTATTTTGTTCAACGATAAATCTAGGGTTTGCTCTTGTCAAAAAGTTAGACATGAGATCAAGACCGGGGATTGGTTCGTCATCTTGTTTGTCAAAAATTCTGCATGGTATCATAGAACCCTAATTCCTCAAATATTAGCATTGCATCTCCCATCATGTAGCAGTACATAAGCATCGTCTTCTCTGTACAAGTAGTACTCGTCCAGCAGATTTCCATGACGATATACCCAGCGACGTGCAACCTCCAGGCTTGAACCCTATCCACACCGCCTACCAACTCTTGCTTTTTATGGAGGCATCCCTAACTCCAGAACTCTGTACAAGTCAAAGTTGACTCAAGTCATCTACATGCAAACATCCTCTATTAGCAGGCATTGCCCCTCCAAGATCAGTAACTAGAAGCATAAAACACCCTCCGACATCGCACCTTTAAGGGGAGGAGGGGTTGTCACACTTGCCACCCTTTCTATCACACGATGCAAAGACCCTCATCTACATCCACATGAGGTGCAAGAGCGCACCTCCACCCTCGTCTCCAGTTGTAGCACCTCGAGGTGTCACAGCTTCGCCATGAGCCCCCGCCCTTGTTTTGCGATCATTACCACCAACCACAACTTCCTAACAAAACCCTCCCAAGCTCGTGATCCACTATGTGTGCTCCAGGTCCCTCTACTCCAGAGATCGCTGCCAACCTCGTCATCCCAAGACGAACACCCGACGACCATGCCTCATCATCATCCTCCCTGAAAGGGCGGTGGCAACAATGGATTCAGGCGGAACCCTAGTTTGTTAAAAGAGATCCCCCCACCCCCACGTTCTTTTATTCTAATATATGAGCCCAAGTGGGTTGCACCAAAAATTAGGGAGTGAGAGGTATAAAAAAAGTAAAGGGGAGAGTTGATACAACAAAAAAGATAGAGAAGTTTGTATTGGGCCTGGCAAGTCCAAAAAAGGGGGGGCAATAAAAAAGAGGATATCCAATTGAAAGAAAAGAGAAGAAAAAAGTTGAAGAAAGAGTCAACTACGAAAAAAGAAGAGGATAATTTGTGCAAAAAAAGAGCATAGAAAAATAAAAAGAAAAGAAAAGATGCTGAAGTTTTTGCTTATCCCCCCTCCATTCATTCTCCAAACTTGGTCGAGTACCCTCCAATTTCCGACACATGGGAGAAAGGGAGAGTGAGCGAGTACGTGAGACGCTTATTCATGTTTTCAACGATTCTACTCAGAGACTAACTCAATGCGGGCAATGAAGACTCCAATGACCATGAACTCCAATACAAGATCCTTCCGATAATCCTGAGAGAGAGAGAACCAACTTGAAGGTCCCAAGGGAGCAAATCCCATTCAAAGATCTACGTAGGGATATTGCCAAGGCATAAAGAAATGGACATTCGATAACAGAATCCCCATAGGCTACGATGATGCACCCACACGAGTTTCGACAATAGAGAGACTCATTACAGATGCCAAACCTCTAGTTCATCCACACCAACATAACATGCAAAGCACCCTCCTCAACAACAATCGGCATAGTACATGTTGAGTCCTTATGGTTCATAGTGTCATGTATTCATCAAGTGAGTATGTTCCTTCTTATTGTTTGTTCAAGCTGAACATTACATGCTCCAGCTTGTGGGGAGATTGGAGAATGACCTAGACGGGTAACCAAACCTTTCTAGGATCCAGTTACCGCATTAAGAGATAGTCCCATATCAAAAGTGAGCAGGATTTTGGAGAGTCAGCAGGGGCTATATAAAGAGCTGCATACCCTTGTACTCATTGAGAGAATGAAATAGAAGAATCTTCTTTTTAAGGTATTCTCCCATGGTTTCATCTCGCTCCTTACAGGGTAGTATTCCATATAAAATCTTATGTGTTCTTCATTGTTTATTTCTCTTGATCTATTGTCTCTTTCACATTATGTTTTTCCACATCCTTAATTTACATCTGATCGTAAGATAAAAATTAACAATATCTAACTAATATATCAAAAAGGGAGAAGTGATTAATCATAAGGTCTTAGAATTATCGATCACTCTGATAATACCAACAAATGTTGATTCGTCAAGTTTTGAACGATCACACCTAGGCACATAGAATCGTTGTGATGGATCCAATGGTTAAATCAATAATTATAAAAGGGCCTAGAATCTATGCAAAATAAAAATGATCAAAATTACAAACTACGTAATGATCAATCACTAAAAGCTAGGATCTTTTAAGCGATTACAAAAATATACATGATCGATCATTAATATACATGATCGACCATTTTGTCAGATTCTAACAAGATTATCTTGGAGCCCAAAAGTGTTCCATCAATATGCAAAAGATTGATCGATCAAGACATTGAAGAAGCAGATCCCAACCAATGTAGGCAATCTACATAAGCAATATGGATTTCTTGTCCACCTAAACAAGTTTACCCGAATTGACAAAGCAAGCGTAGAAAGCTTAAAGTCCACTAAGGTCTTCGAGCGCACCACACGGTTGTATAGATACCCACAACATGTATAGTACATACAAAGAGCCTCTATAGAGAAGACAACCATCAATCAAACATGTTATATTGCCATGTGGAGAAACAAACCACACAAAGATTTAACTCGATAATCATCCAATGTGTACACATCCCTCAACCTCCATGAGAGGATAGGATTTTCTTCTTTGTTAACTTGAGAGAGGGAGATGAGTTACGTAGAAAACCACCACGAGAAAGTTGACCTATGATAATGGATAACTTGAATATTCGTTGTTATATCTTCCAATATTTTTAATTTATAACGATAATTATCACTGCAAAATTATAGTGTATTCTTTAACTTTGCAACATATGATATTTGTTGTCAAAGGTTTATATAATGATGCCTATCTTTTATCTTTTTGTTCAAATTTTACTACTTGTTGCTAATTTATCACCGATTAAAAGGAAAATATATAAATGAATAACTATGGTTGTATAATTCATTGCTAGCAATATTGCAACAAATGCGAAATTCGAAGACATGTACAAGTAAATCTTCTATTCATTTCATTATTTGCAAGAAAGATAATCATGAATCTAAGAATTGTACATTCAGATGTACAAAATTTAAGATTGCAAATCATTCTCAAAGGGACTGTTGGTTTCAAAAGAACGAATCTAATTATATTGCAAAGGATGAGGCTTCCATTCCATTATTTTATTCTCACATGAACACTAAAGAATTGTTTTAAGATATTTGATATGTCGATAGTAATAATAACCACATGACAGGGAACAAAGATGCATTTGTGAGCCTTGAGAAAGGGCATAGTTTGCACGTTAAGCTTGGAGATGGAAAGGTACAAAATGTGGAAGGCAAAGGAGTTATTGCGGTACAAATAAAGAAATGTATTTCTAAACTCATTCATGATATTCTTTATGTTCCCGTCTTAACTGAGAATCTTTAAAGTGTGGGTTAACTTATGAATAATAAACATTCTCTAAGATTTGATAATGAAGTATGCAAAATCTTTGATAAAATAATTAGACAATGAATAACATCTATCATATATTTAACTAAAGATAACAAGACAAAGAATAGTAGATTATTAATTACCCTACACCAATATGCTTGTAGTGCATAAAAAAAGGTCGAGGACAGCAAGGATAAGGAAAGAGTGCGAGCTAAGTTAGGCGAGCTGATTTGAAAGAATTGAGATGCGGTATTTATTGGATATATTGATTTAATGACTATTTTATGATTTATTTGTCAATGATATTCTATCAGCAAACATATTGTATAGACGCCCTCGATTGGGTAAAGAAGGAGCGAGTTATCAGAACCGATCGTCTACTGTAAATGGCATTTATAGCAGAGGTTGTAATGAACGAGGAACGTCGGATGAGGATCCGACGACCCTCGTAAAGAGCCACAAATAGTAGACTCGCATTTCGAGGTGGAGGAAAGGTAATCGGACGGCTGTAGCCCCTACAGCACAGTATGATGCAACATGATACATCAAACGATCCTCTCTGTATCCATCTTCCGAGATGCAACCGGAACAAGTTCCATAGAAATATCTGTAAACTTCACCCGGCTGATCCATCCACAGTAAAACACTACTTTCCACATATAGAAAGTGACAGAAGAGATTGCAGGGAATTTGTGAAACTACCTAACCATCTCGGTGGCATCTGCCTATCTCTGTCGAACCTCTAGCGATGACACTTTCTCCTCCGCAGCCACAGTTGCACATTTACAGCACCCGCATAGGATCATGCGTGTGACATAATCATGCACCCGCACTGCGCTTCACCCCTTCTTTTCTCGGGACTTTTGTGCTGCTAATCGTGGTAAAGGGAGGTCAGTGCATGCAGCATCATCGAGTGCCTCCATCTGAAGAGACGGTACATTACACTTCCAAACACTTTATTGGCATCTGATGGGGAAAGACCACTTGAAAAGAGAGGTGAAAGCAGGATAACTGTCTGCACGTGTGATGTAATGGGTGTGGCCCGTTAGGAGACGAATAAAGCATTAGATCGAACTCTTCTTTAGTGTCAAAGGTAGTAAGTATAAATAATCTTAGATAACAAAATAAGAAAAGTAGTGTGTAAGATATTTTTTTCTTCTTATTTTTAGTATCAAATTAAACAAAGGGATTTGAAAATAAGAGTTCTAATGCTACGACAACCCATAAATTGTCAAAGCTTACATGGGTAGACATGTATTGATATTTTTTCATATCAGTTGCTTGTAGAGATGCGTACAAATATAGATATCCATATCAAATCTGAAACTATATCTTTTGTATAGGAGGTGTTTGGTTCAAGAATAAGCAGGGACGATTGAAGGCAGGTCAGTAGCATATGGTGGCGCGGTTGACTTGTTTTCACAGTGTCATATTCGAGTAGTGATCTTCCAGTCAAACTAGGCCTCGGTCTCATATGTTGGAACTCGTATCTTCAATCAGTGAGGAGTTTTCTGTTTGGCTGAAAGAATAGGTATAAGATGAATAAGGGGAGGTAAGTGTCATTCTCCGTTCGGTTGGCAAATGGAGGACAAGGAATATGATTTTTAAGTTATTTAAAGCTATTACTTGGAATTAGTATAGGTCTATACAATATACCGATATGTACAATATATCATTAACCTATTTACAAATCGATCTAAAATACACGAAGGAAAATTGGATCCCTTTTATTATAAATTTAATTTCTAAAAATTATAAACATTACAGAGGTGAATATACAAGACACACTACATATCCGTCGCTAAGGACTCGAACGTTGGCCGCAACGATGACACCTTGACTTTATATATGTAGGATCTCTATAATAAAGATAATTCATTGGATACCACACACTATTTGAATAATAAATGTATGTAAATTATGCAAACTTATGTCTCTGGGGCACATGTACCATAACTGATCATTGGTATCCTCGTGTCTACGTGGGTCCTCAAAGATGAGGAATGCATCTGTTGAGCAGTAGCATCTACGCCCGTGGGTCCTCCTCCGATCGCACCCCAACATAGCAACCACTAGCTCTGTTACACCAAAGAATCTTGAATAAATATTTATTTTAATAACATGTAATACCATTTTTTGCTCTTAATATTTACTCGAAGTTTTTAGAAATAAGAAAAATGGAAATTTGTGAAAAAGTTTCGCTCAAGTAGCAAATTCCTCATGCGTCGAATGTTGTCGCATTCATTGGTTAATTCACACAATCGAAGTAGCCACTCATCCATGTCCGGTGCAACATCGCCCGTCACTCATCATGAATGTAGACCGTCATCATCGTAATTTGTGTATTTACTTGCTAAGCATAAAATCATCGAAGAACGAAGACAAACGTAATGCATATAATTAATCGACAGATCACATCCTTTTGAACATGTGAATCGGTAGATCCTCATCATTTTTTCTTCAGGTTGATCTTCTCAAAATTAGCAATCATGAATGTTATGTCGTAGTTGCATGTGTTGAGCCACGGCAAACACGTAGTTACTCATCGAACAAGCAAATGCGACAAAAATGGAGGGGGATAATCATCATCGTGGAAAATCAAATAAAGCATTCGATATGAAAAGTTGAAAAAATTGCACATAAATGTTGTTCATCAGTACAATCTAGAAAAAAATAAAAGTAAAGAGCCACAAGTAGCATGGAAATATAGCACTGCAGCCTCGACTACATTACCAATCCACGAACTCAAGGAGAGATGAATCGTAAGACATTGTTGATTGACGAAGACCCAGCAGAACATCTAAGAGTTTTCCCACATTGCGGTTGCCAGTGCATCTCATAGTAACTCTCCCACTTGTATGTATTCCATGGTAACCTGGATATCGTCGGTGGTGGCATTATCGAACACCTCGTCATTACCATATATAGAGGTCGTTGACACTCTACCCACTGCTGACTCTCAGGTAAATGCACTAGAGATCCGTTCCTCGCCCTGCACCTAGCGGATGAAAGTGTTGACAATGCAAAATGCCATGATGACCATTACCTACTTTGGGAAGCTGCAAAATGGTCGTTCACTAATGACCTTGAAGCGCACCTTCATGATCACAAATATCTGTCGACGTAGGACCGAAGCTGCGAGTGTCGGTGGTTGAATACCTCCTCAAGCCTGGCATACGATCGACCTCTCCTTGTCTTAAACTGCGGTAGCTGAGCGATGACACCTTGGTGAGAGGTTGAGAAGGTATTTGTGTTTGCGTATCCACAAGAAACGTGTTGCCTTAAGGCAAGCAGAAATTGACCTTGCCCCACCTCAACGCCTTTGTCACTGGCTGGGCCCTCCCACCTTGCCCCCATGTAGAGGAATACGTACCAGAAGTTAACACAAGCCATCACGTTCTGTGACAGGGTCTAGTGCCTGCTCCTAAATTTTAGAGTGATATTTGCATGCACGTTCGCAGGGATCAGTGTCTCGTCAATAACCCTATTGACATCCTGAAATGATGTTCTATAATGTTAGTATGTAGTCAATGAAGAGGTTGGTGTCTCAAGCAGGGATGTGTAAATGGTCAACCTTGAAGTATGGATAGAAGTTACTATTTTGGAGTATAATGTCTGGGATCAGACAATCGTCTGATGGCATGTGGATGAAATGTTCTCTAAGAGAGATGATGCATGTCAATACATCATTGAGATGCTTTGAAATTGTATCACTGGAGTGCTGGAAATGCTCGCAGAGCACCCGGTTCTTAGTGTTGTGACCCAGGTAGTACAATAGTATGCAGAGCGATTCTTCGGCCTTAAGGTGTCGCGAATCTTTAAGGTATGCCCGTTCCTCCGGGCATGTGCATAGGCATGTGACGGTGTTAGGGTACATACGAAACACATCGTACGATCCACCGACGTAGCCGTATAGCATTTCTTGGACCACGTATGGGCCAATGTGTGCTTCGGCACATGGGGGATGTAACCACCACTCTCATTTTCATGATCCACTTTCTCTTCGAGGATTTCCCACAGATATAACATGTTGAGCATGACCAAATTGTATCTCATCACAACTATGGTTGCCATATCATCCATTTCCTCTGATAAAGGTATTCAATTAATGGACAACACATATAATACGTGCACCTACTCCAATCAGAGAATAACATCTCAAAGATAGTACAACAAAAAAAAACAATAGAGATTCCTAATAGAGAAATTACAAGCTATGTAAGCTAAATATTTAACTACATAGTGTTCGAGGAAGCGAAATAGTTTACAATAATATCAAGGTCCAACAAATACCATCATTGGGATTAGGTAGAGAACTATGCATGGATCTACTGCAATCTGCCAATAGGATAAAGTGAAATGTCACTAGGGCTTGCTCAATTGAACACCCACCCAAACGGCTAGTTTAGTCGGGATAGACTTGGTATGGTTGACGATGATCCGCTCGTGCAGATCATGTAGGCTATGTGAAAGCTCGATATGTACCTCAAGCGGAATGCCTGGAAGCAACACCTCCAACTCGTCTAATATCTCCTCCAAACCTTCAAGTGGGTTCCTTGGGGTCCATGCTCAGATCGACTCCCGTTGCAGCTCCAACATTTGTGCAGTAAGCTAAATAACATCCTCTCCAACAACTTGGGAAGCTGGAGGGAGCACCATGAAGGTTATGGGAAGAACCTTAAGCACATCACGGAAGCTTGAAGATCGCATCACATACAATCGGGAGTGACTAGTAGAACAAGTTGCTCGGTGTAGCAGAATTTAAAAAGACTAAAGCGATGAAACCACATGATCCAAGAACACTTCTCGGATCATTTCATCTAAACTACAAAGTAGATATTAGAATAACTCTTGAAGTGTGGTTGCGATCATGTCTCTAGAGTAAGAGACATCTTGTCTCAAGTCCGATCCAACAGAGGAGACGCTTGCGAACATGCTGATGAAATGCGTGCTTCTCACAATCCAAGTTGAGAATCCAAGCAGTGAATCTCCTGATCTCGTCACATGAGATCTGACATCTTATTCATGAGAGAGATGCATCGAAGGAGACAGAGATCCACGAGCGGTCGAAAGGGTGGTACAATGGCGTGGCGACGATGACAAATTTCTCTAGCACAAGGGGTGGACGGCCACACAGAGAGAGGGGCACGTGATGAGAATGACAGAGATACTTTAAAGTGTTGTTGTAAAAGAATAGCTAGGGTTGCCTCCTCTTTTATAATATTTTGGGAGTCCATAGACCACAATCCATGTAAAACACAAAATCAATGGTTGAGATTGATTTGTGTTTCTATTCGATGGTCATGATTTAGTTGTATAACAATATAACAACAATTAATTTAAGTCAAATTAAATATATAGAGATATTATCAAGATAATTTAATTTGACTAAATCAGCATTCAATAAAGGATAAGGAAGGTGGTTAGCCACCTTCCATATACGGAGGGGATGACCACCTTGAATTAGTTAAGGTTGGTCATCCACCCTCCATATCAGGAAGGTGGTTGTCTTTCCAATTATGTAAGATTATTGTATCTCACATAATCCTTTATTTAATTACAATAACTTTTTATTGTAAATTAATTCATAAAAATAATTCTAAATTAATTTTGTGAATATGGCAATCATACGATTAAATAATGCGAATCATGTTCACACGTCCAAAATAAAATGTAAATTGTATTTTCAATTAATCATCTAATGTGAATCCAATTCACATCAACAATTAACTTGTAAATAATATTTAAAAATAGCTCTCTCTAATATATTATAAATCACATTTATAATATATTTGATTAATGTGTACAGTAATATCCATATTATTCATATCCTTGATAATTAAATCACATTTATTTATCTTTGATCATCATTCTCATAAACCTAAATAATGTGATCACATTCACATTATTCATGATAATTAAATCACATTTAATTATCAATTTCTCAATGCTCAGATACATAATTCATCAATGGCATTATTCTTGAAATCTTTCAAGAATAATGCCTTTCTCCACGGATACTTGGAGATAAGGACATGGCGATTGTACATTCCACATATAGTAACTTGGATATTGAGATCTCATCTCAAATCCAGATCTCGGAGACATATCATAGATGCCTGTTTAAACCAAGACTGTAGATCTAATCTTATATGAATAACATTCAAATCAATGTCTAACATCTGGACCAAGATTAGATCACTCCTCTAATAAGAGGAGTCACTAAAATCCAGATATGCTTCACCACTTCCTCAGAAGGAAAGCGTCATGGTTATACAATCGTTTATGTTCACATCGCTTAGATATTCCTAATACGTGTATATCCTACATATTGGAAGACCTATAATAAACCCGAAGTTATAGATCAATTTTATGTTGTTATCTTCAGGATTTATCGCTAAGTTTCTCATTAGGTCATTGGGAGTTGGTATCGATCATATGCTTTCCAAAAGCATATATCATACCTACAAATTCTTGTCATGCTTCCAAAGCAAGATGCCCATGCATGGAATTTGGTCGGTCACAATACCTCACGAGTGAGATCGTGTTTTCCGGTTCATAAGTGAACATGTATGATCCCTTTGAGAGATCGTATTACTCATATGTCATTGTATGCACACCAGCTCGCCGATGTATATACCTTGATTAGGACATCAATCTATCGGTCTGCTAAATGTACATATTTAGACATATAGCAATAAATATGTCTCTGGTCAGAGGATGCATGCTTATATCGTGACAGCATACGGCATAGGTCTTGGTTATCTCAATCTCGCTAAGTCAACTCTTTGACCTCACTTATCTGACACATATGAATCTCTTCCTATGCAGAGGACTTGCATTAAGGAGTCGGTCAGTTATCAGTCAAAAGAGAAAGGATATCCATCTCTTGCTCAGGCTAGAGATCACCTCTTAATAATCATTTGACGGTGCTTGATGAGTCCTCAGTCTAACTCTTTAAATATTCATCCAATCACCAGCTTCTATGTACATAAACCCAATTGTACTAAGAGACCTTATATGCAAATTAATCATTCTCCATTTCGTATCAAGGAATGAATTGCAATAACATTTATTGCATAATGGCTCATCGTGAGCTCGCATGTCCAACAATCTCTCACTAGCCTAAAGAGCCATTAACGAGCTAATCTTTAAATCCACACTCATGTGCTAATCATAAGCTATTTAGAAAAATGGCTAGGTAAGCTGACTAGTCACTTTGTTCTTGAGAGACTATGCCAAGTCCTTTTATGGTACTTGTATATCCCAACCAATACTCAATTTTATTAAAGCACTTATTGTATCCTTGATATAGCTCAATAATTATTATAACCAGTATGTAATTTCTATTATCCTTATCAGAATTCCCTTATTCACGGAGATCTCTAGCTCCTAAGACTAAAAACCAATCTTATATCTTATAAGGCATCTGCAATTAAGACCTTTTAGATCACTATATTTAAAGTCTTGAGTTCTTATAGATTAGACTTCGAGATCACTATCTCATATGTCTTTACCTCTTTGAAGGTGGTTTTATTACTGCAATGAAGTATTTTATCTCCATAGTAGGATTAGTAACAGTTTACTACTCCCTCTGTATGGCAGATATCTTACTTTTGTACACATCTAGCATACACTAGGCTTCTCATAATTGATGCACACGGTCAAGAAGTTTTAGCATTCACTTCCTCAACTCTTTGATGTGATATCCCTTTAGATAGGTCAGTACCATATCTTAAGGGAAGGAAGCCTTCCTTGGGTTTTCCCAAAAATGGAATATTTTCTAGGTGTACCACTAATGTGACAGTCTCAATCCCTCTTCTCTTTGTTTCTGAACAACTTCAGAACCTAGATCTAAGAGGTATCCTTGAGATCATATCTTAAGGTATGGAACAACTAGATCATAAAAAAATCATTATCATCCTTATATAATTCCAAATGATTATGATTTTATAATCATTTAGCACGATGAAAATAATGGCACTCCTAATAAGCTTCACATGGTTCATCAAGATTCTATCTGAAATCATAACATTTATAATTTCATCAAATCTAGTGTTCCAACTTAAGAAGCTTATTAGAGTCCATATATGGAGTTCCTTTAGCTTGCACATCTTGCCTTCCTCAACTATGAAGCCCTAGGGCTACTCCATATGAATTTCCTCGGTGAGGTATTCATAGAGGAATGCAATCTTGACTTCTATCATTTAGATGTCATAGTCAAGTTGTGTAGCTATAGTTAGCAATATTCTGATGGGTTTAAGCATGATCTCTAAATATCAAGTCTCATCGCAAGCGATGTCTTCTCTTCATGTGTAGCTCTTGTCTACGAGCCATGCTTTGAAGCTCTCTACCTTCTCATCAGGTTCCCTCTCTCTCTTAAAGATCCATGAACACCTAATATATTTTACCCTTATAGGTGGATCCTCAAGGGTCCATATACAATACTTGTATATGAAGTCTACTTTAGACTTTATTTCTAACATCCATCTCTTCATGTCATGATCCTCAGAAGCTTCATCATATGAAGTCAGATAATTGCTATACTTATGTAATATATGGAATTCATACCCTTTAGGTGGTCTCACCAACCTCAAACTGATTTGAAGAGGTATGGGTGTTTCAGCTTTAATTGTCCTATTAGTTTTCGATTTCAAGAGCTTCATTATATTCTCAAGATTCAATGAGTTCCTTTACTTCATTTTCATCTTGATTCTCAAGAAATTCATCATCTAAGAAGCATATCCTTAGAGATGAAATCTTTTGAGAATCTCAAGGTCATAAAATAGGTATCCAATACCATCCTTTATTTTCCTAATGAAGTAGCACTTCTTTAGTGCTAGATTCCAGCTTGTTTGCATCCATGATATTGTCATGGACCAAGCAAGCCTAAATCATCAAGTGTCCAACACCAGGTTAGGTTCCAAACCATAGCTTATGGGGTTTTCGGGTTTAAATCTGCACGGAATCTTATTAAGGATATATATTGTAGTATCTACTACATATATACCTGGAAACTAAGAGGTAATTATGCTAAGATTCATCATTGATTAAATCATGTCACACATGATCCAATTGCATCCCCCTACAATCCTTGAATTCATTTAATAGATACTTGCTACCTTGGCTAGATCAAATTCATTTCATCTTCCTTCTAACTTTGATTCTAAACCAAAATTGTGAAATCTTTGAACATTTCAAAGGTTTCTAAGGTGAAGGGAAGAAATCTTATATCACAAAAATCATCAATTGATATCGTATATCATTAATGTTTATTATGATACAGATGATCCACATACATCAATATATATGATATCTTGAGTATTTTGACATCTTACACCATTCTGAGAGAAGGTTGCATTGGACATTTTTTACATTGAATACAATGTTCACAAGTATGTAAGATTTGAAATTTCAGACAATCTAAAGTTTCATCTCTTACTACATTATTGATCTCATCAACAAACACATGTCTAAGGCTTGATTCTAGATCATTGTCAAATGATCTTAATCCTCCTATTGATCTTTTAAGGTTCAAATCTTTCAGTATTTAGAAATGTTAATGAACCATTCAATAATTTTCTAATTTAGTAGAGTCCTCTGGATGTTAGATTAGTATCTGAAATATATCCATCATAACTCTTTATGATAGGTCTATTCCATAATGCATATTTATTTTAAACATTTAGAAATAAACAATGAATGTATTCTAATATCTAGATCATAGAGACATTATCTAAGACTAAGGGTTCTCCCGCTAAAAACATGCAGTCTATCTATCCAATGAAGATTATTGCAATAATTGCATCAACATCCATATGGATGACTATTAAACCTTAAGATCAAATTTTCCAGTCTTCTAAAACATATGCAACCAATTGCAAGTGTTATTAGAAGAAAGAGGTACAATTATTAGACTTTGATTTTATATAATAAGCAAGTCAACTTCAATGATGGTATGTCAATATATAATATTATGATGCACTATCCGAGTCCTTATCTAAGGATGTTAGATAGTCTATATAGTCATACTATCAGTACATCAGCTTGTTGCAACATTGGCATTCATCCAACTCTTTGGATGTCATATGTGTGAACATTACAGAAGTACAATCAACTCTTTGACTTTCATTCTCACTTTGGGTCAGACCCATGTTTCCAGTGCGCTTCCTTCATATATAAACAACCATTGCTTAAGACTAAGGATATCTTATGTTGAATTCAAAGCATTTCAACATTTACACATGCTTCATTCAATTCATACAATATGAATATTATGAAGCTTCATGAATGATTTGAGTATAGATAGTAAAATGATGACACTCATCATATCTACATCCATCTTAACTCTTAAAGACTTTGGTTCAAGCAGGTACTCAAACATTTTGAGTACATCTTCTCTTATCAAGCCACCATTCTGCATAATGCAGTGAACCATGTCATTCACGATTAAATATCAATATGTGTGCCAAAACATCTTCTTCGATTTTATAAGGATTTGATAATTACGATCATCATCGATATAATACTTCTAAAGCACATTCGATGGAGATCAAAACTATAAAGACATACAAACCCAAGGTTGTTGTCCTATTGACTATTTAATTGTCATTCCTCATTATTATGAGGAAACTTGCACATTGCAATCATATACACTATGTATCCAACTGCAAGTACAATATCTTGATCGTGAATCTGATCCATGATATTTTACTGGTTATAATTGAGTATAGTTTTGAGTGGATTTAATGCAGATTATCTGAAATAAGAAATATTTGCATAAATACATATTTTTTACTTTGATTTAGGATTTTTATATCAAAGTTGTGTTGCCTTATCAACTCTGAAATTTATTCACTTATTCATTTTCAAAGTAAGAGATATACTTACCTCTATATCTTTAGCAAGATCTGAGATCTCCTTTTCTACCTTTATTACATCCCAATATATGAGAAACTGAAACTCGGGTAAAAAGAAGGGGGAACTCATTCCACCTTGCAAGTCCAACTTGTATTTCCCAAATCGGTCTTTAATGCCTGGACCCACCACCCCTAAGGTGAGGTTGACCCGTCGTTAATTGAACCAACCGTCAACGGGAATAGAACTTGTTATGCGTAATCCAATATCGTCCCAATAATATGAGGTACCGATATTGGGGTCACTACGCATACGACCTTACTCATTCGAAAATAAAAAAGACTGATCCATGCGCGCTTATATGCAGGAGATGTCACTTCGGACAAGTATCTCCATCATATAATCTATGGTGATAGAACTTTTTGCCTTGACGGAAGACCATGTGTATCATTTATATGATCCTCCATATCATGTTCAAATTTTAATTAATAATTATGAATCATATTCATATAATTAATTCTTACCAGGGAAATATTACTCTATTCATAATAGAGTATTTTAATTGGATATAATTCATTAATCATATTAAATCAATTATCTATCTAATTTAATCAATCAACAAACAATCTTGATTGTTACTTGAAGGATGGTATAATCTCAAAATACGTATTATTCAAATTTTTAAAATTAGAAAAATACCTCATGATCATTTCAAGAATTATCCTTTTCTTATTCACTGCCATGGCCAGTACGCAGAAGATGTGGGACAGGCCACTCATGGAGAAACTTGCTACCCCAATGATCCCCGACTAGACACTGTATCCGCCTCAGGTCAAGATAATGTGATTTGATCATTTTGTATTTGAGATGATATTCGGTCAATAAACCGAAGTTATACCATATGATATTTATTAAAATCATTTTGATTAATATTATAAGGAGATTTGCTAAAGAAATCCCCAATCCTATTCAAGTAATAATGGTTTACATGTAAAGATTGTCCAACTATTGTAGGATAAACAAATGTTTTCATTAAACATAAAGCCAATGGTCTATGATAATTAATGAATTATTTTTATAATTATTAAGCATCATAATTAGTCGGGGTAAATTCATAATTTTCATGTTTTCTATTGAATTATAAACACATTAAGCAAAGAGATTTGATGATCAAATAATCTTCTGATCCATCTCCATTAAATATGAAATATCTAGGGTAAACAGAGTCAGAATCGCATGAATTTGAGCGGTTTGCTGGTTTGATTCTCTACTTAATATAAGTGTTTATTTCATATTTCATGATGAAAAACAATAAGCAAAATTAATTTTCTTACAGATCCGCAAATATATGCAAAACAACTTTCTTGGTGGGTATTCTTTGAATCATTTTCATGCACTTTTGGTACCCGTTATAAATTAATATTTTTGGAAAATATTTAGACATTATAAACATAATTTAATAAACAAAAGAAATGTACAAATAATGCATAAACATTATATTTTATTTTAGAAAAAAAAGCGATTCGAATCTTGCATCCAATGCAAACAACATAATGATTCTCAGGCATCAGAAACATGAACCTCGATCGCCTAGGGTTTTGAATCATATCCAAGACCTTGACCAAGGCTCTGATACCACTTGAAGGTTATGGGAAGAACCTTAAGTGCATCATGGAAGCGTGAAGATCACATCACATACGATCGGGAGCGACTAGTTGCATTAGTTGCTCGGTGCATCAGAATTTACAAAAATTAAAGCGATGAAACCACATGATCCAAGAATACTTCTCGAATCATTTCATCTGAACCACAAAATAGATATTGGAATACCTCTTGAAGCATATTTGATTGTGTGTCTAAAGTAAGAGACCTCCTGTCTCAAGTCCGATCAAATGGAGGAGACGCTTGCGAGCGCATTATTGAAACGTGTGCTTCTCGCAATCCAAGTTGATAATACAAGCGGTGAATCTCTTGATCTCGTCACATGAGATCTGATGTCTTCCTCATGAGCTTGATGCATCGAAGGAGACAGAGATCCACGAGCAGTCTAAGTAATTCACAACAGCGTGGCGACGACGATGAATTTCTCTAGCATAAGGGGTAACGGCCACACTTGAGAGAGAGAGAGAGGCATATGATGAGAATGAGAGAGAAACTTGCAAAGTGTTGTTGTAAAAGAAGACCTAGGATTGCCTCTTCCTTTATAGTATTTTGGGAGTCCATGGTTCACAATCCATGTGAAACACAAAATCATTGGTTGAGATTGATTTGTGAATATTCAATGGCCATGATTTTGTTGTATAAAAATACAATAATATTAATTTAAATCAAACTAAATATATAGACATATTATCAATTTAATTTAATTTGACTAAATCAATATCCAATAAAAGATAAGGAAGGTGGCTAGCGACCTTCCATATATGGAGGGGACGACCACCTTGAATTAGTCAAGGGTGGTCATCAACCCTCCATATTAGGAAGGTGGCCCCCTTTCTAATTATGTGAGATTATTATATCTTACATAATCCTCATTAACAACTTTTGTTTCAAATTAATTCACAAAAATAATTCCAAATTAATTTTGTGACTATTGTAATCATGACATTAAATAATGCGAATCATATTCACACATCCAAAAAAATATAAATTATATTTTCTATTAATCATCCAATGTTAATCCAATTCATACCAATAATTAACTTGTATATACTATTTACAATTAGCTCTCTCTAATATATTATAAATCACATTTATAATATATTTGATTAATGTGGATAGTGCCATCCACATTATTCATATCCTTGATAATTGAACCGTATTTAATTATCTTATATCGTCATTCTCAGCATCTAAATAATATGAATCACATTCACATTACTCATGATAATTAAATCATATTTAATTATCAATTTCTCAATGCTTAGATATGTAATTCATCAATGGAAATATTCTTGAACTCTTTCAAGAAAAATGTGCTTTCTCCGCCGATACCTAGAGATAAGGAAGGGGCGATTGAACATTTCACGCATAGTAACTTGGAAATTGAGATCTCATCTCAAATTCAGATCTTGGGGACCTATCATAGATGCTTGATTAAATCAAGACCATGGATCTAATCTTATCTGAATCACATTCATATCAATGTCCAACATTTGGATCAAGATCAGATCGGTTCTCTAATAAGAGGAGTCACTAAAATCTAGACCTATTTCATCACTCACTCGGAATGGAAGCGGCATGGTTATACAATCATTTATGTGTTGGAAATGCGAGCCTACGGCGAGCCATTATGCAATAAATGTTGTTGCAATTCACTCCTTGATCTGAAATGAAGAATACATAATTTACATAATAGGTCCCTTAGTGCAATTAGGGTTATGTACCATGGCCATCTTAATAATCATACAGCTGTTGATTCAATTATTGAATCATAGAGGCTGGTGCTTAGATGAATATCTAATGAGTTAGATTGAGGACTCATCAAGCACCGTCAAATGATAATTAAGAGATGATCTCCAGCCTGAGTAGGAGATGGCAATCCTATCTCATTTAGGTTGATATCTGACCGACCTCTTGATGCAGGTCCTCTGCATAGGAATAGAGATTCGGAGGTGTCGGATGAGTTAGGTCAAAGAGTTGACTTAACGAGATCGAGATAACCAAAGTCCTATATCATATGCTGTCATGATATAGGCACGCATCCTCTGACCGGAGACAGATGTGTTACTATATGTCTGAGTATGTACATTTGGCAGACCAATAGGTTGATGGCCTAATCAAGGTCTATACACCGGCGCGCTGGTGTGCATATAAGGGCATATGAGTAATACGATCTCTCAAAGGGATCATACAGGTTCACTACTGAACCGGAAGACATGAGCTCACTCATGAGATATTGGGAAGAATCAAATTCCGTGCGCACGGTCGTCTCGCTTTGGAAGCTTGACTGAATTTGTTGGTTTGATATATACTTTTGGAAAGTATATGATCAAGACCTAGGTATGATATATGCTTTTGGAAAGTATATGATCAATACCGACTCCCAATGATCGAATGAGAAACTTACTGATAAAACCCTGAAGTAGATAGTATAAAGTTGATCTAATACTTCGGGTTTAATCTGAGTCTTCCAGTATGCAGGATGTACAGGTATTAGGAATACCTGAGGGTGATGTGATCATAAACGATTGTATAACCATGACACTTCCATTCCTAGGGAGTGATGAAACGGGTCTGGATTTTAGTGACTCCTCTCAGTAGAGAAGTAATCTAATCTTAGTCCAAATGTTGGACATTGATCTGAATGTGATTCAGATGCAATGAGAAGATTA
Source organism: Ottelia alismoides (assembly GCA_037367405.1). Lineage (NCBI taxonomy): Eukaryota > Viridiplantae > Streptophyta > Magnoliopsida > Alismatales > Hydrocharitaceae > Ottelia > Ottelia alismoides. The sequence continues at coordinate 494,206 of JAZKJV010009649.1, read as the reverse complement.
GATTTGCGGTCTTGATTTAATCAAGCATCTATGGGAGGCCCGCGATCTGGATATGAGATATAATCTCAATATCCATGTCACTATACGTGGAACAATACAATCACCCTGTCCTTATCTCCAAGTATTCGCGGAGAAAGCGCATTATCCTTGAAAGAGTTCATGGATAATTCTATTGTTGATATATGTATCCGAGCATTGAGAAAATGGATAATTAAATGTGATTTAATTATCATGAATAATATGAATTTGATTCATATTATAAAGAGGGTTATCTTAGATAATTAAATGTGATTTCATTATCAAAGATATAGATAATATGAATGTGATTCATATTATTTGAGTACATGAGAATAAGTTATCCAATATAATTAAATATGATTTAATTGTTATGGATAAGAATAATGTGGATAGAAATATCCAATTATTCATAATATATTATAAATGTGATTTATAATGTATTAGAGAGAGTTAATTATAATTTATATGTGTTGATTAATTATTATGTGTATTGGATACACATTGTGTAATTAATTGACAATGTAAATTATATGTTGTTTTGGGTTGTGAATTTGATTCACAATTTTTCTATGGCAAGATTGCAATATTCTCAAATATAATTGTGAATTATTTTTGAAGAATAAAAAGCCAACAAAAGTTGTTGGAAATAAATAGAGGAGATTTTCAAGGAGATATGCAATCTCATGGATTTCCATGAGATTGCTCTCTCCATGGAAAGAGGGGGGGCGGCACATCATTCCCAAAAGGAATGTGTGGCCGTCCACATGGAAAGTGCATGGAGATGAAATCTCCATGCACATTCTCTCCTTATTTATTGGATTGATTTTGGATTAATTTGTATTTGATTTTGTCAAATATATTTTGATCTAAATTTGTTGGTTTTACCAACAACAATCTTAGCCATTGGATTGACATAAATCAATCTCATCCATTGATTTTATATGTCCCATGGATTGAGATCCATGGATCCCAAAACCCTATAAATAGAGAGGCATACCCATGCTCTCTCTTTACACACAATGCTTGAGAAGCATCTCTCTCTCTCTCTTTCTCTCTAGAGGTCATCCCTCTCTCTCCCTCTCATGGTCGTCCACCATGGATGCCATGGAGAGGTTCTCCATCGCCGCGGCATCGTCGTTATGCTGCCCGTTCTTCTGCTCGTGGATCTCCGTCTCCTTCGGTGCGCCTCGCTCGTGAAGAAGACGTCGGATCTCGTGTGTCGAGATCAGGAGATCCGCCGCTTGGATCATCAACATGGATTGCGAGAAGCACGCGGTTCATCCCCACGCTCGCAAGCGTCTCCTCCGTCGGATCGGACTTGAGACAGGAGGTCTCTTTGTTTAGAGACTTGATCGCAACCACGCTTCAAGAGGTAATCCTATTACTTGTTTGTGGTTTAGACGAAACGATTCGAGAAGTGTTCTTGGATCATTTGGTTTCGTCGTATTTTTTTTTTTAAATTCCGCTGCATCGAGCAACTAGTCCGACTAGTCGCTCCTTGTCGTATTCGATACGACGAACACGCTTCCGTGATGCGCTTGAGGATCAAACCATATCCTTCAAGTGATATCAGAGCCTTATATCGACGGTTTTGAATAGTGATTCGTTAACCAAGGACGACTTGGGTTCGCTAAGGTCGCGAAAGTTTTCATCGCATTTGATTTCGCAGATCTGTTTAGTAAATAAATTCGGCACTGTTTAAATTGTTTAAACACGAATGTTATACTTGTATTATTTTCCTCATTAAATAAGGAAACCATAGGATCTGAGTTTGCGTAAATCGGATTTCGTATGCTCGAGATATGGTCGTTTTAATGAACATGTATGCACTGTTGCGGGAACTGTGAATCTGAACGTGATTAAAATGTTAATTACTGTTTAGATTTGCCTCGAAATGCGTGAAACATCACTTAGGTTCTGTCCTAAATCAAATTAGAAAACTTTAGAAATTGACTTTGCTTAATTTGGATTTAATATGATTGAGATATGCCAATTTTAGTAAGTAGGGGTCACTGCTGAAATTGCTTTCCTAATCAAGAACCATGTGATTGTCAATTAATGAAATTAATTGTTAATTTCGAGAAATAATTATGAAAAATATTTGTGAAATATTAGAGAATGATTATTTCCTTAATTGACTTGGCCCCAACCAATTAGTTGATTAGATTTGATCTAAACCATAATTGGAATTACAATCATCAAACTTCTTGCTTGAATAGGACTTGGGAATTTGCCTAGCAAATTTCCTTAAAATCAAAATTGTTTTGATTACTATATGGTATAATTTCGGTTGAAGAACCGATGATCATCTCAAGTACAAAATAATCAATTTGGCATTATCCTTTCCCGAGGCGGATATGGTGTCTAGTCGGGGATCGTTGGGTCAGCGGGTTGCAACGTATGTGGTCCGCCCCACTCCCGTCGGTACTGGCCATGACAGCGGGTAGAGCCGGGATAATGTCCGAGGGATTATGATGTATTTTTCTAATTATTAAAATATGAATTAATACGTACTTTGAGAATAATACCATATATATATTCAAGCATAAAATTAAGTTTGATTGATTGAGTTGGATTAATAATTAATTTAATATGATTAAGTTAATTATATCCAATTGAGAATACTCTAATATGATTAGAGTTAATAATTTCCTTGGAAGAATTAATTATATGAATGTGATTCATAGTAATTAATTAGAATTTGAATAAGATATGGAGGATCACATAAGTGACATCCATGGTCTCCCGTCAAGGCGAAGAGTATCGTCGCCAGATATTATATGTAGGAGACGCCTGTCCGAAGTGACAGCTCCTGCATATGATCCATTTGGATCGGGCTCGTCGCTTCTCGAAAGAGTAAGGACGTATGCGTAGTGACCCCAATATCAGGTCCTCATATTATTGGGGCGATATTGGATTGCGCATAGCGAGTTGTATTCCTGTTGACGGTTGGTTCAATTAATGACGGGTCAACATCACCTTAGGGGTGGTGGGCCCGGGTATTAAAGACCGAATTGGGAGATGCAAGTTGGACTTGCAAGGCGGAATGTGTTCCCGCTTCTTTTTATCCGAGTTGTAGGTTCTCATATTATTGGGATGCAACAAAGATAAGGAAGGAGATCCCAGATCTTGCTTGAGATATGATGGTAAGTATATCTCTTACATTGAAAGTGATTAAGGGAATGAACTTTCATTGTTGACATGGCAAGACAACTTTGATATAAAATTCCTAATTCAAAGTAAAACATGTATATATATAAATATATACACTCATGCAAATTTCTTATTTCAGATAATCCTTCATTAAACCCACTCAATATTATACTCAATAATAACCAGTAAAATATCGTGGATTGGACCCTATAATCCAGATATTGTACTTGCAATTGGACACACAATGTATGTGGTTGCAATGTGCAAGTTTCCTCATAACAATGAGAAGTGATAATTAAATAGACAATAGGACTAAAACCCTAGGGTTTGTATGTCTCTATAAGTCTTGATCTTATCGAATGTACTTTTGAAGTGACATGTCGATGATGATCGTAATTATCAAATTAATCCTTATAAAATCAATAAAGATATTCTGGCATACATATGTGCTCTCGACATTTAATCATGAATGATGTGGTTCTCTACATCATGCAAAATGGTAGCTCTATAAGAGATGATGTATTCAAATTATTTGAATACCTACCTGAACCTATGTTTTAAGAGTTTAGATGGATGTAGATGATGAGTGTCATCATTCTACTATCTATACTCTAGTCATTCATGAAGCTTCATATTATTCATATTGTATGAATTGGGTGAAGCTTGTATAAATATTGAAATACTCTTATATTGAAATTTTTGATTTTAACATAAGAGATCCTTATTCTTAAGCAATGGTTGTTTATAGATAAAGGGAGCGCAGTGGAAGCATGGGTTGGACTCAAGCAAGAAGTATAATCAAATAGTTGACTGTACTTCTGTGACTTCCATATGACATCCAAAGAGTTGGATGAATGCCAATGCTGCAATAAGTCGATGTGTTGATAGTATGACTATCAAGTCTGTCTAGAATCCTCAGAAAAGGACTCGGATGGAGCATCAGTATAATATACATATAATCAGTAAAATTGACTTACTTATTTGATAAGGTAAAGTCTAATAATTGTATCTCAATCTTCTAATAACACTTGCAATTGGTTGCATATGTGTTAGAATATTAGAAATTTGATCTTAAGGTTTATTGATCATCCATGTTGAAAGTGATGCAAGTGTTGCAACAGTTTCCATGAGATCAATAGACTTCATATTTTCAGTGGGAGCCCTTAGTCTTAGAGAATGTCTCTATGACCTAGATATTAGAATACACTCATTGTTTATTTCTAATTGTTGGTTATAAACATGAATTCTGTAATAAATCTATCATAAAGAGTTATGATGGAAATATTTCAGATAGTAATCTAAAATCTAGTGGACTCTATTAAATTAGAAAATTATTGAATGGTTCATTAAGATTTCTAATACTGAAAATTAAACCTTTAAAAGATCAATAGGAGGATAAAGATCATTTGACAATGATCTGGCATCAAATTTTGGACATATGTCTGTTGATGAAATCAATGGACTGGTAAGACATGAAACTTTAGATTGTCTAAAGATTCAAATTTCACATACTTGTGAATATTGTATTCAAAGTAAAATGTCTAATATATCCTTCCTTGGGAAAGGTGTAAGATGCCTAGGTATTAAGGATCTCATACATATTGATGTGTGCAGATCATCTATATCATAGTAAACATTATGGATATGTGATATCTGTTAATGATTATGTATGATATGAGATCTCTTCTCTTCACCTAAGAAACCTTTGAAATGTTCAAAGATTTCGCAATTTTGATTTAGAACCAAAGTTTGAAGGAAGATGAAATGAATTTGATCTAACCAAGGTAGCCCGTACCTATTAGATGAATTCAAGAAATACTTTATGGAGATATGAATATCATTCCTATCTCAATCCTCCTAATGAACCTTAACTCAAAGGAGTTGTAGGGAGATACAATTGATCATGTGTGACATGATTTAATCAATGATTAATCCTACCATAATTATCTCTTAAGTTTCCAAGATATATATACTTAATAAGGTTCCATGCAAGTAAGATGGAATCTAGCACTAGAGAGTGCTACTTCATTAGGAAAATAAAGGATGGTATTGGATACCTACTTTATGACCTTGAGATTCTTAAAAAATCTCATCTTTGAGAATATGATTCCTATAGGATGACTCTCTTGAGAATCAAGATGAAAATGAAGTAAAGGAACTCATTTAATCTTGAAAAGATAATGAGGCTCCTGAAATCGGAAACTAAAATAGATAATTAAAGATGAAACATTAATACCTCTTCAAATAATTTTGAGGATGGATTCCATATGTCAGTTAAATCTGACAATGATCGGATTTCATGTGATGAAGCTCCTGAGGATCATGACATGGAAAGATGGATGTTAGCAATAAAAGTCTAATGTAGACTTCATATACAAGTGTCGTATATGGACCCTCGAGGATCCACCTATATGGGTCAGACCCATTAAGGTGTAAATGGATCTTCAAGAGAAAGAGGGAACCTGATGAGAAGGTATAGACCTTCAAAGCACGGTTCGTAGCCATGAGCTACACACCGAAGAGAAGGCATCGCTTGCGATAAGACTTGCTCTCCAGTGACCTTGCTTTAACCCATCAGAATATTGCTAACTATAGCTACACAACTTTTCTATGACATCTTCATGGTGTGATTCAAGATTGCATTCCTCTATGAATGCCTCTCTGAGGATATTCATATGAAGTAGCCCCAGGGCTTCATGGTTGAGGAAAGCAAGGTGTGCTAGCTGAAGAACTCCATCTTTGGACTCAAATAAGTTTCTTGTAGTTGGAACATAAGATTTAATGAAATTATAAATGTTATGATTTCAGATAAAATCTTGACGAACCATGTGCAGCTTAGTGGGAGTGCCATTGTGTTCATCGTGCTTAATGTAGGTATTATTCTAATCATATAAGAATAAATGATAAGTGTTTTATAATTTAGTTGTTCCATACCTTGAGATACGATTTCAAGGATACCTCTTAGATCTCAATTCTGAAGTCGTTCAGAAGCAAAGAGAAGAGGGTATTGGGACTGTTGCATTAGTAGTACACCTTGGACTTATTCCATTTTCCGGACAATTCCAAGAAAAGCTTCCTTCCCTTAAGATGTGGTAGTGACCTGTCTAGAGGGATAGCACCTCAAAGAGTTGAGGAAGTGAATGCTAGAACTGCTTGCACTTGTGCATCAGTTATGAGAAGCTGAATGTATTCTAGATGTGTATAAGAACCAGATGTCTACCATGCAGTGGGAGTAGTAAACTGTTACTAATCCTGCTATGGAGATAAAACACTTGATTGCAGTAATAATAATATCTTCAAAGATGATAAAACTTGGAGATAGTGATCTCAAAGTCTTATCTTCAAAAGTTTAAGATCTTGTAGATAGTGATCTATAAGGGTCTTGACTGCAGTTACCTTAGGAGATAGAGATCTCCAGGAATGAAGGTATTCTAATAAGGATTATGGGAATACTGGTTATGATAATTAATAAGATGTAGTGTCAAGGACACTATAACCAACAAAATTGAGTATCGGTTGCATGAGATGCAACATTCGCATTGGATGCGAGCACTGTTACTAGGAGATATGCAATTGCCGTAAAAGGACTTGGCATAGTCTCTTGGGAACGGAGTGACTGATCAGCTTACCTAGCTATTTTCTAAATAGCCTATGATTGTCACATGAGTGTGGGTTTAAATGATTAGCCCATTAATGGCTCTTTGGGCTAGTGGGATATTGTTGGAAATGCGAGCCCACGGCGAGCCATTATGCAATAAATGTTGTTGCAATTCACTCCTTGATCTGAAATGAAGAATACATAATTTGCATAATAGGTCCCTTAGTGCAATTAGGGTTATGTACCATGGCCATCTTAATAATCATACAGCTGTTGATTCAATTATTGAATCATATAGGCTGGTGCTTAGATGAATATCTAATGAGTTAGATTGAGGACTCATCAAGCACCGTCAAATGATTACTAAGAGATGATCTCCAGCCTGAGTAGGAGATGGCAATCCTATCTCATTTAGGTTGATATCTGACCGACCTCTTGATGCAGGTCCTCTGCATAGGAATAGAGATTCGGAGGTGTCGGATGAGTTAGGTCAAAGAGTTGACTTAACGAGATCGAGATAACCAAAGTCCTATATCATATGATGTCATGATATAGGCACACATCCTCTGACCGGAGACAGATGTGTTACTATATGTCTGAGTATGTACATTTGGCAGACCAATAGGTTGATGGCCTAATCAAGGTCTATACACCGGCGCGCTGGTGTGCATATAAGGGCATATGAGTAATACGATCTCTCAAAGGGATCATACAGGTTCACTACTGAACCGGAAGACATGAGCTCACTCATGAGATATTGGGAAGAATCAAATTCCGTGCGCACGGTCGTCTCGCTTTGGAAGCTTGACTGAATTTGTTGGTTTGATATATACTTTTGGAAAGTATATGATCAAGACCTAGGTATGATATATGCTTTTGGAAAGTATATGATCAATACCGACTCCCAATGATCTGATAAAACCCTGAAGTAGACAGTATAAAGTTGATCTAATACTTCGGGTTTAATCTGAGTCTTCCAGTATGCAGGATGTACATGTATTAGGAATACCTGAGGGTGATGTGATCATAAACGATTGTATAACCATGACACTTCCATTCCTAGGGAGTGATGAAACGGGTCTGGATTTTAGTGACTCCTCTCAGTAGAGAAGTAATCTAATCTTAGTCCAAATGTTGGACATTGATCTGAATGTGATTCAGATGCAATGAGAAGATTAGATTTGCGGTCTTGATTTAATCAAGCATCTATGGGAGGCCCGCGATCTGGATATGAGATATAATCTCAATATCCATGTCACTATACGTGGAACAATACAATCGCCCTGTCCTTATCTCCAAGTATTCGCGGAGAAAGCGCATTATCCTTGAAAGAGTTCATGGATAATTCTATTGTTGATATATGTATCCGAGCATTGAGAAAATGGATAATTAAATGTGATTTAATTATCATGAATAATATGAATTTGATTCATATTATAAAGAGAGTTATCTTAGATAATTAAATGTGATTTGATTATCAAAGATGTAGATAATATGAATGTGATTCATATTATTTGAGTACATGAGAATAAGTTATCCAATATAATTAAATATGATTTAATTGTTATGGATAAGAATAATGTGGATAGAAATATCCAATTATTCATAATATATTATAAATGTGATTTATAATGTATTAGAGAGAGTTAATTATAATTTATATGTGTTGATTAATTATTATGTATATTGGATACACATTGTGTAATTAATCGACAATGTAAATTATATGTTGTTTTGGGTTGTGAATTTGATTCACAATTTTTCTATGGCAAGATTGCAATATTCTCAAATATAATTGTGAATTATTTTTGAAGAATAAAAAGCCAACAAAAGTTGTTGGAAATAAATAGAGGAGATTTTCAAGGAGATATGCAATCTCATGGATTTCCATGAGATTGCTCTCTCCATGGAAAGAGGGGGGGCACATCATTCCCAAAAGGAATGTGTGGCCGTCCACATGGAAAGTGCATGGAGATGAAATCTCCATGCACATTCTCTCCTTATTTATTGGATTGATTTTGGATTAATTTGTATTTGATTTTGTCAAATATATTTTGATCTAAATTTGTTGGTTTTACCAACAACAATCTTAGCCATTGGATTGACATAAATCAATCTCATCCATTAATTTTATATGTCCCATGGATTGAGATCCATGGATCCCAAAACCCTATAAATAGAGAGGCATACCCATGCTCTCTCTTTACACACAATGCTTGAGAAGCATCTCTCTCTCTCTCTCTTTCTCTCTAGAGGTCATCCCTCTCTCTCCCTCTCATGGTCGTCCACCATGGATGCCATGGAGAGGTTCTCCATCGCCGCAACATCGTCGTTATGCTGCCCGTTCTTCTGCTCGTGGATCTCCGTCTCCTTCGGTGCGCCTCGCTCGTGAAGAAGACGTCGGATCTGTGTGTCGAGATCAGGAGATCCGCCGCTTGGATCATCAACATGGATTGCGAGAAGCACGCGGTTCATCCCCGCGCTCGCAAGCGTCTCCTCCGTCGGATCGGACTTGAGACAGGAGGTCTCTTTGTTTAGAGACTTGATCGCAACCACGCTTCAAGAGGTAATCCTATTACTTGTTTGTGGTTTAGACGAAACGATTCGAGAAGTGTTCTTGGATCATTTGGTTTCGTCGTATAATTTTTTTTTAAATTCCGCTGCATCGAGCAACTAGTCCGACTAGTCGCTCCTTGTCGTATTCGATACGACGAACACGCTTCCGTGATGCGCTTGAGGATCAAACCATATCCTTCATTATGATCACATCACCCTCAAGTATTCTTAGTACATGTACATCCTGCATACTGGAAGACCTAGAATAAATATGAAGATATCAATTTTACACTGTCTTCTTCAGGATTTTTTCACTAAGTTTCTCATTAGGTCATTGGGAGTTGGTATTGATCATATGCTTTCCAAAAGCATATATCATACCTACAAATTCTTGTCATGGTTCCAAAGCAAGATGACCATGCATGGAATTTGATCAGTCCCAATACCTCATGATGAGCTCATGTCTTCCGATTCACAAGTAAACATATATGATCCTTTGAGAGATCATATTACTCATATGCCCATGTATGCACAACAGCTCACCGGTGTATAGACCTTGATTAGGCCATCAACCTATTGGTCTGCCAAATATACATATTTAGACATATAGCAATACATCTGTCTCCGATCAGAGGATGCATGCCTATATCATGATAACATAGGAAATAGGTCTAGGTTATCTTGATCTCGTTAAGTCAACTCTTTGACCTAACTTATCTGAAACCTCCGAATCTCTATTCCTATGTAGAGGACAAGCATCAAGAGGTCAGTCAAATATCAACCAAAAGAGAAAGGATTGTCATCTCCTACTCATGTTGGAGATCACCTCTTAATAATCATTTGGTGGTGCTTGATGAGTCATCAATCTAACTCTTTAGATATTCATCCAAGCACCAGTCTCTATGATTCAACAATTGAATCAACAGTTGTATGATCATTAAAATGGCCATGGTACATAACCCCAATTATACTAAGGGGCCTTATATGCAAATTAATTATTCTTCGTTTCAGATTACGAAATGATTTGCAATAACATTTATTGCATAATGGCTCGATGTGGGCTCACATGTCCAAACACACCATCACTTCTTTATCATTTACTGGACAATGATTGTCCTCCAAATTCTCTACGTCGCATCCTACTAGCCGACTGGGTCATCTGACCTCCACCCTGGATGGGGTCTGGCACCTTTGGTGTATCTTGTCCCTCTTGGAGCTTATCGTTAGACGCTTGCTACATACATGTGTCTCCCTCAAAGAAGGCAGTGAACAATCCCCGCGCAGTTTGTGATGAGAAGGCATAGGTCCACCTAACAATGTACTCTCCCACCATTGCATATACCAGATCGTAATGATGGAATGTCTTCCTTCGAATAGGGCTTGTAAGCCTTGGCAATCTGAAAGCGATTACAGGTGAAGGAGAGGATAAACCTATCATGGAACTTATAGTTTGGACTAAGTTATTGCATACCGTAAGCCAAGCCGACTCATCTAGACGATAACTGTACAGAGACTGGATCCCAACCCCACCCACTCTTGCTCATCAGGTGGAGGAAGGAGGTATAGTCCTTCTTTATTGTCTTCCACTGGTTTTGTAGCTTTGACTTGTCCCAGTTCTTCCCAATTTGCATGTTGAAGTGGACTATGATGCTATACCAGGTGGGGTGTGAAGGACCCTCTGACCCAGTTGCCTATGTCGAAGTGGTGCTTGAACTGCAGAAGACACTCATCCATGGCAAGGGTCCACTAAACCTGAAGTTCCACAAACTCGCCGTCTACGATGTGCACACCGGAGGAGCTCACACCTCCCCTGCTCGTCTTGTACGGATGGGGGCAATGTATTGCAAAGTTATTGACTAGTTGTGTTGTAATGTAAATCATTCCGCAATACTATACCCCAATATTATGTACATCCTGAAGGATATGGGAAAATTCTCAAGTGCATCACGGAAGCGTGATCGTCATATCGAATACGACGAAGAACGACTAGTCGTACTAGTTGTTCGGTGCAGCGGAATTTAAAATTTTTTATGCGATGAAACTAAATGATCCAAGAACGATTCTCGGATCGTTTCATCTATAACCACAACAAGTATAATGCAATACCTCTTGAAGCGTGGTTGATCGAGTCTCTACGAAAAGAACCCTCATGTCTCAAGTCCGATCGTCGGAGAAGAAGCTTGCGAGCGCGGGGATGAGTCACGTTGTCCTCGCAATCCAACGAGTTGATCCAAGCACAGTGAACTCCTGATCTCGTCGTACAAGATCGAACGTCTCCTTCGTGAGCGTAACACTCCAAGAAGACGGAGAACCGCAGAACGTCAAAGCGACGGTGCGGTGGCGTAGGCGACGACGAAGACCTCCCCTAGGGTTTGGTGGTCGGCCACCAAGTAGAGGGAGAGAGGGTTGACGTGTATGGAGAAAAGAGAGAGAGATGTGCTACCAATAGCATGTACAAGAGAGCATAGTATGCCTCTCTATTTATAGGGTTTTATGATCCATGGATCTCAATCCATGGGACATATAAATCAATGGATGAGATTGATTTATATCAATCCAATGGTCAAGATTGTTGTTGGTAAAAACCAACAACTTATGATTTAATTTAGCTCAAATATATTTGATAAATCAAATATATATCAATCCTAAAATTAAACCAATCAAATAAGGAGATGATTTCAATGGATATCTTGACTCCCCAAGTAACAGGGTGGACGGCCACCAATTCCATATAGGACTTGGTAGCCGTCCACCAATTACCAAGTGAGGGCAATATCATGAAATTTCATGAGATTGCATATCTCCTTGAAATTCTCCATTTTTTAATCCAACAACTTTTGTTAGGATTTATTCTCAAAAAATAATTCATAATTAATTTTGAGAATATTACAATCTTACCATTGGGAAATTGTGAATCACATTCACAACCCAAAACAAAATATAATTTACATTTTAAATCAATTAGACAATGTGTATCCAATACACATTAATAATTAATCAACAAATATAAAATATAATTAGCTCTCTCTAATACATTATAAATCACATTTTTAATATATTATGAATAATTGGATATTACTATCCACATTATTCTTATCCATAATAATTAAATCTCATTTAATTATATTGGATAATTTCCACACATATCAAGATAATTAAATCACATTTAATTATCAATTTCTTAGTGCTTAGATCTTATGGAATTATTCTTGAACCATTCAAGAACAATGCTATTTCTCCTCAGATACTAGGAGATAAGGACAGGGTGATTGTATTGTTCCACGTATAATGACCTGGATATTGAGATCACATCTCAAATCCAGATCCCATGGACCTCTCATAGATGCTTGATCAAATCAAGGCCGTAAACCTAATCTTCTCATTGAATCTGAATCTCATTCAGATCAATGTCCAATACATGGACTAAGATTCGGTTACTTCTCTACTGAGAGGAGTCACTAAAATCCAGACCTATTTCATCACTCCCTCGGAATGGAAGCGTCATGGTTATACAATCGTTTATGATCAAATCACCCTCAGGTATTCCCAATACCTGTACATCCTGCATATTGGAAGACTTATGATCATCCTGAAGATATAGATCAATTTTACACTGTCATCTTCATGGTTTGATCACTAAGTTTCTCAATCTTGGTCCTTAGGATTTGGTACAGATCATATGCTTTCACAAAGCATATATCTTACCTTCAAATTCATGTCATGCTTCCAAAGCATGACGACCATGCATGGAATTTGATCAGTCCCAATACCTCATGAGTGAGCTCATGTCTCCCGGTTCACAAGTGAACCTGTATGATCCCTTTGAGAGATCGTATTACTCATATGCCCTTACATGCACACCAGCTCGCCGGTATATAGACCTTGGTTAGGTCATCAACATATTGGTCTGCCAAATGTACACACTCAGACATATAGCAATACATTTGTCTCTGATCAGAGGATGTTTGCCTATGATGTGACAGTATTCATCATAGGTCTTTTGTTATCTCGATCTCGTTAAGTCAACTCATTGACTCAACTAATCCGATACCTTCGAATCACTATTCCCATGCAAAAGACCTGCATCAAGAGGCCGATCAGATATCAGCCTAATGAGAAAGGATTGACATCTCCTACTCAGGCTGGAGATCATCACTTGACAATAATTTGATGATGCTTGGTGAGTCCTCCATCTAACTCCTTAGATATTCATCCAAGCATCAGCCTCTATGATTCAATCAAAGAATCAACAGCTGTATGATCATTAAGTTGCCCATGGTACATAACCCTTATTATGCAGAGGGACCTTATAGTTCATTCATTCAATCAATTTCAGAAAGGGAGTGAAACATAATCAATAACTATTATTGATAAATCATTTATTACAATAACATTTATTGCAGGAATGGTTCGCCTCGAGCTCACATTGCTAACAATCTCCCACTAACCCTCAGAACCATTCAAGAACAATCCTTAAACCCATACTCATTACATGCTGGTGAAAATCTTCTGTGTCAGAGGTTTGGTAAGAGGATCAGCAACGTTTTCGGCAGAGGCCACCTTGGTGATGATGATGTCACTATGCTTTTGAATCTCCTGAATGATGTGGTATTTCCTTTCCACATGCTTGCTATTCTGATGCCATCTGGGTTCCTTCCCATGTGCAATGGCTCCCTTGTTATCACAGAGTAGCGGGGTGGGAGTATCAAAGGAAACTACACCAAGCTCCAGGACGAACTTGCGCAACCACACCGCCTTCTTTGCAGCATCCGATGCGGTAATGTACTCGGCTTCTGTTGTTGAATCTGTTGTAGTGTCCTGCTTCTTGCTTCTCCAGCTCACAGCACCACCATTCAACAGGAATACAAACCCTGATGTCGACTTTCGATCATCAATATCCGATTGGAAGTCAGAATCTGTATATCCCAAGACTTGGTGATCACCATCTCCATAGACCAAGATGTAATCTTGCATCCGTCTTAGATATTTGAATATGTTCTTTACTGCATTCCAGTGTTGTTCTCCATAGCAGGATTGGTAACAACTTACCACTCCCACTGCATGGCAGATATCTGGCCAAGTACACATCATGGCATACATTAAGCTTCCTACAGCTGATGCATAAGGGCATCCAACCATGGCTTTCTTTTACTCAACAGATTGAGGAGTCATTCCTTTAGACAGGTGGATACCATGTCTTAGGGTAGGAATCCTTTCTTGGAGCTATCCATACGGAATCGTTCGAGAATCTTCTTAATGTATCCATGTTGTGACAATCCCAATATCCTCTTCTCTCGGTTTCTGAACAACTTCAAACCCAAGATGTAAGAGGCTTCTCCAAGATCTTTCATCTCAAAGGTATGGGAAAACCAAATTTTCACACTGGTCATCACCCATGTATCATTCCCAATGATAAGGATGCCATCTACGTAAAGCACGATGAACACAATGGCACTCCCACTAAGCTTCTTGTACACACATGGTTCATCAGGATTCTAAACAAAATCATAACTCTTTATGGTTTCGTCAAATCTGATGTTCTAGCTATGAGAAGCTTGCTTGAGCCCATAGATGGATTTCTTCAGCTTGCATACTTTTCCATCCTCAGTTATGAAGCCCTGGAGCTGCTCCATGTAGATATCCTCCTCGAGGTATCCATTGAGGAAAGCCGTCTTGACGTCCATCTGCCAGATGTCATAGTCAAGATATGCAGCTATAGCTAGCAGTGTCCTGATGGATTTAAGTATAGCGATCAGAGAGAATGTCTCATCGTAGTCGATGCCTTCTCTCTGTGTGTAGCCCTTGGCTACGAGCCGTGCCTTAAAAGTCTCTACTTTCCCATCATGTCTCCTCTTTCTCTTGAAGATCCATTTAGACCCAATGGGTTTTACCCCTTTAAGTGGATCCTCTAGGGTCCATACACCATTCTTATGCATGGAGTCAATTTCCGACTTCATTGCTAGCATCCATCTATCCATGTCATGATACGTGAGTGCTTCATTGTCAGTTTCACTTGATACATGGAATCCATTCCTTTCAGGTAGTGCAACCACCCTCGAACTCCTTCGAAGAGGTATGGGTGTTTCATCTTTATTTACTTCTTCAGTTTCTGGTTTAGGAAGCTCAGAATCCTCAGGGGATTCTATGAGTTCCTCTACTTCACTTTTGTCTTGACCTTTAAGGAAATCATCCTCCATAAATTTCACATCTCTAGAGACAAAAACCTTTTGGGTCTCAGGGTCATAGAGTTGGTATCAAATACCATCTCTAACATACCCAATGAAGTAACACTCACGAGTGCGAGATTCCAGCTTACTTGCGTCCACATTCTTCGCATGAACCAAGAAACCCCAAACCTTCAAGTGATTAATAGGTTTGGTTCCATACCAGAGCTCATGAGGAGTCTTAGGTACAGATTTGCTGGGAATCTTATTCAGGATATATATTGCAATCTCTACTGCATATCCCCAGAAACTAAGTGGTAAACGTGCTTTACTCATCATTGAACGAACCATATCCATGATGTTCATGTTGCATCTTTCAGCAACACCATTAAGTTGGGGAGTTCCAGGAGTAGTGAGATTGGAGACAATTCCATTCTCTTTAAGGTATTCCTTGAATTCATCTGAGTATTACTCGTAACCTCGATCAGATCGAATCCGTTTAATCTTCCTATCAGTTTGGTTCTCAACCAAAGCCTTGAATTCTTTGAACTTTTCAAAGGTTTCAGATTTATGACATAATAGGAAGACAAACTCGTATCACGAATGATCATCAATAAACGTCAAATAATATCGATATCCATTTCGAGTCGCGGTACTGAAGGGACTGCATACATCGGTATGTATTAAGTCAATAATACCTTCGCATCTAGTAACCTTATTACGGAAAGGCATCCTAGTCATTTTACCTCGAATACAATGTTCACAGGTAGGTAAAGACTGAACCTCTAGAAAATCCAAAGGTCCATCCTTTATCAATCTATTGATCCTATCAACAGATAAATGACCAAGCCTTTGATGCCAAATCATGTTTGAATGATTTTTATTACTCCTGGATCTTTTAGGGTTTTTATTAGTGGTTGTAACATTCATGACATGCTCATTAATGCACAATTCATAGAGTCCACCAGAAGTCAAAATACCATCTGCAATATATTTATCATAATGATTTATGACTAATTTATTACGGAATAGGAATGAATATCCATTTTAACTAGCTTAGATACATATATCAAATTCCTCATGACTTCAGGCACATAAATACACTCTTTAAGTACCAGGACTCTACCACTAGATAATGACAGCCGACAAGTCCCGATGGCAACTGCTGCAATACTTGCATCAGATCCCATCTGGATGATTATCTCCTCTTCTTCAAGTTTTCTAGTTTCCTGAAATAAATGCAACAAATTGCATACATGAACAAAAGCACCAAAATCAACAACCCAACTTCCTTCTCGTCCAATGAGGAAACTGGTTTCAATGATAAAAGTAGATTTTATACCTGCTGGGCCTTTACCTTTGTCGACCGACTTCAGGTAATCTGAGCAATTATGCCTCCAGTGCTCCGGCTTCTTGCAATGGTGACAGACGTCGGTTTTCTTCGACACCATTAGAGTGGATGCATTAGAAGATGAGCCAATACCTTGTCCATTCTTCTTTCTCTTCGGGGCCGGTCCCTTCCGAGAACCATGCTTCCGACCACGCTTCCCTCTGACCTGCGCAACCATTGCACTGCCAGCGGGACCATCTTTCTTCATTACGTCTTCTGCAGACTTTAATGCAACAAGAAGCCCAACATTTGTCAATTCCAGCTTGTTCATGTGGAATGACACTACAAAGTTATTGAAAGACTTGGGCAATGATAGCAGAATGAAATCAGATTGCATGTCTGCATCCATGGTTGCCCTCAGAGTCTCCAGCTCCGATAAGTACCCAAACATTTTGAGTACGTGTTCACAGACCGAAGTCCCTTCCTGCATCTTGCAGCGAACGAGTTCTTTCATAATGTTGTATCACTGGGTGCGGTTAATGTCACCAAACATATCTTCCAGATTCTGCATTATCTCTTGGCAAGTACTCATCTCCACATGTTGTTTCTGAAGAACATTGGAGAGAGAACTCAAGATGTAGCATCTAGCCAAGACATGATCTTCATCATACTTGTCATTGTATGCTTTCTCTTCCTTTGATTTAGGGTTTTCATACTTGTCCTCTAAGAGCACATAACTTAAGCGTTCAGCCGAGAGTACAAGCTCCAAATTACAGATCCAATCCGAGTAATTCGGTCCGGTCAACTGGTTGACCTCCAGAAGCCTGCTTAGTGGGTTCATGGACTTCATTTTCTGAAATTAAGAATGCACTATATTAGAATATATAATCATATATTCAATTTATTTTTATTTGATCAGGGCATTTTAAATCAAATTAGTCTTGCTCTGTCAACTATGAAAGTTTATTCCCTTAATCACTTTCAAAGTAAGAGATATACTTACCACTATATCTTAAGCAAGAACTGGGATCTCCTCTTTATCTTTGTCATATCTCAATAATATGAGAACCTATGACTCTAATAAAGAGAAGCGGGAACATATTCCGCCTTGCAAGTCCAACTTGCATTTCCCAATTCGGTCTTTAGTACCCGAGCCCACCACCCCTAAGGTGATGTTGGTCTGTCATTAATTGAACCAACCGTCAACAGGAATACAACTCGCTATGCGCAATCCAATATCGCCCCAATAATATGAGGACCCGATATTGGGGTGACTACGCATGCGTCCTTACTCTTTCGAGAAGCGACGAGCCCGATCCAAATGGATCATATGCAGGAGCTGTCACTTTGGACAGGCGTCTCCTACATATAATATCTGGCGACGAAACCCTTCGCCTTGATGGGAGACTATGGATGTCACTTGTGTGATCCTCCATTTCATATTCAAATTTTAATTAATTATTATGAATCATATTCATGTAATTAATTCTTCCAAGGGAATCAACAACTCTATTCATAATAGAGTGTTTTAATTGAACATAATTAATTCAATCATATTAAATTGATTATCAATCCAATTCAATCAAACAAACTTGATTTTTTTACTTGAATATATATGGTATTATTCTCAAAGTACGTATTAATTCAAATTTTAATAATTAGAAAATACATCTTGATTTCTTCAGCATTATCAAGTCCCTACCCGCTGTCATGGCCAGTACCGGCGAGAGTGGGACGGACCACATACGTTGCAACCTGCTACCCCAGTGATCTCCGACTAGACACCATATCCGCATCGGGAAAGGATAATGCCAAATAGATCAATTTATACTTGAGATGATCATCGGTTCTTCAACCGAAATTATACTATATAGTAATAATCAAAACATTTTGATTATAAGGAAATTTGCTAGACAAATTCCCAATCCTATTCAAGCAAGGAGTTTGATGATTGTGTTTTCAATTTTGATCTAGATCAAATCTAATCAATTTATTGGTTGAGACCAAGTCAATTAAGGAAATAATCATCTTCCAATATTTCTCAAACCTTTTTCATAATTATTTCTTTGAAATTAACAATTAATTTCATCAATTGACAATCACATGGTTCTTGATTAGGACTGTAATTTCAACAGTGACCCCTACTTACTAAAATTAACATATCTCAATCAATTTAAATCCAAATTAGACAAAATCAATTTTCAAAGATTACTAATTGTATTTAGGACAGAATCTAAGTGATATTTCACGTATTTCGAGGCAGATCTAAACAGTAATTAACTCATTAATCATGTTAAGATTTGCAGTTCCCGCAACAGTGCATACATGTTCATTAAAACAATCATATATCGAGCAAACGGAATCCAAATTACGCAAACTCAGATCCTATGGTTTCCTTATGTAATGAGGAACAAAATCCAAGTGATTAATTTGTGTTTAAACAATTTAAACAGGACCAAATTTATTCACTAAACAGAAGTGCAAAAATCAAATGCGATAAAAAACTTTCGCAACTTCCACTAACCCAAGTCGTCCTAGGTTTACGGATCGTATCCAAAACCTTCAACCTAAGGCTCTGATACCACTTGAAGGATACAGGAAAAATCCTCAAGCGCATCACGGAAGCGTGATCGTCATATCGAATACGACGAAGACGACTAGTCATACTAGTTGTTCGGTGCAACAGAATTTAAAATTTTTCATGCGATGAAACCACATGATCCAAGAATGATTCTCGGATCATTTCATCTATAACCACAACAAGTATAATGCAATACATCTTGAAGCATGGTTGATCGAGTCTCTACGAAAAGAGACCTCCTGTCTCAAGTCCGATCATCGGAGAAGAAGCTTGCGAGCGTGGGGATGAATCACGTTGTCCTCGCAATCCAACGAGTTGATCCAAGCACGGTGAACTCCTGATCTCGTCATACAAGATCGAACGTCTCCTTCGTGAGCGCAACACTCCAAGAAGAAGGAGAACCGCAGAACATCGAAGCGGCGGCGTGTTGGCGTAGGTGACGACGAAGACCTCTCCTAGGGTTTGGTGGTCGGCCACCAAGTAGAGGGAGAGAGGGTTGATGCGTATGGAGAAAAGAGAGAGAGAGAGATGTGCTACCAATAGCGTGTACAAGAGAGCATACTATGCCTCTCTATTTATAGGATTTTAGGATCCATGGATCTCAATCCATGGGACATATAAAATCAATGGATGAGATTGATTTATGTCAATCCAATGGTCAAGATTGTTGTTGGTAAAAACCATCAACTTATGATTTAATTTAGATCAAATATATTTGATAAATCAAATATATATCAATCCTAAAATTAAACCAATCAAATAAGGAGATGATTTCAATGGAGATCTTGACTCCTCAAGTAATAGGGTGGATGGCCACCAATTCCATATAGGACTTGGTAACCGTCCACCAATTACCAAGTGGGGGAAATCTCATGAAATTTCATGAGATTGCATATCTCCTTGAAATTCTCCATTATTTAATCCAACAACTTTTGTTGGGATTTATTCTCAAAAAATAATTCATAATTAATTTTGAGAATATTGCAATCTTGCCATTGGAAAATTGTGAATCACATTCACAACCCAAAATAAAATGTAATTTACATTTTCAATCAATTAGATAATGCGTATCCAATACACATTAATAATTAATCAACAAATATAAATTATAAGTAGCTCTCTCTAACACATTAGAAATCACATTTATAATATATTATGAATAATTGGATATTACTATCCACATTATTCTTATCATAATAATTAAATCTCATTTAATTATATTGGATAATTTCCACACATATCAAGATAGTTAAATCACATTTAATTATCAAATTCTTAGTGCTTAGATCTTATGGAATTATTCTTGAACCATTCAAAAACAATGCTATTTCTCCTCAAATACTTGGAGATAAGGACAGGGCAATTGTATTGTTCCACATATAGTGACTTGGATATTGAGATCACATCTCAAATCCAGATCCCATGAACCTCTCATAGATGCTTGATCAAATCAAGGCCGTAAACCTAATCTTCTCATTGCATCTGAATCTCATTCAGATCAATGTCCAATACATGGACTAAGATTAGGTTATTTCTCTACTTAGAGGAGTCACTAAAATCCAGACCTGTTTCATCACTCCCTCAGAATGGAAGCATCATGGTTATACAATCGTTTCTGATCAAATCACCCTCAGGTATTCTCATACCTGTACATCCTGCATACTGGAAGACTTATGATCATCCTGAAGATATAGATCAATTTTACACTGTCATCTTCATGATTTGATCACTAAGTTTCTCAATCTTGGTCCTTGGGATTTGGTATAGATCATATGCTTTCACAAAGCATATATCTTACCTTCAAATTCATGTCATGCTTCCAAAGCATGACGACCATGCATGGAATTTGATCAGTCCCAATACCTCATGAGTGAGCTCATGTCTCCCGGTTCACAAGTGAACCTGTATGATCCCTTTGAGAGATCGTATTACTTATATGCCCTTACATGCACACTAGCTCGTCGGTGTATAGACCTTGGTTAGGTCATCAACCTATTGGTCTACCAAATGTACACACTCAGACATATAGCAATATATATGTCTCTGGTGAGAGGATATTTGCCTATGATGTGACAGTATTCATCACATGTCTTTGGTTATCTCGATCTCGTTAAGTCAACTCATTGACTCAACTAATCCGATACCTCCGAATCACTATTCCCATGCAGAAGACCTGCATCAAGAGGCCGATCAGATATCATCCTAATGAGAAAGGATTGACATCTCCTACTCAGGCTGGAGATCATCACTTGACAATCATTTGATGATGCTTGATGAGTCCTCCATCTAACTCCTTAGATATTCATCCAAGCATCAGCCTCTATGATTCAATCAAAGAATCAACAGTTGTATGATTATCAAGTTTCCCATGGTACATAACCCTTATTGTGCAGAGGGACCTTACAGTGCATTCATTCAATCAATTTCAGAAAGGGAGTGAAACATAATCAATAACTTTTATTGATAAATCATTTATTACAATAATATTTATTGCATGAATGGTTCGCCTCGGGCTCACATTGCTGACACATCCAACATCTTACCAAAGCTTTGTGAGCCCATGGATTCCTATATTATGATATCTTTCCAAAATTTCTCGATTTTATACCCAAACACTCGAAAAAGAATCAAAACATCTGCAAACACCATTCGTAGTTATAAAGATTGTAACGCTAGTAAGCATTGTAATTCACAAAGCTAAACGACTTAATTTATACAAGTATCCAAGCTATGTTATTCAAATTATACTATTTGGTCAGAGTATTATTTAGAAGAATCAAAACCAAATTGAAGTAAGTGGCATTCTATATGGGAAAATGTAGTAAACTACCCAATGAAAGCAATGACATAACAAAATTCTATTACGTATCTACAGTTAAGAGTAACAATATAAAATGAGTTTTTTAACTGTAATTCTTGAGACAATGCAGAACTATACTTTATTGAGCAAGCCCCTCAAGTAAGCTTCTGTGAACCGCAAAGTTATCGTGCCACATTTAACCAATTGATTCTTCCAACCTACTAATGCATCAAGGAATTGTCTCGAAGAAGCAATGACATGAAGCATGAACTACAAGATTCTATTTTTTCATAAAAGCAAACACGATGATCTAGTGGAAGGAAATAAATTTGGAAGTTCTTCTATTATACTAGCTACCTGCACTAGTTTTTACACCTTTACACATGCAACACATGAGCTTCATCTCATTGCCTCATTTCCCTTTGAAGAGTAGCCACGTGTTCATTATACTCATATCAATATTTAGATACAACTGACAAAAGAATGTATACCACATAAGCTTCTATCAAGTTAGAATATATTAACCCATACCATAGAAAATGCCAATGGAAAGAATATATGAAGTAAGCCTTTAATCAATGAATTATTCTAAGCTTCTTGGTATTTTGGTTAGAACATACAGGTGGAGACATTCAGCCACACTACTCCAACATGATGTCGGTCATACCTGAAGCAAACCTCAAGCACCCACTTCAATCCGTATCCCAAACTCCAGCATGATGCTAGACACAAGATCCCAAAACTCAAATTGTTGGAATTCAGTGGAATTATACTTAGGAAATATTAGGACTTTTGCATAAAAAGAAATGGTACTCTAACTACATTCTTAAGGCAACTAGTCATGCCCGTTTTAATTAAAGCACACCTCAAGCAATTAACAATCTTGTGGTTAAGCATACAAGTAGATTCTACCACAAACTTGTTGTTGTGAACATTGATCTAAAAATCTAAGCAGTTGACAACTTATTATAAACTAGTGAAGAAGAATCATTTCCTGAAATCTGGAAAAACATATAGTCCCACTTCAATGTGTTGAATCTATGAACATTGGTGTCAAGGAAACGTCGAACAGTAAAGCATAAAGCCACAAAAACCCATTTCATGTCATACCTAGAAGCATAAGGGCAAGTTTATCAATAAGGGATGCCATCTACTAAGGGTCCCAAGTGCAGCATGTGAACATCAACAAACCAACAATCAAAGTGACCAAAGGCTACCGCATGTAGATGCAATCAAAATCAATGACATTAAAAAGCAAGAACCCAAGAATCGTGGAGATTCCAACTACCAAGAGAAACAAAGGAACCAAAAACCATCCATAAAAAACGTAAAAGCAAGCAATCGGGCAGTGGAAGAAGTTGCATGAGGAAAAATTGTATAATAGGAAAAGCAAAGCCATTGACCAAGCCTTGAAGAGATTTCAAGAGTTAAAGAAAGGTAGGTGTTGTTACCTAGCAATCCCGAGAGCCTACAGTGTGGAGTAAATGTGAAAGCACAAGAAAATTTGAAATAGCTCAGTGATGGGTCACAATGTGCGATTGAACCACCACTTATGGCCTCTTTTATAGGGGTTTGATCCTCAATGAGAAACCCTAGATTCCATGCCCAAGGCGTGGTGGAGAATACAACTCTATATCTTCCCAAAAACACCACGCCTCTACTATGTAAGTCTGCACCGAAGACTACATAGTCATTGATGCCATCAACAACCCAATTGAAGGCCGAGTAAAGCCATCCACGACAAGATTCACCATTCATGGATGTCAAAGGACAAGCTTCAAAAGCCGAGGGAAGGGGCTAGTAGGAAGGGGCATTGCATGAGAGACGAGGGGGAGATGGCGAGAGGGAGGTGGCCATTGAGAAGAGGGGTGGAATAAGGATTGCACCCTATTTCGGTGGGCGTGAATGGTGAGGGTCAGGAGAGGAGGGGTTCGGGGAATAGTTGTATACAAGTAGAGAGGGGAACGATGGGGAATAGACCCCTTATTCTCGGGCATATTCCACAACCGAACATGCCCATAAAGTTCCCGTCATTAGGATTTGTGCCCGTTCTTTGAAATGGACTTTGATATATGCAAATATATATATCCATTTACATATAGAAAAATTATTGTAAATAATTTTTTAACTATATGTAACATAATTCTTTATTTTTTTCACTGTATTTGATATAGTTGTTATGAGATAAATATACTTAATGGATTTATATGATATGTAATCCATCCACTACACGGATATGATAACATAGTTTTGGGTAAATTACTAAAAAGATCCTCAACTATACATTGATTTCCAATTAATGGCATCTTATCATAGTTTTGGATAAATTACTAAAAAGATCCTCAACTATACATTGATTTCCAATTAAGGGCATCGTCTTTTAAATGTAACAAATAAGGGTCTGAAAGTTCAACTTTAGCGTTTAGTGTCGATATACAAGGGTCGCGGAAGATTACAGAGGCGTGTATTTGGGACAAAGAAATAAGATTAAGCTCCTCTTTGTTATACCTAAAAGTTGAGGCCCTTAATTGGGAACCGACACATGGTGTCCTTTTTTGTAATTTACCCCACAGTTTTTGTATCCGTAAATATCTATATCTACATCTGTAATCATATTTGAAAGCAGATAAGAATGTAATAACACATATCCGCATTCATATCCTACTATTTGCATCCATGATCTCTTGTGAGCATGTGATAGAGATGAAAATGAATCGATATATCTGAATATCCGCTTACCATATTTAAAAAAATGATGAGTATAGATATTCATATTTGGATATTAATCGAATATGGATCGAATTTGGTTATTAGTTGTAAAAATTTTCAAATATGGATCGAATATAGTTATTAGTTTAAAAATTTTCCAAATATGGATATGGAAATGGTAACAACCAAAAGATTTGTATTCAGATCCGAATATCTGAATACAAAATAATATATACATATACTTATATAATATTGTGTTAGTAAACAATTAAGCTAAAGCCAAGTCAATGCATCTCCTCGATCTCCGACATCCGTCCCACCACATCTCTTTCCTTCGACAACTTCATTGGAATTGTAAATATTAGAAGTTTCAAGTAGGCTTCAATCCCTTGATAACTATATCTATAGAACAGTCCCTTTGCAATTATAACTGTTATTTATTGACTAAATATGTATATTATAGTGCATGCATTGTAATGATATCTTTTTAAATCACTTCATAATTGGTACTTATTCAATTCATACTTGCTTTTTGTTCGATCCGCATTCGTATTCGATGAATATTAGAGCCGCATCAGTATCCGATTAGGTTAGGATATGATTCCCTAAATTGATATCCGACTCATATTCATATATATATATATTCGTATAAAGATAAAGTGAATATGGATATGGAAATGATCATATCCGATCCTTTTCATCCCTAGCTTGTGGTGATTTAGATTTTTATAGTGGTTTTCTTCGTAACTTAGGATTATTCGTAAAAAAAGTTAACATTTAAAATCTAAAGTTACCATCCTACACACATATCTTTGTGGATATGAATCAAGTAGAAGCGTCTTTGGTCGCATGGGTAATGATTGGTGTAACCTTCAATGAAGTAAAATATCACAACATTCTACTCAATTACCAGTGGTAGTTCAAAGCAAAATATCACAAGAAAGAAAGATGCCTTTTTACATGATTTTATACATCAAAATAAGCATGTCCTTTTAAGATCCTATTACATCTTGTTTTCCAGAGATACCACCAAATAGAAATGATTTTTTCTTTTGATTGTAAAAACATGTTGGGAGGATTATCCTTTGAAAGGATTAACGAAAGTGTGCAACAGATTTGGGATGATGGATAAATCACTTCCGCAAGAGGAGACCGCTAATGGGCACTCACCCAAGATGTGATCTATTATTTTCAAGTCATTTTCACATAAATAATATCAATTTACATGGAAGATGTTAAATTTGTGTATCTTATCTTGTGTCACTAATTTACCGTGATTGACCAATTAAAGAAACAAGGAGACTTTTGGGTGGAAAATTAGGAATCGAAAAGTGGTAGGAAAGTTCGATAATACTTCTTCATATTGCATAGCGTGTATATTCCTTTGCAAATCTATCAAGGTTTAACGTGGTTGGGGATACCCGGCACGCCAGACCCCATATATGAGATGGGGGATTCACCATGTTGCTGTTATAATAGCCATGCTAAGTTTTTTTTCACATATTTCAATAATTTAGTTTTCTATTTTTTCACCTTTTTTGGGATTCAACGTTGGTTGGCTGCTTTACAGTATGCTTGTTCATCCATTTCAAATCTTAGATAATTCACCAATTAAGTATCCTTTTATATTATACGCAGAAATCAATAATTTTTTAAAATTAGATTATGAAATATCTACATATAAATATATTTATACTGATCTTGAAAGTTTTATTTATCATAGAGATGTGGTATCGATGGAAAGAAGAAAACTTCTCTTTTTTCTAATCTTTTTACTATCTTTTTTATTTATGATGTTTAACATTTACTTCTGATTAAATCAGTTAAATTTTGGTATGCGTCAATTGTAAGGAAAATACAAATAATTTTATAGATATATTTATCTTTACTTCTATTATTCAACTTACGATTTCTTATTAACTTATTTACATATTCGTTACAATAAAACATCAGTTGAAATTTAAGTCAATATTAAACCGACTCCGCGTAGCTGTATAATATGTTAGTTTACTAAGATTTTCTTGTAGTATAATTGTGCAATTCAGTATTCCTTTATACTTCAATGTTGCTTGTTATCTGCAATTGTTTATATGAACTTATTCCATTTATAGCATAAATACATAACATTTACTTTTTTCTGGAAAAAATACAAATTAAATCTTTTCGTAAAACATAAATTTTTTTACCATTTTTTTAATATTTAAAAAGAAATAGTAAAACTTGATATTTTTTAAATCATATCAACTCAATTTTGATTCTGTCACGAAGCGCGGGTACATCCTACTATATAAGTAAAATTATTTCAAGGGTTGCAAATACAAGAGTTTTTGATACGTGTTCCTTGCCCAGATCTGTGATTACAATTATGCATATATTTTTATCCTATAATACTTGTGCTCTTGTATTTTTACAAAATTCACGATATTGCTTTTCAGGTAAAATATGGGCACAACAGAATCTCGAGGGGCACAAGTGTAAACAAACCCGCACGCGTACGGGAGCACTCTCGCACCACCCGCCCTATATATAAACCCCCCGACCGGCACTTTTCTCGGTCCCCTCCCCATTTTCGAGGAGGCCTTGAGACCACAACGACCACCCCCGAGATCGAGCTGTCGAACAAGGCACGTCCCCGATCTTCACACAGCGGAAAACTAGGGCTCTGGATGTGATAGAGGTGGTGGTCGCCGGTGATCGATCGAGCGCGGAGTTGCGCGCCATGGCGCTGGCGCCGATGTCCGATCACGCGTCCGTGGCGTCGATCAGCCTCTTTGCGGCGCTGCTGTGCGGTTGCATCGTGATCGGGCACCTCCTGGAAGAGAGCCGATGGATGAAGGAGTCCATCACCGCTCTGCTCATCGTGAGCTCTCTTTCGATCTCCATTTGGTGCCGTTTTGTTCTGAGCGAGATCGAAGCATACACCCTTTGCTTACTAAATAGCAAAAATCAATTTGATGCTTTTCGATGTAAGACTTGCTGTTAGATATGACATGGAATCAAAACCTTGTGTTTTTTTTCGACCTTGCGGAAGTGGCGTCACGAAGGCTGACAGTTAGAGGAATGCTATGACGATGGAAACGGGATGTTGGGAAAATGGAGTGGCGTATGCAGTGCTTACGTCAGGGCGGATTAATTCCTTATAGAGTAGGATGTTTAATTATGTTTCCAAAATAACAATAAAATGGTTCCCTAGTTCTTTTTTACGTTCAGAGCGTTTTCATTTTCATGGAAAATAACAGGGGATATTTAAGATGAAAAGGTTGCAGATCGTGAATAATACCATTTTTAAAATTTTCGATCAAAATAGCATTCAAATCCTAATATATCTGGGTTGCGATCATATATATAATTTTTCAAAAAGTTTTTCCTTGTATTTTATTGGAGGCGTCAAAGAGGATAAAAATCTTCATTAAGGAAGGATTTCTGCATGCTAAAACGAGTTCGAATATGTGTATTTTTTGATTTCTATCCTCCGGTGAAGGGAGAGAGCAAGGCTGTTCGCTCTCTGGAAATCGTTAAGGGGAATTTGACTAAATATGACTTGTAGGTAGTAGGAATTATGTTCAGAGAAAAAGTTTTTGTATACTCATACATGTATATTTTTTGGTGATGGTTTTCTTGATACATCTGTGATTTGTCTTCTTGTTTGAATGTGCATCCGAGCTGATCCAATTAACTTGTTCAAGCCTTATACTTATTTGTCCATACGTAAGCTCTTCGATTTGGATGGAAATATTGTCATTTTTATGCATTTTCTTGTCATTTAGTTCTACCTTTATGGTGTTGTCTTTTATCATCTATGGCAGGGGCTTTTGTCTGGAGTTATTATACTTCTGACGACAAAAGGGAGAAGCTCTCACGTGCTAGTGTTCAGCGAGGATCTTTTCTTCATATATCTTTTGCCGCCTATCATATTCAATGCTGGGTCAGTATCCGGCTTACATCTTATGCCAATAACATTGCCTTAGCAGCCTTTATTTCGTGCCGCTGTTGTCGTGTTATTCATTTTATATGAATTCTGCCATGGATGACAACCTTTTGATACTGCATTTATCGAAAACATCATGTATAAATAATCAGATATAAACAACTTAGATCAAGAGGCACTATGAACCAATCAATTATTGCATTACTGTTATCGTGTTGGGAGAGTCCATACCAAATCACGACCGGTATGTATCTTTTGATCTCTGTTCCCAATCGAAAAAAGTAGCCAAAATATGTTTATTTGAAAAGAGAGAGCCAATAATGTTAAAAAATAACATAGTTCTGATACCATGTTAGAAAATAAGAATGCGGAAGTTAATATCAGAGAAAAATAATAAAACTTGAGGAACACTGGGATTTTAACATGGAACCCTACTCCCTAAGAAGCGAGATGAAACCACAGGAGAACGCCTCAAAGGGCTGATGTGTTCATACATAGGGTGTGGGGCTTCTTATATAGCCCTCACTGAGTCTCCACATCTCACAGATGGTAGATGTGGGACTAAACCACAGGATGTGGTAAATCTACTCAAGTGACGCATATAACAAATACTCCAACATTCCCCCTCAAGTTGGAGCATGCAATACTCAGCTTGGACAAATAAAAAGAAATCTTAACTCACAATACAAGACACTACAGACAATATCAACTCAACCGCACAACTGTCGGCTCCTGCCGAGGAGTTGCTTCTCATGCCATGCATGTGAGGAGGATAAACATGCTGGAGTGTGAGTTGAATTGAATCACCTCGTCGGAGAGCATGTGCTTTGTACTGCGCCTGTCAGAATCACTGCAACTGAAAATGAGTCTCCACTTGGAGAATTCTGGCTCGCCACAACACGTGGACAACCACTCCATCTCTGAAAGTGCCGCACTGAAAAGCCGTGGAGACATCCTCGTCGGAGTCCATGGTCGCTGGAGAATGGAATATGAAGAAGTCTCCTCATCGGAGAACTGGGTCTCTTCCATACTGGCTCAGAGAATGGGATCTCTACTCTGGAGTCCCTAAATCACATGAAACCCTAGCCAACATGGCATAGGAAATGAGATCTCTACTCTGGAGTCCCTATGGAACACATGAAAACTCTGAGTCGACACACAAAAGAGGGGGACCACTGAAAAAGTGATGGCAAACATGTGCACATCAAACATAAGACCGCATACATGTGTGTGTCTGAATAGTGAAGACTCGAAAAACATCTGAACGTTGAGTTTGAACAACTATAGAGTTTGGAATCTGAATGGCTTGGAATCTGGAATCTGGAGAATCTGACAATCTGGCATGTAACTCTACATATACTCCCCCTTTCTCCCATACTTGTCGGAAAATGACATCGACAAAGTTGGAAGAAGACAATAAAATGGGGAGAAAACATAAACATCACAAATGAATTTTTTTTCGCGGTTATATATATTATAACTGTCTCTTCTTCCTAGCCGTTTCACATGATTTTTTACGGCTTTTCATCTCTTTTTTTAAATATGCGTACGTTTTTTTTGTAAGCACCTCCTTTTTTTTTGAACAAAGAAATGTGACCTATGTGGGCCATACATTCAACCCCTCTCTCTTCTTCTTTCTTTTTTTCTTTCTTTAAACACTCGGCTGGGCTCATTTGGCCCAAACAACAATTTTTTAAAGAAAACCCAATCGGCCCACTTGGCCCTAGAATATGCAGCAACCTTTTTTTTAAATACCTAGACTTCCCCCCCTTTTTTTTTAATTTAAACAACTCACGACACTTATTTAGGGTTCCTCGATGGGAACCCTTCTCATCTCATGCGCCGCCCCCGATTGATGACAGTGGCGCCTAGGGATCTCCGCCTAGAGGCGATCGAAGGAAATATGTGATGGAGATGCGGCTCCTGAAGGGTGATCGTACGCGAGAGAAGCGCCACCTGGAGGTCTTGCAATTCCGATCGATCGCAGGGTGAGTGCCGACGCTGGAGGGTTTTCACTGCTGGAGGTGCCGTTGCCACCCACGATTTTGATGGTGCCGTCGTGGAGTTGCCACACGTCTCCTGCGAGCCACAGAGGTGCCTGGCGGTGTTCGCGCCTGGAAGTACCTAGCTGTCAACCTAGGGTTGGATGCTGCCACTTAGAGATGGAGTTCTTCTTCTTCCCGAATCGCCAAGAAAGGGGATTGACTTGCTGCTCAAGGAAGGAGGGAGCGGCATGAGTCGTCTGAGTGGCGTCATCGCTTCTAGAGCTGGGCTCCTCCTGGGGTTGTGCGGTGCAGCCTGGAGCCTCACGAGATGCCCTTCCCACACCCCTCGTGAAATCTGCTCCTCCACCTGGAGGAGCATGGCAACAATGACTGAGCTGGCGAGGGTTCCAAGAAGATCCTGGAGAGAGCTTGCGCGGGCTGGAGCGCAACCATGAGAGAGCACGGTCTTGCATCGCCTGTGAAGGCAAGGTGTAGTGCGCTACTAGGGTTTCTAATCGGGAATCCAGCTCGTCACCGCAGCTAGGAAAACACAGGTCGAGCGCAATCTTTTCTTCCTTGAGAACTGCCGGTGGTCGCTGCTGGAAGATGCGCCTTGTTACGCAAGAGCAGGGACTTCGGACCTTCAGATCTGCATGAGATTCTTTGCAGACTTGCAGATTTTAGGGTTTCAGGAACCCTAAAACTCGAATAGAACTTGAACAAAACAATAATAATCATCTTTATAACATCAAAGTCGAATCTCGAACAAAATATTGAACGAACATAGAATCCTCAAGAATCGAACCCGCTCTGATACCATGTTAGAAAATAACATAGCTTTGATACCATGTTAGAAAATAAGAATGCTGACGCTAATATCAGAGAAAAATAATAAAACTTGAGGAACACCGGGATTTTAACGTGGAACCCTACTCCCTAAGGAGCGAGATGAAACCATGGGAGAACACCTCAAAGGGCTGAAGTGTTCATTGCACTTTCTCACTTGATACAGAGGGTGTGGGGTTTCTTATATATCCCTCACCGAGTCTCCACATCTCACAGAGGGTAGATGTGGGACTTAACCAAAGGATGTGGTAAGGGATCCATTTACCCGTCTACTCAAGTGACACATATAACAAATACTCTAATAAATAATATTTACTTTCTTGGTTTAAAATAATTACTTTCTCCCAAATATGTGCATCCTTATGTGAAGGTGAAAACATAATAGAAGTGTTCATGAAATTGGCCGCACGGACTGCATTTGCCCATGCAGCATGCACACCGAATCGATTATATAAATCGCTGCATTATGCGTCCTAAGTTTATATGTGGCCTACTGTTGGCACCACCACTACAGATACTGCAGCCGTAGCTAGATATGCTTTTACTGGTAGTACTGGTGCATACATCACAGAGAGGATTATGGACTCTGGTACTTCACACCACCTGTGTGGAGATGGAGTGCAACTGAGGTCCTACAAGACCATATCACCTGACAAAGGGGTTGTCATTTCTAATAGCGACCACTTACCCGTTAAAGGACAGGAGGAGGTGCATTTGACTGGATATCGATATTCGACAGAAATTCGACCGAATTTCGCTGAAATTTGAGGCCATGCTCACCATATCTGTGGCACCTTCGTTTTGGCCACCTTCCTCTGCATAAGCTGTGTTATGTTCTCCCTCAGATCTCTACGAGATCCTCTTTCTAGTATGAGGCATGCCAGTTTGGCAAGCATCACCGTTCCTCCTTTCCACCCCATCAGAGTTAAAGCAGTTCTCAGTTATTTGAGCTCCTACATTTAGACATTTGAGGCCCGAGTCGTGTTCCTGATCACTAGGGACACCGTTTTTATCTAGTTGCTGTCGATGATTTTTCTAGACTTTCCAGGATCTTTTTTTTGAAGAGTAAGTCTGAGGCTGGATCCGTGATCAAATATTTTTTTAATGAGATAAAAAATATTTTTCTACAAAAGTCAAATACCTTCGTTCTGATAATGCTTTGGAGTTCTGCACTTTATAGCTTTATGAGTTCCTTAGATCTCCAGGTATTGTTCATCAGACCTCATGTGCTTATAATTCCCAGCAGATCGATGTTGCTGAGCGCAAACACTGTCACTTACTTGATGTGACCATAACCTTGCTGATACGAAGTCGTGCTCCTCACGCTTACTGGAGAGATGTTGTCCTCACTGCATGCTTTTTGTAAACCGCATGCCCTCGTTTGTGTCGAGAGAGAAGATTCCTTTATCGGTTGCGTTTCTCGAGAAGGATCTTTTCTCCCTTACACTTTCGTGTGTTTTGGTTCTGCTGCATTTGTTCATGATGTCTCTTCTTGTCGTGATAAGCTCTCTCCCAAAGCTATCAAGTGCGTTTTTGTCGGCTACTCTCGTACCTAGAAGGGGTACGACTGCTTTGATTTGATTCGCTCAAGTGGAAGTACTTTGTCAATGCTGACGTCACTTTCTTTGAGTTTGTCATGTATTTTTCTCCTACATGTGACAGACTAGCTCCGTCTGACTCTGATGCTGAGATCTACATGCCTCCACCTCTTACTGTCATACCACCACCACCACCACCTACACCTGCTCATGTGGCTCCATCTTCTACTGTGACTCAGTTTTTGCCATATGTTTTTACTCCCAGGTCTTGCTCGGTTCCCCCTACTCGCAGGTCTTGCCCGTCATCCAGCACACCTTAAGTATGTAATGAGCACATTATTTCTACTGATGACACTACTGAGTTGTCTATGCAGTAGGATTCCATACAGGATGAGCAAGTCCCCTCTCAAGAGGGGAACTCACAGGTTACGGACTTGGCATATGATCTTAATGTGATGATTGCTCAGTGTAAGCCAAAACGTAAGCGTGCTACTTATCCTCTTGCAATCCAGGTTTCCTTGAGTAAACTGTCAGAGGATTTCAGGAGATTTATCTTGGCTCTATCAACTGTGGAGATACCACAGACATATCAGGAGGCTCTTCAGGATAGTCAGTGGAGGTTAACCATGGAGGAGGAGATGGTGTGCTACAATCACGTGGTACGTGGAGTCTTGTTTTTTCTCCAATTGGCGCATCCGTTGTGAGATGCAAATGGGTGTTGAGAAACACCGTGCAGATGGCAGTGTGGATCGCTATAAGGCTAGAATTGTGGCATGTGGGTTCTCCCAGACATATGGGGTGGACTATTAGGATACTTTCTCTCCAGTTTCCAGACATTTTGGTCTGCATATTCTATTTTCTGTTGCTGTGACATGAGATTGGCCCATTTACCAGCTTGATGTGAAGAATGCCTTCCTTTATGGTGATCTACAAGGGGAGGTCTATATGCAACAACCACCTGGATTTCCTACTGAGGAGGAGTGTTAGAAGGTTTGCATGCTACACAAGAAGCAGAGTCCTAGGGCATAGTTCTAGACAATGTTCAGGAAATCGTCCGAGTATACCGTATATTCGGTCGCATACTCACACTCGGAACCTTGACGCTCCGAGTATGACCAAATCGGCATCTAGGCGGGTTAGGCCGCATACTCGACCGAGTATACCATATATGCGGCCGTTTATGTGGTCGATTTTCAAATAAACATTTTCTAAAACCCTAACCTAAACTTGGACAACGACTTAACGCTCTTTCAATTGATGTTTTTGCTCATTTGACTAAATATTACTTTTTATCCCAATAGTTTTGTTCCTTCTATCTTCAATTCTTTATTATTATAATCAAGAGATATAATATTTAGACGATAATAACATGATATTAAAAATTTATTTATATTTTTAATAGTAAAAAAATACCAAACTGCATACTCCCCGCATACTCTCCCGCATACCGTATACTCTCTATGCAATGATCCCTCCGACTGAATGTCATGTACCGCCTTCCTGAACATTTGTTCTAGAAGTTCTCGGACTTGATAGAGCAGCAAAGGTTTGTGCGATTTACTGCAAATCACTCTTTGTTTGTGCACATGACTTAGAGAAGTACTATTGTCATTCTTGTTTACGTTGATGACATTATTGCTACAGGGGATGACGAGCAAGGCATTCAGGGTGCCAAGGACTTCCTATGTCAGCAATTTGTGACCAAGGACCTTGGACATTTACGTTACTTCCTTGGACTGGAGTTTGCCAAGAACCAGCGAGGTTTTGTGATGACCCAGAGGAAGTACGTTACATATCTTCTTTCAGAGACAAGCATGGCAGATTGCAGACCTGCCACTATTCCTATTGACCCTAGCATGAAGCTTTATGATGATGATATTGAGGAGGTCGACAAGAGGAGGTACATGGAGCTTGTTGGCAAGCTACTATATGTGACTATTACCAGGCCCGACATATCCTTTGCCATGAGCAAAGTGAGTTAGTTTATGGAGCAACTCCGACATGCACATATGGATGCAATCCATATGATTTTGAGATATCTGAAGACTTCACCTGGTACGTGACTTCTTTTCAGCAGAGGCACATCTCTTTCAGTTACACATGTGCAGATGCAGATTATGTTGGGTGTCCAAAAGATAGGAAGTCTACATCAGGCTTTGCTGTGTTCATAGGGAATTCCCTGGTTTCATTTTTTTTGAAAACAAACGATTCGGGGGAGACACAGCGTGGCGCTCGCCCCAAAAATTTTATTAGAAAGAAAGTCGAGAAGAAAGAGAAAAAACAGGTACAGAAAGAGGGAACTAGAAAGCAAGGGATCGAGGGGATCCCCAACAAGAGGGCACAAACTACACCGACAGCCAATCACAAGAAAGTTGAATCGCGTGAGCCAAAATATTCTCTTTATAAAACCTCTGACCCCTGAAAATTGCGGCGTTACGGCCCAACCAAATTGCCCAGATGCAAGTAAACAGGCCCAAGAAGTCTCTACGGTCTCTGTCTTTGCTGGCACGCAGGGAGTCCCATAAACCGATGAAGTCCGAAGTGTTGACCCAAGATAAGCGCATGTCTTCCCATATGGCAGCAGTAACAGAGCAGCCAAAAAAAGATGAGCAATAGATTCGACGCCGTTACCACATAAAGCACAATCCACCGAAGGCACAAAACCAAATAATCTAGCGCAACGATCACGAGTTAGGATCCTACCTCTGCGGAAGAGACAAACAAAGATCGTTACCCGCTTCGGGAGCCTCAGCCTCCAAAGGAAGATGCAATCGCTGTTGAGGGGACCCGGGTCCCCCAAAGGAACATTAGATATTGCCTTGAAAGCTTTGTTAGTGGAGAAAACGCCCTCCCGCCAAGCCCAGTGATCCCGACCGCTTGTGGGTCTGGGCGCATGAGAAAGAGACTCCAGAAGAGCAAGAAACTCGTCGAACCGCTGATCCGAGAGAGAACTCCTAAGCGCCGGGAACCAGCCGTCCCCTGACCAAGAAGAAGCCACTGTAGCATGCCTGTCGGAAGCCAAAGCATAGAGACGAGGGAAAGAATCCCTCAAAGGGGCAGCTCCCCCCATCTGTCAGCCCAGAACTTGAAAGAGCAGCCATCCCCCAGAACGGGGGAGAAGAGATGAGAATACCGCTGGGTCACCGATACAACCCCCCGCCAGAAGGGGGTACAAGAGCGAGTATCACCAATGTCCGCCAACAAGTCTCCACTTAATCCCAAGATCTCGCGTAAAAAAGAAGAACAAAACAAAGTAGAATCCCCCCACAGCCTGCTCACCCACCGTAGCAGAAGAGCGTCATTGACCCGGTCAAGGCGGCGGATGCCAAGCCCCCCCTCGCTCTTCCTGCACGTCACCTCCTCCCAGCCCACGAGATGAGGACCATGAGAGGAAGGCCCTCTTTTCCCCCAGAGGAAATTCCGCATCAACTTCTCAATCATATTCCGCACCCCCACCGACAGTAGCCAATTAGAAAGAAAATAGACGGGGATAGAAGAGAGAACCGATTTGATGAGCACAAGGCGGCCACCCTTAGAGAGCAAGGACGCACTCCACCCAGAAAGCCTCCTCTCCACGTTCTCAATAACCTTGCGCCAGTCGCGTTTCCTTGCCCGTCCCGTCCCAGGGGCAGGCCTAAATACTCAATTGGAAGAGAGGACGGGGGGGAGCCCAGAGCAAGACCGCACGCGGTGGAGGCCTCCGAATCCAACGCAAAGGGGATCACCTTAGATTTGTTTTGATTGATGAGAAGACCCGAAAGTTCGCTGAAAATATCCAACGTAGTCGCCATGCCCCTGACCTCATCGATACCCCCCTCAATGAACACGATAGTGTCGTCAGCATACTGGAGGGTCGGGACTATCCGATCGCCGCACGAGAAGCCCATGGAAAGACCATGTTCAATAATGCGAGCCGCCATTCGGGAAGCACGTCCACCGCGATAACAAAAAGGAGGGGGCAAGAGGACAGCCCTGACGCACACCTCTTCTAGGCTGAAAACGATCACCCATGACCCGGCCATTAAGCATAACGGAGAAAGACACAGTAGAGACGCCACGACGCATCCAAGCAATCCAGGCCGGAGGGAACCCACGAGCTCTCAGGACCGCCCACAAGAAGGTCCAATCAAGAGAATCGTAGGCCTTAGCAAAATCAACTTTCCAAAGCACACCAGGACACCCACGCCGCATCCAACTCTCCACCATCTCAGAAGCAAGCGCCGTACTGTCGGCAATTTGACGGCCACGAATGAAAGCAGTCTGGCAAGGTGAAATCAAATCATCGAGGACCAGGGCAAGCCTTCGAGCGAGCACCTTCGCCACAATCAAGTACATACCATTAGAAATTGCAATGGGACGAAAATCCTCGATACGATGAGCCGATGGAATTTTTGGCAATAGGATGATTAAGGCCCTGTTAATTTTGTCGAAGCCCGCATTAGAACAACAAAATTCTTTAATAACCTCCCAAACCTCCTGCCCCACCAGATCCCAGAAATCCTTGTAGAAAGCAACGGGGAAACCATCCGGTCCCGGTGAAGCGTTAATGTTGAGATCCCAAACCGCACATTTGACCTCCTCCAAGGTAACCTCTTTCGTCAACATGTCACAATCGGATGGAGAGAGAGTAGGAACTCCATCCCCCAACCAAAACCACCGCCTAGGGGTGCGCGAGCAAGAGTAATCCTTAAAGTAATGCGCCACCTCCCTCCCAACAGCAGCCTCCCCCACGATCTCCCTGTTGCCAATGGAGATGGAATGAATTAAATTGGAGCGCCTTCGGTTACTGGCAATCCTATGAAAGTAAGCGGAGTTGGCATCCCCCTCACGCAGCCAAGAGATCTTGGCCCTCTGACGCCACTCCGCCACGCATTTACGGTCCTCAGCCGCCACCTTTGCCTGGGCCGCAGATCTGGAGGCCAGCTCCTTAGCGTTGAGCTCCCTTTCCCCCTCCAACAGATCGAACGAAACCACGGCCTCCTCCACCTCCTTCCTGGCCAAAGCACGTGCAACTCTAGAGGATATCTTAAAAGTTGCCGATTCCTTCCGCAATGACGCCAACTTCCGAGCAAAACGGCCCACAACGGATCCCCACCATACTCCTTCCCCCAAATATCCGATACAAAACCCCTAAAATTCTCCTCCTGCAGCCAACATTTCTCATATCTAAAAAAGAAGGTAGATGGAGAAGAAGCACCTGAGTCCCACACAATAGGCGTGTGGTCCGAATAAGATCACGGGCAAGAGTATACAGTAGCAAGATGAAAGGTCGACATAATAGCCTCGGAAGCGAGGAACCTGTCAATGCAGGATCGCGAAGAGGAGTTCCTCCAGGTGTATGGCATGTCACAAGCGCAAAGATCCTCCAGAGCAAAGGAATTAATGAAATTAACAAAATCCACCGAGCCCGGATCCGCACCGCCCCTTGAACGAGGCCTGTCAGAAGCATGCAAGGTAACATTAAAATCACCTCCAATCAGCCACGGAATGCCCTCAAAAAGCTGGCCGACCCGAAGAAGCTCGTCCCAAAGATCCCGCCGTTTAATATGGCAAGTTGGCCCGTAGACACAACAGAAGAGCATAGAAGAAGAGTCTTCCCTTCTCGTCAGTGAAACGAAGATAGAATGGCACCCTTTGAATAAGGAGTTGAAAGAGAAAACCACCGACCTCCAAGCAATGATCAAGCCACCTGAGGAACCCTCCGCATCCAATGCGCGAAAGCCGTCCAAAGGCCTAGCAGCAAAAGACCTCCACATATTGTCGTCCACCTGACGGAGTTTAGACTCCTGAAGCATAATCACGTCACAGCCCCATTCTTTGAACCTGATACCCATAGACCAGCATCCCCCAAACCACTCACATTCCAGGACAGAACTTTCATTTAGAAATGTCTTCAAACCCCCTTGGCCTAACCACACCAGCAGCCGCGGCCACCGCCTCCATGAAGGTGAGGCAGGTCTGAGTCGGAGTCTCCCCCGACCGAGAACGAGTCTTGCTCCTCCTCCTGTAACGTTATGCAGACCTCTTTGAAGACTCGCCTTCGGATCCAGCAACGGCCTGCGATGCCACAGCCGCATCGGATGAAGTAACAGGACTACAATTCCCCGAAGATGAAGAGGGGAGAGCCTGAAGAGGGTCAGCAGAGGCCTCCACATCGATATCGAGGGAGTGGGGGCCTGAGAGAGGCGGACCCGCACCCCTCTCAATCGAGCCCAAGAACCGCCTCCCAAGATCCGGAAAAACGACGTCCGCCCCTTCGACCACAAACGGATCCATCTCGAGAAGACGAGAGTCCGACCCACTACCAGATCCGTAGCCGGGTCTGGATCTGAAATGGGTCACCCGAATATCAGAGGAAAAGGACCGAGATAGGAAACCTGGCGCTCCTTTCAAGCAGGCAAAATCAGCTTTGATCCTCGTGCACCTAACCTCCACGTCACCCTGTAAAGCGCCAAGAGAGGCCTCCATGCAACGATCCCATGCAAAAGGGAGGGCCTGATGCACGAAGGAGTCCGAGTGACTCATGAAAACATCATAACGGGACGAGATCCCCGAAGCGGCGCCATGCCTTGGAAGATGTGCCTCGAGAACTGAGTCGACGCCCTTTCCTCTCCCTGCGGCCTCCTCCACAGCTCAACGCCATGCATCACCGAAGGTGGCGGCGGAGGCACCATCGACCACTCGAAGCGGAAAAAGGAACGGCCAAATTTTAGCTTCCCATAGAACACCTGGTCCATCGCACTGTCCAGAAAGGATTTGTTGCACTCCAAAAGAACCCTAGTCGACGAGGGATCGGAGCCCGGAGATAAACCATCATCGGTGACCGCCAGAACTTCCCCCCATCTGCGAAGGGGGTGCCTTAGACAATGAACGGAACGAGAGCGGAAGGGAATGCCGCGCACCTCAGCGACGCAAACCTCAACGTCCTCAGATGCCCCATCAGCATAGCGTAAGTCCCGCCAAACAATGCCTCCCCCAAGCCCACCCTGAAGCACCGCTAACTGCTGGGCGTTCGACAGCCCCCTCACACAGCACCGCCTTGCCCTAAAGGGGACGATGTCCCCCGAGAAGGCATCCCCCAGAAGCTTCCTTACCAGATTGTTCGCAACCTCCAGGGACAGGTACTCTCCCACGGCGACGCCAACAATCGAGCTGCCACCGATCGACTTGGTCGAACCCTGCCCCTCTGACAACACCGCAGAAGCAGCGTGGTCCACAACCGAAGAACGCACCTGAACAAAATGCGAAAAAGAAACCACCGGAGGGTGGTCGAAAGACTCCCCCGCCACGACCTGAGCAAAAGAGCGGCCACCACCATCGAGTCCAGGAAAACCCCAGAGGAGAGAGAGTGTCGCGAAACCGGTCTACCCAGAGAGAAGCGGTTCCCGACCAACCTGGAGTGAGAACGACAATCCACCTTCTTGTGACCCAGACCAACACAGGCAAAACAACGGGGCTTAGCAGCACAAACCGACGCAAGGTGACCCCTTACGCCACAACGCCAGCAAGAACGACCCAGCTTCTTATGGGAAACATGCACCCACCTCCCCTCACCCAAGCGTGCATCCTCCCCCTCAGCCTCCACGAACTGCGGGCTCTCCCTCCGGACTTCTGGAAAACGCTCCTCCGAGGCGAGACCGGCAACACCGCCCTCCCCCTGACAGGCTCGCGCCCTTGCTTCATCCTCATGCATGGGGAGAGAATGACCCCTGCATGCAACCCCACGAGCATTCTCCCTCCTCCTCCATCGCCACACACCCCCAGCCCTCTCAGTGAATCCCCGCGAAGAAGCTCCCCCACGCCGAGAACCACCTCCCCGCGAAGAACCCTCTCCACGAACAAAACTCCGCCCGCGCTCCATCATCAAAAATAGTATTTACCTTTCTATTCCCCGGTTTCATGGTTTCATGGAAGAGCAAGAAGCAGACTGTGGTTGCCAGATCTACTGTTGAGTCAGAATACAGGCCATGGTGCAGGCTAGCACAGAGATGATGTGGGTCAGATCTGTTCTTACTGACCTGACTATAAAGGTGCCTCTTCCCATGCACCTCCAATGTGACAATCAGGCTGCTCTTTTTATTGCCACTAACCCAACCTTTCATGAGAGGATGAATCACATAAAGGTGGACTGTCACTACACTCGTGACATGATACATAAGGGTCTTATCGCCACTGTGCATGTCAGCGCTAGAGACCAGACAACAGATGTTCTTACTAAGGCCCTATCCAGAGGGCCTTATCAGAGATATTCCAAGCTGAATCGGATTGATATCTACTCTTCAGCTTGAGGGGGAACATTGAGATATTTATTATCTTTATTATTGTTTTCTTTTTTTCTATTTCTTTTATCTTCTTCTTGTAATTTGCCCAATAGGTTCCTCTCCTATATAAGAGAATCGTAGGGCCTCTTATTAATTAATTCATTCTTTTCTGTAGAGACTTATTTATGTTGCGGTGTACTGTTTTATAATTTCTATTTATATATTGTATGTCACTGTAATTTACCCAAGGGTTTTCTCCCTATATAAGAGACCCGAGGGCTCTATGGAATAACACATCAGAGTATTGTTTACTCTAACATGGTATCAGAGCCCTAACCCTAACCTAGGGTTTTCTCCACCCGCCCCCCCCCCCCCCCCCCGCCGCCGCCGGCCTCTCGAAGCCCCTCCCGCCGCCGCCCACAAGCCCTCCGAGGCCCCGCCGCCCCTCCGCCAGGCCCTAAGCCCCTCCGCCGGGCCCCCACCCCCTCCGCCGGGCCCCCAGCCCTCTCCGCCAGTCCCAGCCGGCCCCCGCCAGCCCTCCTACGGGGCTCCTAGCCATCCCGCCGGCTCCCTCTCTCCGCCCCCGGCCTCCAGCCGCCGCCGGGGACCCACCCGCGCCGCCCAGCCCCGCCACCGGGACCCCCCCAAGCCGCCGTCTCTCTTTGGTAGAGGCTTCCACAGCCTCTACTCGCCACCGGCGCGCCTCTTCTTCGGTCGGTCTCGGATAGATGTTGGGTTCAAGTGCATAACGTCTACATATGCACTTGAATCCTAAAAGGTCTTGGTAGACAACATTTTCTTGGTCTATCACTAGTTGTTCTTCTCCGGCATTATGTCAGAACAAAAGGTCGATATACCCGCCATAGGTGCTTTCAAAGGTTCGGCACCAATCGTCAAAATGGACGGGACAAACTACGAACTGTGGGCTATGCAGTTCCTCAGTCTCATGAAGTCGTGTGGTAAGAAGCATATTCTTACCGAGGATGAACCGCCGGAGAAGACAGGAATCTATGCCTCATGGGAGGCTGATGATGCGTATGCCAAGGTGTGGCTCTCAGGAACGCTCACGACGGAGATAGCGAATGATGTCCTTCACCAGCCCACCGCCAAGGCGATGTGGGATATTTTGGCCATGATGTACTCTCAGGTACGCAACGAGACGAAAATGCTCCAGTTGCAGCATGATATCTTTACCACGAAGCAGAATGGGAGGCCTCTTCATTCCCTGTACACGTCGCTTCGTGGAATGTTCGAGAAGCTCTATAGCACCATTCCGCTCACAGCCACGCCGGAACAACAGAAGACGTTCCGCAACGCCACTATGGTTGGCGTGTTACTCGCTGCCCTTGACCCGGAGTACGAGGCAGCATGCTCTCAGATCCTAGCAGATGCCACCATCCCACCGATGGAAGAGGTATACAGGAGGCTCAGTCGTGTACCTGTTCCATCGAATATAGCGACTGCACCTCCGTCAGCAATGGCAGTTTCCAGGGGACGTGGTGGTTCGTCCTCG
Source organism: Ottelia alismoides (assembly GCA_037367405.1). Classification (NCBI taxonomy): domain Eukaryota; kingdom Viridiplantae; phylum Streptophyta; class Magnoliopsida; order Alismatales; family Hydrocharitaceae; genus Ottelia; species Ottelia alismoides. Next base: position 451,226 of record JAZKJV010009649.1, on the reverse strand, counting down.
TTTCGTGGCAGAGGAAGTGGTGGACGTGGCCGCGGAGGTCGCATACGCTCTACGTGCTCATTCTGTCGCCGTACTGGTCATTCGGAGGATACATGCTATTCCAAGCATGGCTTCCCTCCTTCTGCACGTGTCGCTGATCATGTTCAGGGTCCACCAGCATCTACTCCAGATCACAGGTTCGAAGAGCTAGTGGCACGACTTCGTGATATCATGCCACAATCATCGTCAGAGGGTGCTGAAGTTTCTGATGTTGCGGCTTCGGCGTCAGCTAGTACATCTGCTTCAGCCAGTGCCTCAGGTAGTCCTTCAGTCTCATTTCATAGTCATGATCTCACAGGATGGATTGTCGACTCTGGAGCTACCCATCATCTATGCCGTGAGAAAGATATTCTGCAGTCCTACAGAGCTGTTCAGCCTGGTCGCTCTGTACTCATTGCTGATGGCACTCATTCCCCTATCATCGGTCAGGGGGAGACGTTTTTGCTACCCTCTATGCACTTACATAATGTTCTACATGCTCCAGAATTCTCTATGAACCTCTTATCCATTAGTCAGATTACACGTGATTTGCACTGTCGTGCTATTTTTGACCCATCGTCTGTTATTTTTCAGGACATACTAACGGGCAGGGTGATTGGCTGTGGCTCTGAGCACAATGGCCTCTATCGTCTCGTCCGAAACTCTTACGCTGGCGTCTCACTGCATTCCTAGGGCTCCGTATCTCCGTATACCTGGCATCTTCGGTTCGGTCATCTGCCGCTACAGAAAATGCGTCACCTCCTGCCTCAGATCTCTCCGAGTTCTTCTTTTCGTTGTGAAGCATGTCAGTTAGGGAAGCACCATCGGTCTAGCTTCCCCAGTCGTCAGAGTCGGAGCAGTCGCTCCCCATTTGAGTTATTTCACATAGATATTTGGGGTCCAAGTCGTGTCCCAGATCATCAGGGGCACATGTTCTATTTAGTTGTGGTTGATGATTTTTCTAGAGTGTCCTGGACTTTTCTTCTTAAAAATAAATCTGAAGCAGGAAGTGTTATTCAAAATCTTATCAATGAAGTCCAGAATGTTTTTTCGTCTAATGTTAAGTATGTGCGTACTGACAATGCATTGGAGTTCTGCACTCGCTCACTTGCTCGCTTTCTTTCTTCTAAAGGCATTGTCCACCAAACCACATGTGCTTACACGTCTCAACAAAACGGGGTTGCAGAACGAAAGCATCGACATTTTCTTGATATTGCTCGCACATTACTTATTCAAAGTTGTGCTCCATTATCCTTTTGGGGGGATGCTATACTTACAGCATGCTATCTAGTCAACCGATTGCCTACAACTGTTCTTGGGGAAAAGTCTCCAATCTCTGTTCTTTTTCCCGACAGAGATTTGTTTACACTTACACCTCGGGTCTTTGGCACTGTTGCGTTTGTCCACCGCTTATCTCCAGGACTTGATAAGCTATCTCCTAGGGCTATCAAGTGTGTTTTTGTGGGTTACTCCAGGACACAGAAAGGATACCGTTGCTATGACCCTGTTCATGACAAGTTTATGTGAGTGCAGATGTTACATTTTTCGAACCTGTCATGTACTTCTCCCCTGCAGGTGACACATTGGTCTCCTCCACATCAACAGATTCCAATGTCTATGTACCTCCACCTCCAAGCCTGGGTCAATCCTCTACTCCACCAACAAATCCATCACCACCACCACCACCACCACCCCCGCCACCACCTCCAGTTGTACCTTTTACTAAGTTCTATACAAGGTGACCAGGCCTTGCTCAAGCTACATGTCAACCATCCAACACGCCTGAGGTATGTTCTGATGTTAACACTAATGATGGGTTAGATAATGCACCTGTGCAGGAGCCTTTACTACAGGAGGAGGATCAACCGGTCAGCACAGTCATGGATGATTTGGACCGGCCCATTGCTCACAGGAAGCAGCGAAGACAGTGTGCTTCATATCCTCTTGCCTCTCAAGTCTCATTTCATCGTCTCACTGGGGATTTCCAGAAGTTTGCAGCTGCTGTATCGTCAGTAGAGATTCCACGGACATATCAGGATGCCATGAAGATTGACTGCTGGCGTCTAGCCATGGAAGAGGAGATGCGTGCCTTGCAATCTAGAGGGACTTGGTCTCTTGTCCCCATTCCTCCAGGTACCTCCGTGGTGAGTTGCAAGTGGGTATTTACGGTGAAATATCATGCGGATGGACGTCTAGACAGATACAAGGCCAGACTCGTAGCACGGGGATTTACCCAGACATATGGGGTAGATTATTTGGATACTTTTTCACCAGTGGCGAGACACCACTCTTCGCATCCTCCTATCTGTTGCTGTGGTACGTAACTGGACCATTTTTCAGCTTGATGTCAAGAATGCTTTCTTGTATGGTGAGCTACAGGAGGAAGTCTACATGCAGCAGCCACCAGGGTTTGCTGCTGAGGGGGAGACTTAGATGGTGTGCAGACTTCATAAGGCTATCTATGGCCTTAAACAGAGTCCCCGAGCATGGTTCCAGAAGCTTTCCCAGCTAATTGAACGACAGGGGTTTAGGAGATCAAATGCGTACCACTCACTGTTCGTCCAGAAGACCCCTAGAGGTACAGTTGTTGTTATGATATATGTTGATGACATCTTGGTTACAGGAGATGATGCTCAGGGGATTGAGATAACCAAGTCCCTGTTGGGAAGCCAGTTCATTACGAAGGATCTGGGCATAATACGATATTTTCTGGGTATAGAGTTTGCAAGAAATGCACAAGGAATGGTGATGACTCAAAGAAAATACGTCACAGACTTGCTAGTTGAAACAGGAATGACTGGATGCAGACCTTCAAGTACACCTATGGACCCGAGCATGAAGCTGTACGATGATGATACCGAGGAGGTGGACAAGAGAAGGTACAGAGAGATGGTGGGTAAGCTCTTATACATTACTATAACTCGACCGGATATTGCCTTTGCAGTAAACCGGGTGAGTCAATTTATGGAGCAACCGAGGCAAGTTCATATGGATGCCTTGTATATGATATTGAGATATCTGAAGTCTTCCCCAGGCACAGGGTTGCTATTCAAGAAAGATACAGATCTGTCTATTTCAGCTTGTGCAGATGCAGATTATGCAGGATGTCCAAGGGATCGTAAGTCTACTTCTGGATTTGCTATCTTCATAGGAAGCTCTTTAGTCTCTTGGAAAAGCAAGAAGCAGACTGTTGTGGCGTGATCCAGTGCAGAATCCGAGTACAGAGCCATGGCACAAGCAAGCACAGAAATGATGTGGGTTAAAGCAGTCTTAGAAGATCTGAATGTAGATGTCCCCTTTCCTATGAACCTTCAATGTGATAATCAGGCAGCATTGTTTATTGCCAACAATCCAGCCTTTCATGAGAGAACAAAGCACATCGAGGTGGATTGCCATTATACTAGGGACATGATTCAGAAGGGCTTCATTTCCACTTCTCATGTCAGTTCAGAGGACCAGACTGCTGACATATTCACCAAGCCATTGCTCAGAGGACCTTTCCAGAGATGTTCTTCCAAGCTGAGCATGATAGATATCTATGCTCCATCTTGAGGGGGAGTGTAGAGACTTATTTATGTTGCGGTGTACTGTTTTATAATTTCTATTTATATATTGTAAGTCACTGTAATTTACCCAAGGGTTTTCTCCCTATATAAGAGACCCGAGGGCTCTATGGAATAACACATCAGAGTATTGTTTACTCTAACATTTTCCCTCTACAATATCTATAAATAATAATACTATTGAATTTATGTATCAAAGTATAGGAGATGCCAGTAATTGCCTAACATTTAAGGCATTCAAAATTGTTCAAATTACAGAGGTATCAAGCTGATGAGTCACACTACAAAAATTTGGGAACATGTGATCGAAAGAAGGTTGAGGCAAATTTCCAAAGTAAAAGAAAATCAATTTCGATTCATGCCAGGTCGCTCAACTATTGAAGCCATCCACTTGTTGTGGAGAACAATGGAGATTTATATAGCTAAAAGGAAGAATCTCCATATGATTTTTATTGATTTGGAGAAGGCTTATGTTTCTGTCCCACTGGAGATATTGAGGAGAGTTTTGGAGAAGAGACAAATACGTATCTTATACATTTTTTTGAAAGAAAGTACCTGTCTTATACATTGACCTCATAAAGGACATGTATGATATGTCTTCATCTTGTTTAAAGATGCAGTCTGGGAAGACTGACTATTTTGATATCAACATTGGTCTGTATCAAGGTTCAACTTTGAGTTCATATCTTTTTACTTTGATCATGGATGAGTTGACAAGTCACATTCAGGATGAGATACATTGGTGTATGTTATTCGCTGATGATATTGTGTTGATTGATGAGACTGGAGATGGAGCAAATGAGAAGCTTGACGTTTGGAGACATGCATTGGAGACTAAAGGGTTTCGTATAAGTAGGGCTAAGACTGAATATATAGAGTGCACTTTTGATGGAAGCAATGGTGGAGGAATCAATGTGAAGATTGGTAACGATAACATTCAAAAGAGAGATTCTTTTAGATACATGGGATCTATTTTGCAACATGATGGGGAAATTGATGGAGATGTTACTAATAGAATAAATGCAGGTTGGTAAAGTGGAGAGGAGCCTCTACTGTTATTTATGATAAGAAAATTTCTTTGAAAATCAAAGGAAAGTTTTACAAAGCAGGCATGAGGCCTGGTATACTCTATGGATCTGAATGTTGGCATGTGAACCATAGACATGGGCAGAGAATGGCAGTAGCAGAAATGAAAATGCTAAGGTGGATATGTGGGCACACACATACACATATAAAGATCGGATTCGGAATGATGCAATCAGAAGGAAAGTTGGTGTAGCTCCGATCGAGGATAAGATGCGAGAAAATCGCTTAAGGTGGTTTGGCTATTTACAAAGTAGGTCAGCCGATGTGCCAGCTAGGAGATGCGAGTTGTGTTGTTGAGCCGGCTTAGAGAAGGCGAGGAAGGTCCAAGAAGTATTAGATTAGACTATATGAAGGGTCTTAGTTATTTGTATCTAAGTCCGAGAATGACCCAAGATAGATTTGAATGGAGGCAAAGAATCCATGTACCCGACCCTACTTAGTATAGGAAAAGGCGTTGTTGTTGAAATTAAAAATTAGAAAACCGCACAGAACCACATATTCCTCACATATGCCTCCGCATACTGCTTATTCAGAATTCGGTGACCCGTCTGAACGCATACGCATACGGCTTTCTTGAACCTTGTAGCAGACCCATTACCTTTTATATAGATTAGCAATTTTGTTAGAACTTATGTTGCAATGCCGAGGATGGACATTGGAACTAGGAGATAATAATTTGTTTACATTAAATCTCATCATCCCACCTCCTTGTAATATATCGTATTTTTCTCTTAAAGTTGGAATTTGAGGTTCTTTACCCTATTTATAGCATCACATCAATCGTTCTGATAGAAAAGAGCAAAGAGAGGCTTTAAATAAAATAGTTTTGACCCATGCTAGTTGCAAATGTTCCATATGAATTTGTTGAAGGTTGAATATGTATTAGTCATATGTTAAGCATAGCAAAACTGATGCGTGCATAAATAATGATACAGATCGTTAAGCAAGAAAAAAACAACCACATGACAGAATTTACAAGGTTTACCTGTAATTGGGCTACGTCTTTGGCGATGGTAGTACATCTCATTTAATACGGTGGAAGAGATGATATATAGAGAATGATTCAAAAGACCAATCTCATGGAGGTTTATATGATACTCCTTAGATATAATAAATCATACAACAAATAGGATTTCAAATTTTAGAACAAACATGACTTTGAATCCCAAATTAAATAGGATTTCAAATTCCAAAGCAAATAGGATTTAAATCCCAAATTAAATAGAAGTTCAAATCCCAAAGGAAATAAGACATTGAATCCCAAATCAAATAGGATTCCATAAGGATAGTAGATACCAAGGCTTTATCAACATTTTCCGCAGCGAATTGAATCTGTATATAGCAATCAAAATTTGATAAACTCCCTCGATGCATTTTCCTCCAAGGGGTTATTGCCAATAGTTGATACTGAGAAAGTCCAGACAATGTTTGAGCTTGCTTTTATGAGCCGCCTTGGTGTATATATTCGGTAGATTATCTATCGTGTCAACCTTTCTTACCTTGATCCTCTTCTTAAATGGATGTAGTGACACCTGAATCAATATGCATGGTCCTCTTATGGTGCACCTGATTATTAGCTAGGCACATCACGCTAAGACTATCATTATATATTGTTGGGAAAAGAGATTATTCTATTGATCCAGAAAACCCTAGGCTCTCTTATATAGGGAGAGACCTAAAGGGTAAATTACAGAGAGGTCTATATAAGATAAAAAAATAACAAAAAACTACATAAAGAGATAATGAAACTACGAAGTACGAACTATCTCTACACTCCCCCTCAAGGTGGAGCATAAATATCTATCATGCTCAGCTTGGATGAACATCTCTGAAACGGTCCTCTGAGCAGTGGCTTGGTGAATATATCTGCTGTCTGATCTCCCGAGCTCACATGTGCAGTAGATATCAATCCTCTCTGGATCAAGTCCCTCGTGTAATGGCAGTCAACTTCAATATGCTTGGTCCTTTCATGAAAAGCTGGATTGTTGGCAATAAATAATGCTGCCTGGTTGTCACACTGGAGCTTCATAGGCAGGTGCACAGGTATATGTAGATCTTCTAGTACAGAACGAACCCACATCATCTCCGTGCTGGCTTGAGCCATGGCCCTATATTCAGATTCTGCACTGGACCTTGCCACGACAGTTTGTTTCTTGCTTTTCCAAGAAACCAAGGAGCCTCCAATAAACACTGCAAACCCTGAGGTTGATTTCCGGTCCTTAGGACATCCTGCATAGTCTGCATCTGCACACGCTGAGACAGATAAGTCTGTGTCCTTTCTGAATAGTAGCCCTGACCCTGGAGAAGACTTCAGATATCTCAGTATCATGTGTATAGCATCCATGTGAACCTGTCTTGGCTGCTCCATAAATTGACTCACCCTGCTAACAGCAAATGCAATGTCTGGACGAGTAATGGTAATGTAGAGGAGTTTTCCCACCATTTCTCTGTATCTCCTCTTATCCACTTCATCTGTATCATCATCATACAACTTCATGCTGGGGTCCATGGGAATACTAGATGGCTTGCACCCATCCATGCCAGTCTCAATCAGGAAGTCTGTAATATACTTCCGTTGTGTCATCACTAAGCCTTGTGCATTCCTTGCAAATTCCAACCCTAGAAAATATCTTAGGGTTCCAAGATCCTTTGTAACGAACTGACTGCCTAGGAATGCCTTCGCCCTCTTTATGCCTTGAAGATCATTTCCTGTAACAAGAATATCATCCACATAGACCATAATGACCACCGTACCTGCCGATGACTTCTGGACAAACAAAGAATGATCGGCATTTGACCTCTTGAATCCTTGTTGCTCAATCAGGTTAGATAACTTCTGGAACCATGCTCTGGGACTCTGTTTGAGGCCATATATCGCCTTGTGAAGTCTACAGACCATGTGCTTCTCCCCCTCAGCAGTAAACCCAGGTGGCTGCTGCATGTAGACTTCCTCCTGTAAGTCCCCGTACAGAAAGGCATTCTTCACATCCAGTTGAGATATGCTCCAATCACGTACTACGACAACAGATAATAGAATACAAAGCGTAGAGTGCCTCGCCACTGGAGAGAAAGTATCCATGTAATCCACACCGTAGGTTTGTGTAAACCCACGTGCAACCAAGCGTGCCTTGTATCTATCCAACGTGCCATCTGCATGATATTTGACTGTGAAGACCCATTTACAGCTCACAACTGATGCATCAGAAGGTGCAGGGACCAAAGACCAAGTGCCACGAGACTGTAAGGCCCTCATTTCGTCCTCCATTGCTAATCTCCAGCATTCATTCTGTAAGGCTTCCTGGTATGTCCGTGGTATCTCCACGGAAGACAAGGTTGTGGCAAATCTCTGAAAATCCCCAGTGAGACGGTGAAAGGAAACCTGTGAAGCGAATGGATATGAGGCACATTGCCTCCTCTGCTTCCGAATAGCAATCGGAATATCAAGATCATCATCTGCTGTACTGGATGGGCTAGTGTCTGCCTGTACTGTAGAATCCTGCACATGTACCAAATCTGACCCGTCAGTAGTAATGTCATCTGAACATACCTGAGGCGTGATGATCGGCTGCTGCATAGTCTGAGCAGGACCTGACCGGCGTGTATAGAACATAGGTAATGGTGATATGATAGGCCATGGAATGGGTGGAGGTGGAGGAGGTGGTGGAGGTGGTGCTGGCGTGGAGACAGACCCAGGGGACGACTCAGGGGTACTCAATGTAGGTGGCGGAGGAACATAGATATCATTAGTGGTAGTGGATGGTACCATTCTGTCACCTGCAGGAGAGAAATACATGACAGACTCAAAGAAAGTGACATCAGCACTCACGAAGTACCTCTTAGTTGCAGGATCATAACACCGGTAGCCCTTCTGAGTCCTGGAATAACCAACAAAGACGCACTTGACTGCTCTAGGAGAGAGTTTGTCAAGTCCCGGAGATAGACGATGCACAAAAGCCACAGTTCCAAAGACACGTGGAGTCAGTGAGAATAACTCCTTATCTGGAAAAATAATGGACATAGGTATCTTTTCACCAAGGACTGAGGATGACATTCGGTTGACCAGATAACAAGCACTAAGAACAGCATCGCCCCAGAAAGAAATAGGGGCACAACTCTGAATCAACAATGTACGAGTAATATCTAAGAGATGGTGATGCTTTCTTTCTGCGACACCATTTTGTTGTGAGGTATATGCACAAGTGGTTTGGTGAATAATACCCTTTGATGAAAGGAATTGTGAAAGTGAGCGTGTACAAAATTCAAGAGCATTATCAGTCCGAACATATTTGACATTTGCAGAAAAGACATTGAGCACTTCATTAATCAAGTTCCTGATCACATTTCCTGCTTCAGATTTATTTTTCAAAAGAAAGACCCATGACACACGAGAGAAATCATCCACTACCACAAGATAAAACCTGTGTCCCTGATGATCGGGAACACGACTTGGACCCCATATATCTATATGTAACAACTCAAAAGGGGAGCTACTGCTCCGACTCAGACGACGTGGGAAGCTCGACCTGTGATGCTTTCCCAACTGATACGCTTCACATCGAAACGAAGAACTAGGAGAGATCTGAGGCAGAAGATGGCACATTTTCTGAAGTGGAAGGTGACCAAATCGGAGGTGCCAAATGTACGGAGAGACTGGTCCAGCAGAATGAGAGGAGACGCCAGCATATGAATCTCGGATCAGCCGATACAAACCATTCTGCTCAGAGCCACAGCCAATCACCTTGCCCGTGAGTATGTCCTGAAAGATGAGAGAAGACGGGTCAAATATGGCACGACAATTCAAATCCTTCGTAATCTGACTAATAGATAGCAAATTCACGGAGAACTCAGGAGCATGCAGAACGTTCTGTAATTGCAAAGTGGAGGATAGAAAAACCACCCCCTGTCCAACAAGGGGCGAATGAGTACCATCTGCTATCTGCACTGATCGACCGGGAGGAATGTCCCTGTAGGCATGCAATCTACCTCTATCCCGGCAGAGATGATGTGTGGCTCCGGAATCAATAATCCAGTCAGATATATCATGAGATGTAGTAGATCTACCTGAGGAGCTCGCGGCTGCGGATGAACTGGCAGAGGCAGTGGCAGCAATATCTGAGGAGCCACCAGACGAATCATCAGAAGCATGTGGCATAATATCACGGAGACGGGCCACAAGTTCGTCAAATCGACTATCTGCAGTAGAAGTCAGTGGAGACTGGGAGTGCTCTGCAACACGTGCCGATGCTGGAAATCCATGCTTCGAATAGCATGTCTCCTCCGAGTGTCCTGTACGGTGACAATAGGAGCATGTCTGACTGAAACGACCACCCCTCCCCTGGGGTCCACGGCCACGTCCACGACCACGGCCAGATGGTGGTCCACCTCTCCCACGCGAGACTGCCATCGCTGAAGGAGGTGGAGTAGAAGAGCTGGAGGAAACTGGAATGCGACTAAGCCTTCTGTAAACATCTTCAACTGGAGGAATAACTGCATCAGCGAGAATCTGAGATCGAGCTGCATCATACTCAGGGTCAAGAGCCGCAAGTAGAACACCAACCATGGTGGCGTTTCGAAACGCCTTCTGCTGCTCAGGAGTTGCAGTGAGAGGAATGATACTGTATAACTTCTCAAACATCCCTCTTAGGGATGTGTAAAGAGAATGGAGAGGTCTGCCGTTCTGCTTCATTGTGAATATGTCGTGCTGAAGCTGCAACATCTTCGTCTCATTTCGCACCTGCGAATATGTGGCGGCAAGAATGTCCCACATTGCCTTAGCAGTGGGCTGATGGAGGACGTCGTTAGCAATCTCCATCGTCAAGGTACCGGACAACCAGACCTTCGCATAGGAATCATCAGCCTCCCATGAGGCATAGATCCCAGTCTTCTCCGCGGGCTCATCCTCGGTAAGAATGTGATTCTTACCATTCGACTTCATGAGGCTCATGAACTGCATAGTCCAGAGCTCATAGTTAGACCCGTCCATCTTGACTATTGGCGCAGAACCTTTGAATGCGCCGGTGGAGGGCATATCAACTTTTGATTCTGACATACTGCCGCTCGGAGAAGAACTAGGATATGTAGACGTGATGCTGGATGTCTACAACAACTGTATCGGATTTGAGTGCGTATGTAGACGTTACGCACTCAAATCCATAGAACGGACGAGGGAGAGACTAGGGCACGCCCTACAAGGGGCTGATAGCCCTTTCAGCGGCTGGGAGAGCCGGGGACCTACATCGGTGCTTTGGACCGCCTGGGAGAGAGCACAGAGCGCCTGGCGGCTACTGGCGGTGCCGGGGAAGTCCGCCTGGTGCTGGCTGGCGGTGGCTGGAGCCTACTGCAGCAGTCGGGGACTGCTGGCTGCGAGTCGGAGCGCTGTGGGGGCGCTGGCAGCAACAAGGATGGCTGGGAAGGCCGCCTGGGGCTGGCTGGCGGCGACTGTTAGCGCCGTGGAGACGCTGGCAGCGGCTGGGATCGCTGGGGAAGACCGCCGGATCAAGGAGAGGGCGCGGGAACGAGGGAAAGGCAGCGGCGAAGATGGTGTCGGGAAGAGGGCTGCGGGTGGGGAGAGGGAGGCGGCGGGTGGAGAGCCCTAGGGTGGCTCTGATACCATGTTGGGAAAAGAGATTATTCTATTGATCCAGAAAACCCTAGGCTCTCTTATATAGGGAGAGACCTAAAGGGTAAATTACAGAGAGGTCTATATAAGATAAAGAAATAAGAAAAAACTACATAAAGAGATAATGAAACTACGAACTATCTCTACATATATGATGGCATGATCTTGTTGTAGTTTCATATATCCAGGTAAGCCTTTCAATTAGATGCCTTCCTTCTTAGATTCTATTTTTTTAATAAAAAAGAGGAAAACACTCTGGAGTTGTCCGCCCCATAATAATATTAGAATATTACTAATAGGAAAATAGCTACAAAATTATTGTGTCGAGAAGAGACCTTGCGAGGTGAATTACATTATCCTCATAAAATATGTCCTACGGAAGACCACACCATTGCGTAACAATCAGATCGCCCATACTGTAGCGATTAGGCGTAGTAGCTCCGTCATGGGTTTGAACTGATTGGCAGCCTAAGCAGCCGAAAAGCCAACGTACGATTGAGATCCATCCAATGGATACCCATGTCCTACCATATTTAGCTGTAGGAGTAGAAAAGATGATATAAATCTTCTATTGTGGTGCCGCACATGGAGCTCGAGGTGTTATCTCCCGAGTAGAAAATCGATCTTCTGGCCTTCTTAACTATCTAACCAAGCCTATGGAGGCAAATGAAAATCTTGATATTCATCGATATTCTCAACGCCTAAATTAGCGTGCATTGTCTCTTCGCATTGCTCAGGGCTGAGTCATTCTCAGTCGTGAAAGCCATGTATGATTGATAGAGAAAAAACTATCATGCCATACCCAATGATCCCACCCTTCAATCGGTCCCATGACTCTCGCAATTTCCTCTGTCATCTATAGAAATTTCCTGATGCGCTGGTCAGATAACAGAGAGGAGAAGCACAACATCCACTGACCATTCACCCAGGGCATCCTGGCCGACTCTCAACTCTTGATCCTCCACAATTGCAAATAAGCAAGGGTAACACACTTGCAGTCACCCATGCCCGGTCCAGTTGTCCTTCCAAAAAAGGAAGGACTTTACGTTGACAACCACCCAGGGCATATGGTTCGACAAGCTTTGTACCACCGAGCAGATCCCTAAAGTTAGGCCATATACTTGAATTTTATGGTTGATAAAGTAATTAAATGTTGTAAGGTAGCATTCCAACTAATGATATAACTCCCCTAAAGTAAAGACTAGGGCCTCGAATGTCAAATTTCAGTTTCGTTTCGGTAAGCCCGAAAAAGGAATTTCGGTGGAATTTCTGTGAAATGGTCGGAAATTAGGGAAATGACTTGAAAACTCTTTTTTTTTTCAAATTTAAGATTCTGATGTTGTTTAATCAATAAAAGAGATAGAAATACAAGTTTTCTTTACTTGCAATAAGATGCTATAATGATCAGTGCCTTAAATAGTGGTTTCAGTCATCATATCGATGACCGTCAAGAGTGAAATTTCAGTACATATACTTAAATTTTGGCATTCAATTTTTCTGTCAATTCTCAAAGGAACAATAATACTTTTATTATAGAGAATGCGTAGATAATTTTAAAACTGAAATAGTAAATATCATAATACAAGTTTACAAGATCACGTGATACACCAATCACATAATATGTTGTCACTTACTAATACTAACAATTAAGTTACTAGTATTACATTCTTATTTGGGATGGGATTGAGATTCAACCGAACCACGAATTCCTTGGTAGATCCATGTACTCTTTTTGATTCTTTCCTTGGTGGAAAGGATGGAGCTAGACCTTAGTTGAATGGATTCATTCAGACTAAATGCATTGGGTTGCTAGATAATTAATAATAATTTGTGTCTAGATTATGACCTCGAGTAAATGATATGGTACTCCATGCTAATATGAATTTCTATGCTAATTAGATAGCCACATGATAGTAGTAGGCAGAATAATTCTTTCCTTGTATATGGCCTCTGTAACACGCTCAATACCTGTTTGGTCTTTTTTTCAACATGTATGGCATTTGCACCAATGGTCACGAGACAATTAGAATAACGTTAGTTTGTTAGCATGTTAGGCATGAGATGTATAATAAACTGACATTTTTTAATGCGAAGATAAGAGGATGGTTATCTGACGTTAGTAGTCAAGTGATAAAAAATATATTTGGCTCTCCAAGATGGCCTAGGCAAAGATAACATGATGATTATGTAAAGATTATGAACTCTGAAGATTCTGAAGTTAGCATTCAAAGATAACAAGATGGTTATGTAAAGATTATGAACTCTGAAGATTCTGAAGTCAGCCTTTCGATTTGAAACATATATGGCAAAGAGAAACAAGGAAGATCGATTAGTAATGACTATTAATTTTCCCTCTCAAGCTGGAACATAGATGTCCAATGTTTAACCTGGAGATGCATTTGGTAAAGAGAGAATGGCTCATGTTTTTTATTAATATATTAGTCAATTATTTCTCTAGAATGATCGGTTCTGCCATGATGTACCCATTGGGATCATGTCTCAAGTTGTAGAGGGAAAAGAATTGATTTCATTAATGAGAGACCCTTGGGTTCTCTTATATAGGAGTGTAACCTATTGTGCAAATTACATGAAGAAAACAAAATAAATAGATAATAAGAAAATAATAAGAAATATCGGAAATATCTCAACACCCCCCCTCAAGCTGGAGCGTAGTTATCATTCATGCTCATTTGGAACATCTCTGATAAGATGCTCTGGTTAAGGCATTAGTAGAACATCTGTTGTCTGATCTCCAGAGCTGACACAAGTAGTGGCAATAAGACCCTTCTATATTGTTAGAAAATAGACACGCGGAAGCGGATATCAGAGAAAAGATAAAATAAGAATAAACATCGGGATTTACGTGGAACCCTACTCCGTGAGGAGCGGGATGAAACCACGGGAGAATGCCACAGAGGTCTGGTGTGTCTATTGCACTTTTCTCATCTGATACAGGAGGTCTGGGGCTCCTTATATAGCCTCCACAGAGCCTCCAAGTCCCACCATTGGTAGATGTGAGACTAAACTATTGGATAGGGTAAATGGATCCTGGAGAGATCCATTTACCCATCTCCCATACATGTGACGCATATAACGAAGTACTCTAACACTCCCCCTCAAGCTAGAGCATGCAATGCTCAGCTTGGACAAATAGAAAGAAACTCAACTCAACGCTACAGGACACTACAGACAATATCAACCCAACACGCACAACTGCTGCTGTCGAGGACGTTGCTTCTCATGCCGTACAAGTGAGGAGGACGAACGGGCTGGAGTGTGAGTTTGCTAAATCTCCTCGTTGGAGAGCATGTGCTCTGAACTGCGTCTGCCAGAGTCACTGCAACTGAAAATGAGTCTCCTCGTCGGTGTACTCTGGCCCGCCACAATAATGTGGACAACTGCTCCATCTCTGAAAAGGGCCGAACTGAATAAAGGCCGTGGCTGTGCAATCCTCTTCGGAGTCCACGGTCGCTGGAGAATGGAGTCTGAAAAGTCTCCTCTTCGGAGAACTGAGTCTCTCCCATTTGGCACAGAGAATGATGCACTACTCTGGTGTACCTATGATACCACATGAAAACCCTTGCCAACATGGTATAGGGAATGATCATCTACTCTGGAGTCCCTATGGCTTACTTTAAAACTCTGGCCTACAAAACAAGAAAGGATGGGAACCTCTGAACTGATGGCATACTTGTGGTCATCTGAAAATGACCGCATACATGTGCGAGTCTGAAATTGAGTCTCTCTCTGGAGAACCTCGAAAATGGGCCTCAACATGGAGTGCCTCGAACTTGGACTCTGACCAATCTGAATGTCTGATCAACTACGCATCACACATGTGGACTCGGAATCTGAACGTTGAGTCTGAATCTTGCGCATGGAAAATCTTCATCTGAAAAATTGTATGTAGAGTCTGAACAACTACTGTCAGGCCTGGAGAATCTCTGAATGCTAGTTTGGGCGCTAGTTTGCAACTCAATGCAAATTCGATGCACAAAAATAGATTAGGGTCGATGGAGTGTTGGTGGAGAGCGCGATGTGCGGGAGTGTGGAGTGCGGAGGTGCAGGCGGGCTCGTTGAAGTCGGTTTGTGCTTCTCAGTGGGGGCTCCCGTCGCTCTGGGAAGGGGAAGGCGGTGCGCGTGGGGGTGTAGCTTTTCTTGGGGAAGCGGGGCTTGGGGTTGTCGCAGGAGAATGGGTCTCGGCGGGGATTGGAAGCGGTCGCTTCGTTGATGGGGAAGGAGAGAGGGGAAGGGGGTGGCTTGCGGAGATGAGAAAGGGTGGCTGGACGAAGGTGGTACCGCGGTGCATGGCGGTGGGCTGGCGGGGAGTGGGTGCATGTCTCCCACAAGAAGCCGGAGAAGAGGTGCTTCCGGTGTGGGGCTCGGGGACATGTTGCGTCGTTCAGTAGTGTTCCTCCGAGATTCTTCGCTTGCGGGAGGCTGGACCACCGTAAGGCCACCTGTTGGTTTGGTTTCGTTCGTCATTCCGATGGTGGTAGTGTACGTGGTGCTGTAGGCCAAGTCGGAAGAAGGGTGTCCTCTGTGATCGATACTCGAGGGGAGCAACGTACATTCGTGGCTGTGGTTGCGGGGGTTTCGAAGGGTGCAAGTGATGCCAAAGTGAAGGTTGCTCCGACGATTGCGGGTCGCTTGAAAATGGCGGTTGGTGTGGTTGAAGAGGCGGCTATAGACGATCTGGCAGGTGGGAAGGATGGCATGTATAATGACGACACCCATGCTGTGATTGGATACGCATTACGGAGATGCATCTCCGTGGAGGCTGTGAAGGGTCACCTATATGATTTCCTTGGTTCGCAGTTCTCGGGGGACGTTGTGGCTCTTGATTCTCGGCGGTGCTGTGCTCGTGGACTCTCCAGGCTGCAGAGAGATCGCTTAATACAGAATGAAGGGATGGACGATATTGTTTGGCGGCATCTTCGCTTTGCGGATGGGGCAGTTATGGATGTCGAGGTTTGCGTGGCGGAGGTTCGTGGGGTTCCTTTCCTCTCCAGGACGGTTCACTGCTTAGGGCGGGTTCTCCGACGATGGGGTTTGGTGCTCGCGGTGATCGATGATGGGTTATCACCCGGTTCACCTCCTGATGCCACTCGTGTGCTGTTGAAGTGCAACAAGGGTTTGATTGATGGCGCGAATGGCCAAGTCTTCTGCGAGTCTTTGGAGGTTGGTCGTTTCTGGTGCAGGGTGGAGATGTTGATCATCGAACCCCCTCCGCCGCCGGAGGTTCCGATGATGTACGGCGTCGCCTCGCCTTCTTTGCTCGAGATGGGCTTCCCAAAGGATGCGTTGCATGGTTCGTCCCGCGAGATTGATTTGGTGGGACCTTTGGGGTTCTCCCCTGGGGTCTTGTGCCTGGTATCTCAAAAGTTCGATTTATTTGCTGAGGTGGCAACGACGGCTCCACTTATCTCTGCGCCGCACCAATCTTGGTCTCGGGCCTCAGATCCCGACTTTGGGGTTTCGCTTTCGGATCCTCTCGCGGGTCGGGCCCAAGGGAACTCCAACTTTTGTGCTGCTTTCTTTTCGGGTGGGAAGGGCCTCTCGGACGTCCTTCCTTTCCGACTCTCCTCAACCACATCGGGCCTCTCGGAACCGTCGTCTTGCCTGGCCCACTCGTCCGAGGGTGGCGGGACCTTCCCCGTGATTGGCTATTTCAACTCGTCTCCTTTTGCCCCTACCGTGGTGCCGCGCTACTCCTGCGCCTCCATGGGATCTGAGGGGTATTCTTCGAGCGTCTCGGCTTCGACCCCTATTGAGGCCCATTCTTCCCTGGCTGCAGGCAATGTCTCTTCTTCTGTACCAACTTTGACCCTCCTTGAGTTGGAGGGTGCTCGTGTTGCTGAAGGAACTTCTGATAAGAGATCCGGGAAGAGATACAGACGGAGGAATAGAGCTCGACCGTCGGTCTCCGAGCCACTGTCCTGATCGGCGCTTAAGATGTCCGCTGCGGAGGCCTCATGAGTAGTCCGAATTCAGGGGCATCGCGATGGTTCGCTATGAAGGTTCTCTCCTGGAATGAGTGGGGGCTTGGGGAGCCGGGAAAGAGGAGGACCATGGGGTCGCGTTTCATTGAGTGGGGCTGCGATGTGGTCATGTTGCAGGAGACAAAACTTTAAAGCGTCAACGATATTCTTTGGAGGTCGTTCGGTGCGGGAGGTATTGATGAGGTCAGGGCTCTGGATGGCGTAGGCGCGACTGGTGGGTTGCTGATTGCGTGGAGGTCGTCGGCAATGGCTTTTGGCTCGGTTCTGCGGGGGAGACATGTCATCTCAATTCTCTTGGTATGTGCCGCCTCTTTTATGCCTGTTGCATTTTCATGTGTCTACGGGCCTTGCTGTCATATTCAAAAGAAGGAATTGTGGGAGGATCTGCGTGAGGCGAGTAGGGCCTTCGCGGGTATCTCTTGGCTCATAGGGAGGGATTTTAATGTTACTCTTCGAACCTCGGACAGACCACGTTTCAGGGGTGGTCAGGACCCGGGTTCTACAGATTTTGTGGACGCCGTGGATTCATTGGCTCTGGAAGTTTTGGATGCGGGGGATGCTGCCTACACATGGAGGAACTCCAACTCTCGCTCTCGTATTGATAGATTTTTGGCCTCTACGGAGCTTCTTGATTGTTTCCCGCTATCTTCTGTGCTTGCTCGGCCGCGGAGCATGTCCGACCACACACCAATTTTATGGGATTCCGGTGATTCGCCCGCGGTGAGGGGTCTCTTTAGGTATGAGAGAAGTTGGTTACTGGAGGATAATTTCAGGGAGATGGTGGCTTCTCATTGGTCCAACGTGCAGGTTATTGGTTCGACGGTCTCTAAGTTTGTCCAGAAACTTGGATCTTTACGCACGAGACTGAGTTCTTTCAAGAGGGAGTCCAGGGCGGCCAGGCATGCTACGAGGCTGGAGGCTGAGGAGGGAGTCAGGAGACTTGATGCTTTCGAGGATACTAGGGAGCTGTCGATGGATGAGATGGCAGCACGTTCGCTCGCCCAAAAGCAAATCGCGGCGGAGGATTTAAAGCGTGTCACTGAATGGCATCAAAGATCGAGGAGCACGTGGCTGAAGGAGGGGGACGCTAATACGACGTTCTTTCATCGTATAGCCAACGGAAGGCGTCGATCGAATGCTATGCGATCGATTACGATCAATGGCCTTCGTGTGGATGGTGACAGGGAAATGGGGAAAGCAATCACTGCGCACTTTAAGGAGTTCTCGGCGAGGAACATTCTAAGATTATGGAGGTGGACGGGGGTCGGGGCTACTTCACTTTCGCCTTCGTCGTGTGTTGGGCTGACGCAGGGGGTTTCCCTGGAGGAGGTTAAGGCTGCGGTGTGGGACTTAAACGCGGTTGGGGCTCCGGGCCCGGATGGCTTCCCGATGGCCTTCTACATGGATTTTTGGGATCTTGTGGGCAATGAGGTGTTGGAGGTCATATCCGAGTTTTGTGTGGGTAATGCTGGCTTCGAGCGGATTAATAAGTCCCTGATTGTTCTCCTCTCTAAGTCCGCTTTGGTCGAGCGGATTGAGGAGTACCGCCCCATTGCTATTTCTAATGCCCTCTACCTGATTGTGGTGAAGGTGCTTGCTCTGCGGCTCAGCCAGGTTCTTGACACCATCATCTCCCTGCTCCAATTTGCTTTTATACATGGTAGACAAATCTCGGACTGCCTTACTCTTGCTTCGGAAATCGTTGCGGATTGGAGGAGGGGGGAAAGGCGTGGTGTTCTATGGAAGGTAGATTTTGCAAAAGCCTATGATAGCCTTGATTGGAAGTTCCTTTGGTCGGTTCTGCGAAGGAGAGCTTTCCCGGAGGTTTGGATTTCTTGGATGCGACGTTGTATAACGACGACCTTTTTCTCAGTCATGATTAATGGCCGCCCGGAGAGGGGTTTCTTCCAGCCGCGTAGGGGCGTGCGTCAGGGCTGTCCCCTTGCTCCCCTTCTGTTTGTCATCGCTGCCACATTGCTTGCCGGGTTGTTGACTGTGGATTATCGGCCGGATTCTCTAGGGGTGGTTTGGTGATCCCGTTGTTGCAATATGCTGACGATACGATCTTTTTCATTGAGGGGGGCCTCGCGGACGCCTCGGGCATGTCTGTGGCCCTGGATCTTTTCATTGAGATGTCCGGTCTTTTCAAGAATGTGGATAAGTCGAAGGTCGTTTCTTTCGGCCTCACGACGGAGGAGGGGGACACGTGTGGGTGGGTTTTGGGGTCTGCATGCGTCTCTCTTCCGATTGACTACCTGGGGATGCCCTTGGCGGTGGAAAGAACGAGATTGAGGGATTGGCTCAGGGTAGTGGAGAAGGTGGAGGCGAGCTTGGCAGGGTGGAAGTCAGCCACTCTCTAAGGGGGGACGGCTGGTCCTCTGAAAGGCGGTTCTCTCCTCCATCCCTGTTTACTTCTTGTCTAATCGTCAGTTGCCGAAGGGGATTCGCAATCGCCTTGAGAAGCTTATGCAGAGATTTTTATGGGGCAAGCATGGGGAGGAGTCAGGGGGATTGCACCTGGTTGAATGTGGAGAAGTTACGCTACGAAAAAAGGCGGGGGGGCTGGGGGTGCAGAGAATGGAGCATGTTAATGACGCTTTGCTTCTTAAGTGGGCGAGCAGAATTTGGGGCCCAGGAGAGGATTTTTGTAGCAAAGTGTTGCGCGAGATCTACGGTGTCAACGGGACGCCTCCGTTCGCGACTGATCAGGTGGGATCCCCCACACCGTTTTGGAAGGGGGTGGTGGAGGTCTTCTCCAGTTTTTTATCCTTCTTTAGGCCGGTGCTTGGAAATGGCGAATCTTTCAACTTCTGGACTGATGATTGGACGGGGGGGGCTTTGTGCTCACGGTACCCTCGCCTGTTCGCTCTAGCGGCTGATAAGAGTGCACGGGTCGCATCTTGCTGGTCGGACGGTAATTGATTCTCGGCCTTCTCATCTAATTTCTCGGACCAAAGACTCGAAGATTTTCTTGCCTTGCTGGACTCTATCAAGGATGCGGGACGTCCTACTGTGGGAAGGGATCACTGGGCGTGGCGTATGGGCTCATTCTCGGCGAGGAAGGCGTATGGGGCGATTTGTAGGCCTCCACCCTCGCGGTCGGAGACTATGATTCATGATTGCGGTTTCTTTTGGGGTCTCCGGCTCCCTGAGCGGATTGGCTTCTTCCTCTGGCTATTCGTAGGCAAAGATTGTTGACGGGAGATCGATGTGCTAGGCTGCTGGGCTCTGTCTCTGATAGATGCATTTTGTGCGACATGGCGGTGGAGTCCCTTGAGCACCTTTTATTCAGATGCCATAAAGTGACTATAATCTGGGAGGACGCAAGAATGGCATGGTTATGCACTTACGATTTGGCTTCCTTCTATGATCCAATGGTGGCAAATAGAGACAGAGCTCAGTGGGAGCTACTTAGGCCCGTGGTAATTTTGTGGGCATTATGACTGGGCAGAAATGCAGCTCTTTTCTCTGGGCAACGCTTCTACAAGGAAAACGTGGAGATGCATTGCGCGCGATTGGTTAATGAGTGGGATTTGTAGTTGCTTTGCTTGTTTCGTTTTCTCGTTCCCTTTGTAAATTCCCTGTTTACTGTTTCTTTAATAAATAAATGAGGCGAACACCAATGAGTATCTCCCCCTTTTTCTGGCTTTAAAAAAAAAGAATCTCTATCTGAATCTGACCTCTTGAATCCGGAACAAGACCTGTGACTCTACACCATACTCCCCCTTTCTCCCATACTTGTCGGAACATAAACATCGACCAAGTTGGGAGAAGACAATAAAATGAGGAAAACATAAAACCAATCAGCCAATTACATTTTTCCTTTCGGTTTTCGTGCAAAATTTTCTTTTCTTTCATTTTTTTGGCTATTTCAAATTTTTTTAGCCATCCATTTTTTTAACACATTCTCTCTTTTTTTAAGCCGTTGACATTTTTTTAAGGCTATTCTCCTTTTTTTCCGTGTACGTTTTTTTGTACGCACCTCTTTCAAAAGTTTTTTTACGCGGTCCCCTTGGACCTCTCTTTTTTTTTGTTTTTACAAACAATACTCGGCCTTGGAGCCGACATAAATAACGCATATCATTTTTTTTATCAACCTACGGTACCCCCTTAGGGTTCCCACGATAGAACCCTTTCATTGAAACGTGCGCCCCCAAAGGGGGGGGCCATACAGGATCGCCGCCCCCATCTCTTTAGGGTTCCCACACGGGGGGAAACCCCTTCTAAGTCGTCGCCCCCTGCCTCTTGGTTTGCACGAGAATCCGCCTGGAGGTGATCCTCCGCTTAGAGGAGTTGCGAGCTGTTGGCAGGAGAGGTGGGGCGCGAGCTGTGCGCCGCTTGGAGCGGAAGGGGGGAGATGCGTCTGAGTATGCTGCCAGGAGGGAGCTGCTGCATATAAGGAGGGGACTCGGGCAGGAGAGCAGCCAAGCAATCGGGGAGCGTCTACTTCTTTCTGCGGGCGGCACTGGAGAAGTGACGCGCGAGGGTGCGCGGCCTGAAGCTTGGGTATGGAGATCGTCCTGGACAGCGAGGAGGGGGCGATGGCTGTGGAGCCTTGCCGCATGGAGCGCCTGCTGCGCTTGGGGCTTCAGCCGCCTGGGGGTTGCGCGGCGAGTCGCGCAAGGGAGAATCGCGGTCATCAGGGGTGCGCGGCCTGGGCGATTGGGGGGGGAGACCCTGCTTGCTGGAGATCACGCGACGCCTAGAGAGCGCCGCCAGAGGTTTCGTTGCGCCTAGGAAGGAGTGAGGCGGCAAGAGCCGAACCGTTGTGGGTGCGAGATGCAGCACTGCCTTGGAAGCAAAGAGGCCATCTCGTGCATGGGCCAGAGAGGGAGCAGGCGGCCGGGCTCCGCCAATAAGCTTCGCGCGTCGCTTTTGAAATCGTCGACAAGGATCTGGGATGCAACACCTCGTGGATAGGGAGGCGGGGATGCGGTTAAGTGTTGCTGCTGCCCTATTGGAGCCTCTTGAAGCCTTGAATGTATGGAGACCAAGGGTTTCAGAATGAAACCTTGAATCAAAACTTGAATCTCCCAGCAGAATAATGATCTTCAGGAACAAACGTATTTAGGGTTTTGAATACCCTAACCCTCAAACTTGAACATGATCTCAAAAAAAAAATTCTTTACGGATAAACAATGAATCGAGTCTCGAACAAATAAAGAACACAAAAAAACTCCTCGAGAATCGAACCCGCTCTGATACCATGTTAGAAAATAGACATGCGGAAGCGAATATCAGAGAAAAGATAAAACAAGAATAAACATCAAGATTTACGTGGAACCCTACTCCGTGATGAGCGGGATGAAACCACAGGAGAATGCCTCAGAGGGCTGGTGTGTCTATTGCACTTTTCTCATCTGATACAGAAGGTCTGGGGCTCCTTATATAGCCTCCACAGAGCCTCCACGTCCCACCACTGGTAGACGTGGGAGTAAACTGTTGGATGGGGTAAATGGATCCTGGAGAGATCCATTTACCCATCTCTCATACATGTGACGTATATAACGAAGTACTCTAACATATATCATGTCACGAGTGTAGTGACAGTCCACCTCTATGTGTTTGGTCCTCTCATGAAAAGCTGGGTTGTTGGCAATGAAAAGAGCAACCTGATTATCACATTGGAGATGCATGGGAAGAGACACCTCTATAGCCAAGTCAGTAAGAACAGATCTGACCCACATCGTCTTCGTGCTAGCCTGCGCCATGGCCTTGTATTCTGACTCAGCACTCGATCTGGAAACCACAGTCTGCTTCTTGCTCTTCCAAGAAACCAAGGAATTCCCTATGAACACGGTAAAATCTGAAGTAGACTTCCTATCCTTTGGACACCCGGCATAATCTGCATCTGCACATGTTGTAACTGAAAGAGATATATCTATGCTGAACAGAAGTCCAATGCCTGGTGAAGTCTTCAGATACCTCAAAATCATATGTGTAAACATATATTAGTTTCCTCTGTATCTCTCTGTTATTTTTCTTTTCTGTCGTATGCTTTATGTAATTTACCCATAGGCTACTCTCCTATATAAGAGAGCCTAGGGCTGGTGGAATAATTATCGCTTCTATTTTTCCCAACATGGTATCAGAGCGACGGTCCTAGACCGGAGTTCTTGAAACCCTAACCCTAGCCCTACCCCCCACCCGCGAGCCTCTCTCTCCGCCGCCGGCGCCTCCTCCGCGCCTCCGCGCCTCCGCGCGAGCACCTCCCGTACGTTGCGCGCTCCTGCGCCAGCGCGCCCTCGCGTCCTCGAGCTCGCGCCTGTGCGCCCTCGCGCTCGCGTCTGCGCGCCGTCGCGCCTGCGTCTGCGCGCCCTCACGCCTGCGCCTGCGCGCCCCTTAGCGCCATCTAGCGCGCCCTTGTGCGCTCTTCAGCGCGCATCTTCGTGCCCTCCAGCGCGCATCTCAGCGCTCTGTGCGCGCCTCATCTCACGTGCGTGCGCCCCTGAAAGCGCATGTGCGTGTGCCCCTGAATCAACCCTACACGTCTCTAGAGCGCACACCGTCAACTAAATGGGTTTGATTGCTTGAAGTCTACACATGCAACTAAACCCGTCTATGTCCGTGTAGACGAATCTTATCTTCAGTCAATCGCTCCAGTCTTCGATTTCCAGTATGTCAGAAAACAAGGCGGATATTCCATCTATTGGCGCCTTTCGTGGTCCAACGCCTATCGTAAAGATGGACGGTACGAACTATGAACTGTGGGCGATGCAGTTCATGAGTATGATGAAGTCAACTTGTAAGAAGCACATTCTTACCGAAGAAGAGCCTGCTGAGAAGACTGGAGCCAATGCCTCATGGGAGGCCGATGATGCATACGCCAAAGTCTGGTTATCTAGAGCTTTGACAATCGAGATTGCCAATGATATTCTCCATCAGCCCACGACCAAAGCCATGTGGGATATTCTGGTGGCCACATACTCTCAAGCGAAGAATGAGACAAAGATTCTGCAGCTTCAGCATGATATATTCACTATAAAGCAGAATGGTCGCCCTCTACATTCACTCTACACATCCTTGCGAGGGATGTTCGAGAAGCTATACAGCTTCATGCCCCTGACAGCCACGCCAGAGCAACAGAAGACCTACCGGAATGCGACTATGGTGGGCGTTTTCCTTACTGCACTTGATCCAGAGTATGAGACGGCACGATCCCAGATCTTGGCCGATTCTACTATTCCTCCCATGGAGGAAGCCTTTCACAGACTGAGCCGCATCACCGTCCCTTCTACGGCCACGAATCAAAATGCTTCAGCCATGGCCGCCAACAGGGGCCATGGATTTCATCATCAGAGCCGTGGACGTGGACCTCGTGGCAGAGGAGGCCGCACTCGGCCAACATGTACCTACTGCCATCGCGTTGGACACAATGAAGACACATGCTACTCTAAGCATGGATTTCCTGCATCTGCACGAGTCGCTGAGCAGATAGAGCCTCCATCTGCTGCCACTTTGGATCAACGGTTCGATGATCTAGTTGCCCGTCTAAGGGGCATTATTCCCCCATCTGGCCCATCACCTACTACTGAGAGTCAATCTGATGCTGCTGCATCTGCCTCTGCGTCTACCAGTGCATCAGGTAGCATACTTGCATTTACCAATAGTAGATCAGATACTTTACCTTGGATTATGGACTCAGGAGCTACACATCATCTATGTGGCGATCAGAGTTTACTTACAGGATATTCTTAGATTCCTCCAGGCCGAACAGTGGTCATTGCCAATGGTACACATTCCCCAATTACTGGTCAGGGGGAGATTAGACTGACATCTTCTATGCAGATCAAGAATGTGTTACATGCGCCTGATTTTTCAATGAATTTATTATCAATCAGTCAGATTACAAAGGATTTACAATGTCGGGCAATTTTTGATCCATCTTCTCTTATTTTTCAGGACATCCTTACGGGCAACATGATTGGTCGTGGCTATGAGCAAGGAGGCCTCTATCGCCTCAATCAGACTTCTTTTGCTGGAACCTCATCCCTACCTACTGGACCCGTATCTCCTCTGCTGTGGCATCTGCGCTTTGGACATCTACCGCTTCAGAAGTTGCGTCGTGTGTTACCCCATGGTCTGCCTCACACATCCATCCAATGTGAGGCTTGTCCGTTGGGAAAGCATCACCGGTCTACCTTTCCCAGTCGTCCGGGTCGGAGTTTGAGTTATTTCATATTGATATCTGGGGTCCGAGTCGTGTACCTGATTATCAGGGACACAGATTTTATATAGTTATTGTGGATGACTTCTCTCGTGTATCATGGGTATTTGTTGAAAAATAAATCTGAGGCAGGGAATATTATTATCCATTTTCTTAATGAGATTCGTAATGTTTTCTCCACATATGTTAAAATTGTAAGAAGTGATAATGCTCTGGAATTGTGTACTCATGTTCTAGCCAATTACTACTCATCCCAAGGGATTATCCATCAGACATCCTGTGCTTATACCTCTCAACAAAATGGGATCGCTGAAAGGAAACATCACCACCTACTAGATGTCACAAGGTCACTTCTTATACAGAGTCATGCTCCTTATTCTTACTGGGGTGACACGGTTCTCACAGCATGCTACCTAATTAATCGTATGCCGTCCTCTGTTCTAGGTGAACAGATTCCTTTCTCCCTTATCTTTCCTGGTAAGGATCTGTTTTCCCTTACTCCTCGTGTGTTTGGTTCGGTTGCCTTTGTCCACCAGTTGTCTCCCGGTACTAACAAGCTCTCTCCTAGGGCTGTCAAGTGTATGTTTGTTGGGTACTCCAGAACTCAAAAGGGGTACAAGTGTTTTGATCCATTGCGCAGGCGGTATATTGTTAGTGCAGATGTTACTTTTTTTGAATCCGTAATGTATTTTTCATCCTCAGGTGATCAGCAGCTACCTCCAGTTGCTACCGATGCCATC
This sequence comes from Ottelia alismoides, assembly GCA_037367405.1. Lineage (NCBI taxonomy): Eukaryota > Viridiplantae > Streptophyta > Magnoliopsida > Alismatales > Hydrocharitaceae > Ottelia > Ottelia alismoides. Next base: position 425,031 of record JAZKJV010009649.1, on the reverse strand, counting down.
TATATGACACCACCACCACCAGTACCACCACCACCACCACCACCAGCTTCTTTAAATCATCCGCACCTCCTAGCTCTATCCCTGTTTCACCACTACCATTTCATTATACCCGCAGGCCTACTCCAGCTCATGGTCATGACTCATCACCTAGCTCGCCTAAGGTATGTACTGAAGATATTACTCTTGATGGATCTAATGATGTTTCTGAGCAGGATATGTTGCAGAGGCCAGATGAGGACACAACCGATTTAGATATTCCTATTGCTATACGCAAGTCGAGGAGGAGCTGCGCCACATATCCTTTAGCAGCTTCTGTGTCATTTGAACGACTATCTGGGGATTTCAGGGACTTTGTGGTTGCCTTGTCAGCTGTAGATATTCCATGGAATTATCAAGACGCTCTCAAGGATAGTAGATGGCGTCTAGCAATGGAGGAAGAAATGGCAGCACTTCAATCTAGGGGAACTTGGAGTCTAGTTCCTATACCTGCAGATGTGTCCCCAGTGAGCTGCAAGTGGGTATTTACAGTCAAGCAAAATGCAGATGGCAGTATTGACAGATACAAGGCTCGCCTTGTTGCTCGTGGCTTTACACAGACATACGGGGTGGATTATCTTGATACGTTCTCGCCAGTAGCCCGTCATTCTACCCTACGGATCTTGCTATCAGTTGCGGTTACTCGAGAGTGGCCACTATATCAGTTGGATGTGAAGAATGCGTTCTTATATGGAGACTTACAGGAGGAAGTCTACATGCAACAGCCTCCCGGTTTTGCTGTTGAGGGGGAGTGTTCTAAGGTGTGCAGACTTCATAAGGCTATCTATGGTCTTAAGCAGAGCCCCAGAGCATGGTTTCAGAAGCTCTCAGACCTCTTTGAAAAACAGGGATACAAACGCTCTAATGCTGATCATTCCTTGTTTGTACAGAAGACTTCACGAGGTATTACTATTATTGCAATCATGGTTTATGTAGATGATATCTTGATTACAGGAGATGATGAACAAGGAATAAAGAAGGCAAAAGAAAAGCTGGGTAGCGAATTTGTCACTAAGGACCTTGGAGTCCTTAGATATTTTCTGGGGCTGGAATTTGCCAGAAATCCGTATGGGCTAGTAATGTCGCAGAGAAAATATGTTACAGACTTGTTGAGTGAAACATGTATGCTTGGGTGCCGTCCTGCTACAACACCAATGGATCCTAGCATGAAGCTATATGATGATGACACAGAGGAGGTGGATAGGAGAAGATACAGAGAACTGGTAGGCAAAATGTTGTATGTCACGATCACTAGGCCCGATATATCCTTTGCAGTGAGTCGTGTGAGCCAGTTCATGGAGCAACCACATCAAGTTCATATGGATGCTATACATATGATACTCAGGTACCTCAAATCATCTCCAGGTGCAGGTTTGCTATTCAAGAAAGGCAAGGGGATCTCTATCTCAGCATGTGCAGATGCAGACTATGCAGGTTGTCCCAAGGACATGAAGTCCACCTCTGGGTTTGCAGTTTACGTTGGAGATTCTCTAATCTTATGGAGGAGCAAGAAATAAACGGTGGTAGCCAGGTCTAGTGCTGATTCTGAATATAGGGCTATGGCCCAGGCTAGCACAGAAATGATGTGGGTAAAGGTTGTGCTTACAGATCTATGTATAGACGTACCACTTCCTATGACCTTAGAATGTGACAATCAGGCAGCCTTGTTCATTGCAAACAATCCAACATTCCATGAGCGAACCAAGCACATTGAGGTTGACTGTCACTTCATACGTGACATGATTCAGAAGGGATTCATTGCTACATCTCATGTTACTTCAGGAAATCAAACTGCAGATATATTCACCAAGGCATTACTACGAGTCCCATTCCAGAAGTGTGCGTCCAAGCTGAGCATGATTGATATCTATGCTCCATCTTGAGGGGAGTGTAAACATATATTAGTTTCCTTTGTATCTCTCTGTTATTTTTCTTTTCTGTCGTATGCTTTATGTAATTTACCCATAGGATACTCTCCTATATAAGAGAGCCTAGGGCTGGTGGAATAAATATCGCTTCTATTTTTCCCAACAATATGGATTGCATCCACATGCGCATGTCTGACCTACTCCATAAACGGACTCACTTTGCTCACCGCAAAGAATATGCCGGGCCTGGAAATAGTTGTTGAGATAATTATATGTCTCTGTCTTTATTTATAATTTTCTTCAGCCTTCTTTATGTAATTTCTCCCTAGAGCTTTTCTCCTATATAAGAGGGCTCTAGGGCTACGTAGAATACAACTTTTCTCTTTGCATTTTTCCACATGGTATCAGAGCAACGGTCCTAGATCGGAGCATGTGCTCTAAATCTGTCTCCCCACCAAAAGCCATACGCCACCCTCTTCTCGCAGCCTCCTGCGCTGCACCGCCAGAGCCCACACGCCCCTGAGCACCACCTTCTGCGCCTGCACACACTGCCAGTGCTCACGCTCCCTTGAGCGCTGCCTCCTGTGTCCGATCGCGCACCGTCAGTGCTTGTGCTCCGCCTCCTGCGCCGTGTGGCGCCTCCCGCATCGCTCAAGAAGCCACTACAGCGCCCCTGCGATGCGCCTCCTGCGTCGCCTGTGCACTAGCAGGATCGCCGCAGGCGTACGGTCTGCCTGAGCACCGTGGTTGCGGCTCGTCGTCTCTCTCTAGCCGCTTCAGGCTACTTCCTGTCGCCCGAGGCCTCTTGAGGTTGGGTTTCTAGGGTGTAGCGTGACTATCTACGATACCTTAGTCACCCAAAGGATTCATCGAAGAACGGAAGTAATTGTGGTATGAGTCTACACCCATAATCATCTTCCCATATGTCCGTATAGACATTATTCTTACAGTATGCAACCCCGGTCTTAGATATTGTTTCATCATGTCAGACAACAAACCATATATTTCATCTCTGGGTGCTTTCAAATGTCCACCACCTATTGTGAAAATGGATGGAACGAATTATGAACTGTGGACCATGCAGTTCACAAGTCTAATGCAATGTAATGGTAAGAAACATATCCTCATAAAGAGGAACCCGTTGACAAGACTAGGGTTAATGCCTCATGGGAGGTAGATGATGCTTATGCACGAGTATGGCTTTCTGGAACAATATCCATGGAGATAGCCAATGACATATTGAGTCAGCCCACGACCAAGGCTATGTGGGACATTCTCGCCGTTACATACTCTCCAACGAAGAACGAGTCGAAGATTTTACAACTTCAGCACGACATCTTCACGTCGGAGTAGAATGGTCGTCCTCTCCATACCCTTTACACCTCTCTAAGGGGTATGTTTGAGAAGGTACATAGTTGCATTCCCTTGACAGTCACACCAGAGAAGCTCAAGGCATATAGGGATTCCGTGATGACGAGAGTTGTCCTAGTGGCTTTAGACCCTGCGTATGATGCAGCTAGAGCACAGATTCTAATTGGTGCCACAATACCTCCAATGGAGGAGGCATATTGCAGGTTGAGTAGGCTCTCCATATCCTCTGATGGTACTCAGTTGCCACATACATCCTTAGCCCTGGCAACTTCTCGTAGTAGAGGAGATCCTGCACAGTTTCGTAGTCGAGGTGGCCGTGGCAGGGGAGGGGGTAGTCGGCCCCCTCGTCAGCCTTGTACTTATTGTCACAGACATAGCCACTCTGAGGATACATGCTATTCCAAGCATGGGTTCCCTGCTTCAGCACGTGTCGCATAACAGATTCCGCAGGTTAGCAGTTCCTTACCTGCGTCTGATCAGAGATTTGACGAACTTGTGGCAAGACTCAGGGAGATTATGCCTACTCCTAGGCCAACCAGCTCCCATTCAGGATCCTCAGAGGTAGCTACCTCTGCATCGGCATCTATATTAGGTACATCATATGCCTTTACTAGTTGTTACAAGGCAGAATTATCAGAATGGATTATGGACTCTGGCACATCCCATCATCTTTGTGGTGATAGAGGTCAATTAGTGCTTTCAGACCAACCCAGCTCAGACGATCAGTTGTGATAGCAGATGGGACACACTCTCCCATTACTGGTCAGAGGGAGGTGCAGTTAACTCCTGCAATGAGGCTTCAGAATGTTCTTTATGCTCCTGAGTTTTCAATGAATTTACTATTTATTAGTCAAATCACCAAGGATTTACACTGCTGTGTCATTTTTGATCCATCTGCTCTTGTGTTTCAGGACATTCTAACAGGCAGGGTGATTGATTTTGACCGTGAGCAAGGATGTCTCTACAGACTGATGCAGTCTCCTTATGCTGATGCCTCTTCTCTTCGCACCGGCTTTGCGTCTCCCTATATTTGGCATCTTCGTTTTGGTGATCTTTATCTGTAAAATCTGTATCATGTTCTTCCACAGATTTCTCCTCGCTCTACCTTTCAGTGCGAGGTCTGCCAGCTTGGGAAGCATCATCAGTTCACTTTTCAGAGTCGTCATGGTCGGAGTGGTCATAATCTGTTTGAGTTGATTCATCTTGATATTTGGGGTCCCAGTCGTGTCTCTGATCACCAGGGGCATATATTTTATCTGGTCGCTGTTGATGAGTTTTTCAAAGTTGTCGTGGGTCTTTCTTCTTAAAATCTGATGCTGGTCATGTTATTCGGTCCTTTATTAATGAAATAAAGAATATTTTCTCAGCTAAAAGCAAGTTTGTATGATCAGCTTGCCCAATTTCTTGCATCTCATGGTATTATGCATCATACTTCTTGTGCGTATACATCCCAACAGAATGGGGTGGCTGAACAATGCCATCTCCTGGATGTTACCAGGACCTTTTTGATTCAGAGTCGTGCTCCTCATTCGTACTTGTAGAGATATATGTTATGTTATGCTATTATGTTATTTTGTACTGTTTCTTATTTTCTTTCTTCTTATGAACACTTTATGTAATTTACCCATAGGCACCTCTCCTATATAAGAGAGCCTAGGGTTTGTGGAATAAACAACGCACTCATTTCTTCCAACATGGTATCAAAGCGACGGTCCTAGACCGGAGCTCGAATACCCCACCCGTCGGCTTCTCTCTCTCCCCAGCGCATCCTCCGTCAATGCCGCCTCCTCCGTCAGCGCCGCCTCATTTTCCAGTGCCTCCTCCTCTCCTGTGCAGCATCCGTGCGCCACAACGCATCTACCCTAGTGAGGCTATGCGTTTACCCCTGTGCAATTGCGCGCCCAGCCCTGTTTACATAAACGCCCAGTCCCGTGAGCCCGTGCGCATGTGCACAGTCCAGACCGTGCACCCGTGCGCCTCCAGCCCGTGCATCTTCACGCGGGCTCCTGTGTGCAGGTCTTCACCGTCATCTAGTCCTATTCATGCTGAGATTGGTTGCATGCGTCTACATGCAATCCATTCTCTTTATGTTGGTATAGACACAATCCTATCAAGTATTTAGCCTTAGTCTTCTCAAGACGATATGTCAGAGAACAATGTCGATATTCCCTCCACAGGCGCCTTTAGAGGTCCCGCGACCATAATTAAGATGGATGGGTCAAATTATGAACTCTGGGTTATGCAGTTCATGAGTATGATGAAGTCTACCGGTAAGAAACATATTCTTACCGAGGAAGAACCGACTGAGAAGACTGGGGTTAACGCCTCATGGGAGGCGGGTGATGCATATGCCAAAGTATGGCTCTCAGGTACGTTGGCAATAGAGATTGCCAATGATATACTCCATCAGCCCACAGCCAACGCGATCTGGTATATTTTTGCCGCTACGTATTCACAAGCTAATAACGAGACGAAGATTTTACAGCTCCAACATGATATCTTCCCTATCAAACAAAATGGAATGCCACTACACTCTTTATGTACATCCCTACGTGGGATGTTTGAGAAGCTGTATAGCTTTATGCCTCTCACGTATACTCCTGAGCAGCAGAAGACTTATAAAAATGCCACCATGATAGGTGTATTCCTGGCAGCACTTTATCCAGAATAAGTGGTGGCACGTTCTCAGATACTGACAGACTCTACTATTCCTCCTATAGAGGAAGCTTTTTGCAGACTCAGTCGTATTGTAATCCCATCTACTACAAATCAGACATCCTCAGTAATGGCAGCATCCCGAGGTCGCGGTGGTTCTTCTTTATTTCGTGGTCGTGGACCTCGGGGAAGGGGAGGTCGTGTTCGCCAACCATGTACTTTCTGTCATCGCCCTGGACATACTGAGGATACATGCTACTCCAAGCATGGATTCCCGGCCTCTGCACGAGTGGCTGAACAGATTGAGCCTCCAGCTGCTTCCTCTTTGGATCAACGCTTTGATGATCTTGTAGCTCATTTGAGAGGTATTATACCTCCATCTGGTCCTGTGATGCCTTCGCCAATATCCAAGAGCGACCCGATGTTTCTTCTTCAGCCTCCTTTAGTACCTCATGTAGTACTTATGCTCTCACTAGCAGTAGTGGATCTGATACTATAGAGTGGATTATGGACTCTGGTGCTACACACCATCTGTGTGGAGACTGGGGTCTACTTATAGCTTACAGATAAGTTCCTCCAGGACGCACTGTGGTCATTGCAGATGGGACACACTCCCCGATTACTGGTCGGGGGGAGATTAGCTTGATACCCTTTATGCATCTAAAGAATGTGTTGCATGCACCTGATTTCTCTATGAATTTGTTGTCGATTAGCCAGATTACGAAAGAATTTACATTGTCGAGCCATTTTTGATCCATCTTCTCTTATTTTTCAGGACATCCTTATGGGCAACGTGATTGGACATGGCCACTATCGACTAGTTCGGACCCCATATGTCGGAATCTCCTCTCTACATGTTGGACCTGTCTCACCATTTATGTGGCACTTGCGTTTTGGTCATCTCTCGCTTCGGAAGTTAAATCGTGTTCTGCCCCAGATTTCGCCTCACATGTCCTTTCAATGTGAGGCTTGTCAATTGGGAAAGCATCATCGCTCTACCTTTCCCAGTTGTCAGTCGGAGTAGTACCTCCAATTTTGAGTTGTTTCATGTTGACATTTGGGGTCCGTGTCGTGTCCCTGATCATCAGGGGCACATGTTTTACCTTGTCGTCGTTGATGATTTTTCTCGTCTATCGTGGATATTCTTATTAAAGAATAAATCTGAAGCTGGAAATGTTATCAAAAATTTCATAAATGAAGTTCGTAATGTTTTTTCTACCCTTGTGAAAATTGTGAGGACTGATAATGCCTTGGAATTTTGTACTAATACTCTCTCCAATTATTTTTCTACCCAAGGAATTATTCACCAAACAACCCGTGTCTATACTTCCCAACAAAATGGAGTTGCAGAGAGAAAACATCGTCATTTGCTTGATGTCACTAGGACACTTCTCATGCAAAGTCGTGCTCCTCATTCCTTCTGGGGCGATGTTGTTTTAACGGCATGCTATCTCATTAATCGCATGCTATTGTCAGTCTTGGGTGAGAAGATTCCTTTCTCTGTGGCTTTCCCTGAAAAGGAATTGTTCTCACTTACTCCTTGTGTGTTTGGCTCGATTGCCTTTGTCCACCAGCTATCTCCAGGTATTGACAAGCTCTCTCCTAGAGCTGTCAAATGTGTTTTTTGTCGGGGTACTCCAGGACATAAAAAGGGTACCGGTGTTATGATCTGATGCGCAAGAAATATTATGTTAGTACCGATGTCACCTTTTTTGAGTTTGTTATGTACTTCTCCCCTACAGGTGATAGATTGATGTCTTCTAACACTGATGAAGCCTTATACATGCCACCACCTCCACCACAACCATCTTCGGCACCATCACCACCACCACCACCACCCCTACCTACATCGTCCCCACTTCCTATTATAGTTCCTGTTCCACCATTGCCACACCACTATACCCGTCGGCCTGCTTCTGCTCATGGTCATCGCTCATCATCTAGCTCGCATGAGGTATGTTCTGAGAATATAATTTCTATTGATGGATCTAATGGTTTACCTGAGCAGGCTTCGTTACAGGAGACAAATGAGGAGGTTACTGATTTGGATCTACCTATTGCGCTTCGGAAACAGAAGCGTAATTGTGCGTCATATCCTATAGCATATGTGATTTCTTTTGATCGTCTATCTGGTGAATTCATGAATTTTGCTATTGTAATATCTGCTGTGGACATTCCACGGAACTACCAAGATGCTTTGAAGGACAACCAATTGCGATTAGCTATGGAGGAAGAAATGGCTGCTCTTCAGTCGAGAGGAACCTGGAGTCTTGTTCCTGCTCCTACGGGCGTGTCTTGAGAAAAAGTTGTCTTTCCACAACCAGTGGTTACGCCCCTCAGAAGGACCACCCAATTGTCTATGAGAGTCCAAAAGCAAAAGGAAGTCCTCCAAATGTTGGTCAGAAAAATTCGTCCGGAAAGTAGGTATCCAATTACCGTTATCCCAACAATCCGCAACCCACACCAAATGATCAGCAACTAACGCAAAAAGGGGTGGGAAACGACTAGAAAACAGTCCCTCGCTCGACCAATTGTCTGTTCAGAAAGCAAAGGACGTGTCGCTCCCCAAGACAGGGCGGAACAATTCCCTGAAATGAAGCATTACCTGTAAATGGATGTTTACAGTTAAGCAAAATGCAGATGGTAGCATCGATAGATACAAGGCCCTTCTGGTTGCACGAGGGTTTACACAGACATATGGGGTTGATTTTCTTGACACATTCTCGCATGTTGCTCGTCATTCCACCTTACAGATTCTTCTATCTGTTCCAGTTATTTGAGATTGGCCACTATTTCAGTTAGATGTCAAGAATGCATTCCTATATGGTGATCTTCAGGAGGAAGTCTACATGCAACAACCACCTGGGTTTGCTGTTGAGGGGGAGTATTCACAGGTGTGTGGACTTCATAAGGCGATCTATGGCCTTAAGCAGAGTCCTAGAGCTTGGTTCCAAAAGCTTTCAGACTTGTTTGAAAAACAAGGGTACAAACGGTCTAATGCAGATCATTCCCTCTTTATACAGAAACATCTAGAGGTATGGTTGCAATTATGGTATATGTTGATGATATTCTTATTATAGGAGATGATATACAAGGAATCAAGAGGGCAAAAGAAATGCTGAGTCATGAATTCGTCACCAAGGACCTTGGAGTCCTTAGATACTTGGAACTGGAATTCGCTAGGAATCAACAATGACTCGTGATGACTCAGAGGAAATATGTTACTGACTTTACTGAGTGAAACAAGAATGCTTGGATGTCGACCTGGCACTACACCTATGGATCCAAGCATGAAACTATATGATGATGATACTGATGAAGTGGATAGGAGGAGATACAGAGAACTGGTTGGAAAACTTCTCTATGTTACTATTACCAGACCCGATATATCTTTTGTTGTTAGTCGGGTTAGCCAGTTCATGGAGCAACCATGTCAGGTACATATGGATGCTATACAGTTGATACTCAGGTACTTTAAATCATCTCCAGGTGCAGGTTTATTATTTAAGAAAGGCAAGGAGATCACTATCTCAGCATGCATAGATGCAGATTATGCAGGATGTCCTAAGGATAGGAAGTCCACCACTGGATTTGTTGTATATGTTGGAGATTCTCTAGTCTCATGGAGAAACAAGAAGCAAACTGTTGTAGCCAGATCTAGTGTCGAGTCTGAATATAGGGCTATGGCCCATGTCAGTACATAAATGATGGGGTTAAAGCTGTTCTTACAGATCTATATATAGATGTGCCACTTCCTATGGCACTGGAATGTGACAATCAAGCTGCTATATTTATTGCAAATAATCCAACATTTCATGAACGAACCAAGCACATTAAGGTTGATTGTCACTATATACGAGATATGATCCATAAGGGTTTTATCTCCTCATCTCATGTTAGCTTAGGGGACCAGACTGCAGATATTTCACCAAGGCCCTACTTAGAGGACCATTCTAGAAGTGCTCGTCCAAGCTGAGCATGATCGACATCTATGCTCCATCTTGAGGGGGAGTGTAGAGATATATGTTATGCTATGCTATTATGTTATTTTGTACTATTTCTTATTTTCTTTCTTCTTATGAATGCTTTATGTAATTTACTCATAGGCATCCCTCCTATATAAGAGAGCCTAGGGTTTGTAGAATAAACAACGTACTCATTTCTTCCAACAGTACTGGGGGGATGCGGTTCCAACTGCTTGCTACCTGGTCAATCGTATGCCCTCTTCGGTTCTGGGGAAAGGATCCCATTCTTGATTGTGTTTCCCGAGAAGGATCTTTTCTTCCTCACGCCTCGTGTCTTTGGTTCTGTGGCTTTTGTTCATCAGATGTCTCCCGATCTTGACAAGCTCTCCCTAGAGCCGTCAAATGTGTGTTTGTTGGGTACTCCAAGACCCAAAAGGGATATCGTTGCTTCGACCCTATTTGATGAAGGTACTACGTTAGTGCATATGTCACCTTTTTTGAGTCTATTATGTACTTCTCTCCTACAAGTGACAAGCTCATTTCTTCAGAGGATGGGGAAGAGTTTATATGCCTCTACCTCCGATCTCCACTATACCTTCAACACTACCACCACCTCCTCCTCCACCACCACCACCACCATCACCATCGCCACCACCCCCTTCACCACCATCGACCTTGCCTACTTTCTTTCCCCAAGTTTACCAGCGTCGACCTCCTGCTCATGCGCCTCCTCCATCATCCAGTACGCCCAAGGTATGTTCTGAGCATTTGAGTTCTGCTAATGTCAATGGTGATTTGCATGTACAACTTGAGGTGCAAGATGTACAGGATGCTACTTCTTTTCTGAGTACTAAAGACCTGGATGTTCCTATTGCTCTACGGAAGCAAAAGCGTGCATACACTATGGATTCCCTTGCTTCCCATGTTTCATTGGCTCGTCTTTCTGAGGATTTTTAGCGGTTTGTTGTGGGACTATCAGGTGTGGGGATATAACGTTCTTATCAAGAGGCGTTGAAGATTAGTCAGTGGCATCTGACGATGGAGGAGGAGATGGCAGCTTTACAATCTCGAGGTACGTGGAGTATTGTGCAGGCTCCTCCAGGTGCGTCTATTGTAGGAAACAAGTGGTTGTTTACTGTGAAACATCGAGCTGATGGTACTGTCGATAGATATATAAGGCCATATTGGTTGATCGTGGATTCAAGCAAACTTATGGAGTGGAATATCGTGATACTTTTTCTCCAGTTGCGCGTTACTCCACGTTGCGGATTCTCATTGCCGTTGTTGTGGTTCGTGATTGGTCGTTGTTTAAATTAGATGTCAAGAATGCCTTCTTCTATGGAGACCTACAGGAGGAAGTTTACATGCAGCATCCACCAGGGTTTGCTGCTGAGGAGGATTCCGGTATGGTGTGTCATCTCTATAAAGCCATATATGGCCTTACGCAGAGTCCAAGGGCTTGGTTTCAGAATCTCTCAGAGTTGATTGAACAGAATGGCTTTGTCAGATCCACTACAGATCATTGTCTTTTTGTTAAGAGAACTCGGTGAGGTATTGTTGTTGTTATGGTTTATGTTGATGATATTGTTGTTACTGGCAGCGATGAATAGGGTATTCAAGCAGCTAAGGATTTCCTTGGATGACAGTTTGTGACCAAGGACCTTGGCATACTATGCTACTTCCTAGGTTTGGAGTTTGCACGCAATCAGCGTGGTATGGTTATGAAGCAAAGGAAGTATGTTACTGATCTCCTGGCTGAGACATGCATGACAGGATGCAGGCCTGTCACTACACCAATGGATCCCAATGCTAGACTATACGATGATGACTCTGAGGAGGTGGATAAGAGACGATACAAAGAGCTTATAGGGAAGTTGTTATATGTTACTATTACCAGGCCCGACGTATCGTTTTTGTTAGCAGAGTCAGCCAGTTAATGGAGCAACCTAGACAAATTCATATGGATGCAATGTGCATGATTTTGAGATATCTGAATTCCTCTCCAGGTGCAGGTCTTCTTTTCAGAAGGGACATGTCTCTCTCAGTTACTGGATGTGCAGATGCGGATTATGCTGGGTGTCCCAAGGACATGAAGTCTACTTCAGGCTTCACTGTGTTCGTTGGTAGCTCGCTGGTTTCATGGAAGAGTTAGAAACAGACAGTTGTTGCTCGATCCAGTGCTGAATCGGAATATAGGGATATGGCCCAAGGGAGCACAGAAATGATGTGGGTTAAGTCAATCTTGACTGTCCTAGCTATTGAGGTGCCTCTTCCAATGCACCTCAAATGTGATAATCAAGCAACTCTGTTTATAGCTAACAATCTCATCTTCCATGAGAGAACAAAGCACATTGAATTAGATTGCCATTATACCCTTGATTTGATTCAAAAGGGGCTTATTTCCACCTCTCATGTTGCTTCAGGCGATCGGATTGCTGACATGTTTACCAAGGCTCTTGCAAGGGGTCCTTTTCACCGTTGTTGTTCCAAGCTGAGCATGATACATATATATGCTCCAACTTGAGGGGGAGTGTTGAGATAATTATTTGTCTCTGTCTCTATTTATAATTTCCTTCAACCTTCTTTATGTAATTTGTCCCTAGAGCTTTTCTCCTATATAAGAGGGCTCTAGGGCTACGTAGAATACAACTTTTCTCTTCGCATTTTTCCACAATAGTCACATGTAGTAGCTTGCCAACAATCTCCTTGTACCTCATCTTGTCAACCTCCTCACTGTCATCATTATATAGCTTCATGCTTGGGTCAATAGGAGTAGTGGCATGTCTGCAATCTACCATGTCTGTATCTGAAAGAAGGCATGTAATATACTTTCTCTGGGTCATCACAAGACCTCGCTGGCTCCTGGCAAACTCCAGTCCAAGGAAGTAACATAAATTACCAAGGTCCTTGGTCACAAACTGCTGACCTAGGAAGTCCTTGGAACTCTGAATACCCTGCTCATCATCCCCTGTAACAATAATATCATCAACGTAAACAAGAATGACAATAGTAGCTCTCTAGGTCCTGTACGCAAACAAATAGTGATCTACAATCGATCGCACAATCCCCTGCTTCTCTATCAAGTCCGAGAACTTCTGAAACCATGCTCTTGGACTCTGCTTAAGGCCATAGATAGCCTTGTGAAGCTTGCCAACCTTCTGACACTCCCCTCAATAGCAAACCCAGTTGACTTCTGCATGTAGACCTCCTCATGTAGATCACCATAGAGGAAGGTTTTCTTCACATCAAGTTGGTAAAGGGGCCAATCTCATATCACAACAATAGAAAGTAGAATGCGCATAGTAGAATGTCTGGCAACTGGAGAGAAAGTATCCTGATAATCCACCACATATGTCTGGGTGTATCCACGTGTCACAAGTCCCGCCTTATAGCGATCAACACTGCCATCTGCTGCACGGTGTTTCATAGTGAACACCCATTTTCATCCCACAACGGATGTGCCAACTGGAGAAGAAACAAGACTCCACGTACCTCGTAACTGTAACACAGCCATCTCCTCCTCCATGGCTAATCTCCACTAATTGTCCTGAAAAGCCTCTTGATATGTCCGCGATATCTCAACGACTGATAGTGCCAAGGTAAACCTCCTGAAATCCTTTGACAATCTGCTCAAAGAAACCTGGGTTATAAGAGCATAAGTAGAACACCTACGTTTCTGATTGCGCAGAGCAATTGGCACATCAAGATCATCTGCCAAGGGCACCTACTCATCCTATATGGAATCCTGCTGCATAAACAACTCAGTAGTACCATCAGTAAAAACAATGTGCTCATTACATACGTGAGTCGTGCTGGATGATGGGCAAGGCCTGTGAGCAGGAGGAATCGAGCAAAACCTGCGCGTAAAACACGTAGCAAAAATTGAGTCACGGTACGAGGTGGAGCTACATGAGCAGGTATAGAGGCAGGAGTAGGTGTAGGTGGTGGCGGCGGCGATGGTTGAGGAGGTTGTAGTAGAGCAGGAGTAGAGGGAGTTGGTGGTATGACAGTAGGAGGTGGAGGCATATAGATCTCATCGTTAGAGTTGGACGGGGTCAGTCTGTCTCCTGTAGGAGAAAAATAGATGACAGACTCAAAGCAGTAACGTCATCACTGAGAAAGTATTTCCGCTTGAGCAGATCAAATCAATGATACCCCTTCTGGGTACGAGAGTAGCCAACAAAAACGCACTTGACAACTCTGGGAGAGAGCTTGTCACGACCTGGAGAGACCATGAACAAAAGCAAATGAACCGAACAAATGAGGTATAAGAGGGAAAAGATCCTTCTTGGGAAATACAATCAAGAAAGGAATCTTCTCTCCCATCGCAGACGAAGGCATGCGGTTCACTAGATAGCAAGCCTTGAGGACAACATCTCCCTAATAGGCATGAGGAGCACGACTGCGTATCAACAATGTTCGGGTCACATCAAGTAAGTGACGGCGTTTGTGCTTGGCAACGCTTTTCTGCTGGGATGTATAGGAACATGAGGTTTGGTGAACAATGCCAAGAGATCTAAGAAAGTTAAAAAGCTGTAAGGTGCAAAACTCTAAAGCATTATCAGAATGAATATATTTGACATTGGCAGAAAAAATATTCTTTATCTCATTAATAAAAGATTTGATCGCATATCCAATAAAAAAACCCAGGAAAGTCTAGAAAAATCATCGACAGCAACAAGATAAAACGGTGTCAGGAAAGTCTAGAAAAATCATCGAGCAAGCTTGTGACCTTGAGGTCGTTCCTAATGCGGTGCAATTGCGCGAACCATTTGCTGTACGAGGATAGACGACTGAGGGTGCAGGAGGACATTCAGAGAATGGATGAGCTGGAGGATACAAGGGAGCTTATGGTGGAAGAGGCGACACCGAGGAACGTATGCCTTGAAGAGTTGTAACATGAGGATAGGAAGGAGAAGGTTGCTTAGAGGCAGAGGTCCGGTTAGAGATGGGTGAGGGAAGGGGATGCCGACACAATTTTTCTATGCGGTGGTCAATGATAGAAGGAAAATGAACTATATTCACTCACTTCTTGTTGATAGGGCAGTGGTGGAGGGAGACCTGGCTGTGGGGTCGGCTTTGCGGTCACATTTCCAAGAGGTCAGCATGCGGACCACCTGGGCGGGATGGGGGTGACATGGGAAAGGGCTATCTCGAATTTCTGATTCCGATGCTGTCATGTTGGAAGGGGAGTTCACTGAGGAAGAAGCCAGACAAGCATCAGCTGAATGTGGATGGGGCCCCTGGCCCGCATGGCTTTCCGATCTCCTTCTATCAGGAATTTTGGGAGATGATCAAGCATGAGGTGGTGGAGGTTCTTGCGAAGTTCCGGGATGGCAATAACAATTTTGAAGCTTTGAATAAGGCGCTCATTTTCTTGCTCCCTAAGAGGGGTGCTGCTTGCAGAGTTGAGGATTACATGCCGATTGCTTTGTCTAACGCAGTTTATCTGATCATCTCGAAGATTTTGGCGAACCGTTTTAGGGGGTCCTTGACAATATCATCTCTCTTGAACATATAGCATTTGTTCCTGGGCGAAATATGGCGGATGGGTTGGTTATTGCCTCGGAAATTACGTCAGATTGAAAGTGGTGCAGAGAAAAGGGAATATTGTGGAAGGTAGACTTTTCCAAGGCTTACGACTGCGTCAACTGGAGATTCCTACGGGCTTCCTTGGAGAAGAGGGGCTTCCCAGCGCGATGGGTTGGATGGATCAAGCGGTGTATTATGACTTCCTCTCATGCCGTTCTAGTTAATGGCATGCCAAAAGGGGTTTTTCTAGCCGCAGAGGGGGATTAGGCAGGGATGTCCGTTTCCGTTGATGTTCATCATCGTGGCCGATGTGTTGACTGTTATGATGAGGTTAGTTGATGAGCAATGTTTAAAAAAGCGCGAGGCGGTCCGAGGCGCTTTTCCAGAAATTGAGGCGAGGCATAAACCTCAAGACGGTCGAGGCGTAAGCCTCAATTTTTTTGGAAAAAAATAAAATTAAAGCAAAATACATTGAAAAAAATATATGATAATATTAAATTTTCCTAAAAACACATTCAAGAATAGTTTAACACTAGTAAAAGATAAAATAAATAAGCGATGAAGGCAATGTAGTTCAAAAAAACCAATATTAAGACACTAATATATGGAATATCAAGTTCCAACTCCAATTTCAATGATTCAATATGAGTATTGAATTAAAGTCTATACTTAATACTAAAGTACAATAGAAACCATAATTTTTAGTGTTCGAAGTTAAAAAATACTAACATACCTTGAATCCCAATCATTTGTCTTACTGGACGTTGTTGGGGAATCGGCATATGCATCTCCTCCTACCACATCATATCCCAACAAGACGGGGGTCTCGCTGCCCGGTTAGCGAGCCTGTGGGGGGGTTTAGGGGGGAGCAGGTGCGTTCCCCCCTGCGAGGGTGTGGGGGCAGCGCCCCCGGCGATTTTTTACTAATGATATTATTTTTATTTTGCTATTCACAATAAAATGTAATATTTATTTTATCTCACGTGTTTTTTTTCAACCTTTCTTCTTCATATATACGATAACTATTATAAGATTCACAACTTATACAACCAAATAACAATATGAAGTTGCAAACTTGCAACTAATATAAAACATTTACTACAATTCAAACTCAATCTGTGTGCAATAAAACTAGTATGTGTAGATGTATGATAATTGAACATTATGTATACAAGATCATGGAGCTTCACTTGTTTCAAGCGATCTCTTCTCTTTGCATGGAACTATATGTAGAAATATGCAAGGTTTAACATGGAAACAAAAATACAAACATAAAAAATATAATGCTTATGGAAAATAGGCAAGGCGTACGCCCCACCCAAAGGCAAGGCGTACGCCCCACCCAAAGGACCCGAGGCGTGAGCCTCGGGGCGATTTTGGTGCGCCTCGCCTCGAGGCGTACGCCTTTGCGCCTCGAGATAATGCTTTTTAAAACCATGGCTATGAGAGGGAGGATATTTCCATTCCCTTGCTGCAGTATGCGAATGACACTATTTTGTTCATGGGGGCTAACAAGGAGAAGACTAAGCGGGTGTCAAACATTACGTACATTTTTGTGACCTTTCTGGGCTTCAGATCAGGGGCAAGTCGGTGGTGGTTCCTTTTGGTTTCTCGGAGCACGAGTCGCAGGAGGCATCAATGCTTCTGGGATGCCCCATCACTGGCCTGTCGATCACATATCTGGGCCTGTCCTTGGTGGTGGGGAAGCCAAAGAATTAGGACTGGAGAATTTTAGTGGACATGCTTGAGTGCATATTAGCGGGCTTGAAGGCCTCGATGTTGTCTAGGGGTGGGAAGATGGTGCTTTTGAAGCATGTTTTATCCGCCATCCCTATCGTTTTTTGTTCCACGAGGTAGCTTCCTGTGGGTATCCACATATGTATTGAGGGACTCATGAGAAGGTTTTTTTGGACGGATGGGTGACATAACAGGCGTGGCATTCATTTGATCAGATGGGACATGATGACGAGGTCTAAGAAGCGAGGTGGTTGGGAATTCTTCGAATGGGAGAGATAAACAAGGCATTCATGGCTAAATGGGTGGTGCGGATCTGGGGAGACTCGAGTGACTTGGTCTGTAGGTTGATGAGGAGTTTATATGGTCTGCCCATGGCTCTGGATGCTGCTCCTTGTCATATGCCTTCCTCTCTTTGGATGGGGATTATCGAGGTGTTGTCGGTCATTGCAGTGAAGATGCGTCTGGGTCTTGGGGATGGCGTGTCGTTCCACTTTTGGAAGGAGGATTGGAAGGGTGAAGGGATTTTGGGTGAACTCTTCTCGCGCTTATATCAACTTGCTGCTAATAGGTTGGCGACGGTACAACAGATGTGGGTGCATGGAGAATGGACCCCTGTTTTTGCTTCTAATTTGTCGGACCAGAGGGTGCTGGAGTTTCTTGAGTTACATGTGCACCCGATGCAATTTGAGGGGCCCACGGTGGGAAAAGATCATTTTGTGTGGGGCGATGGCTGATTCTTCATGAAGAAAGCATATCATTTTCTGGTGGAAGACGGGGAAGATGTGGAGAAAGGGGTGGCGATTGATGCCTGGCTAATTTGGAAGAGCAGGGTACCAAATCGTATAAAAATTCCCTCTGGTTGTTTCAACAAGAGTTGCTCCTCATGCAGGTTCATTGAGGACAACTGTTGGGGTTTGAGATTGGGCCTTGCGCTATGTGGTGGGCGGCTGAGGATGCGGACTACGTATTCTTCACATGTTCAACTTCGGTTCAGGTTTGGGATATTGCCAGCATTCCTTGGATTGGGGGACATAGAGCTGCCGAATTTTTGAGGAGCATCAGAATGGTCTGCGGGTTCGGGCACGAGGATAGCATGCGTCCTTTTGCCATTTTGTGGGCGATTTAGTGCACGAGGAATATTGTCATTTTTGGTGATCAATCTTGTTATACGGAAAACATACTGGAACATAGCAGAGCATTGTGTACGATGTGGAGTATGTGATACTATGTAATCTTACTTTTACTTTATATTTAATATACTTGGTGGTGGGTCCCAATTTCTGGGACTCCATCCGCTTAACTTCTAAAAAGAACTCCATCGGATCCCTTATAATATGGAGTAGAATGGTTATTATGATAGTTTCTTCCATATAAATTAATTGTGCTGTTATTTGTGACATTGTTATTATTTTGTATTTCACGTTTTATTAATTATTTTACCCTTTAAAGTATAATGGTTTTAGTAACTTAAATCAAAGTGAAATACACATGATTATTTTTAAAAGGCGTTGCAACTGATGCTTGTGCTTACTTTATACATCACTACTTTTCACCTCGAGGCTCATGCTTATATTATGCGTCATTGCTCATTGCCTTGAGGCTTACCTTGATTTCCCTTAGCTCACACCTTGACAAACTTAACCCAGACATTAGGTTGTCGCTTTTCCTATAGGCATATCTGCCTATGATTCTATCTTCTTACCTTCGTGAGACCAACCTTTTGTGATCATGCTTGAACCATAAAAAAAGTAATAAAGACCATTAACATGACCTTAGTAAAGATAGTAGTAGATCCCATTGTAGCTTGAGAGGAGAAGAGAGAGAAGCACAATCAATGACATACAATGGCATTTTATTTCAAAATAGATGGGGTGTTGATTTAATTTTCGATCCAACTCAGATTACCAACTTCGTCAGCATCGAACTTAGAACATGTATGTATCAAGCCCGGGTCTTGATTGGCAATATAAAAAAGCTACGATACATTGCCACAACGTCGATATATCGTTTATTTCCTTCAATTCTGAAGGGATTGTGGTCGACTTTGGCCCCATTTTCGTCGGAATTGCAATGCTGACCGAGCAGTGGGACCCCCATCTTGACGACGTACTTTACTCGTCAACATTTGAGGTTGCACAATAAGATCTATAGTATGTTCTATTGAACATATAGGTTACATTTTAAGGTGTCTCGAGATTCTCAACAAGTTTATGACAGAAGTAGTTAATATAGTATATAGTATGCATATGTTGAATATAATTTTTCAAAATAGATTTTCTATTATTTATGTGTAATTGTAGGCTTATATTTTTAACGAGTGATGAATTTCTCTTCAACCTATTAATGCAATAAATATTCTTACGATTGTATTGGTATATTATGAATTTTGACTTTATGAGAGCGTGCCATTTGTTATTAGAGTTCTTATCACTTGCACCCCTCAGAGATATTGCAATATCAATTATATCTCTCCATTTTTTGGAATATCAATTGTGCCCTCGATTTTTTCCATAGTTATCACTTGTGCCCCTCGGGTTAGTTGATGTCCATCTGCATCCTAAACATGCGTTAATTTCTGAGACACAGGTAATTAGATTAACTAATTTGGGTAGATATGTCTTTTTATTCATCCTCTTCCTCCTCTATAAACCATCCTCTTACTCAATTGCCACTGACCTAAAATCTCCTACACCTCCTTCGGCCTCTACTCTGACGCAAGCCCTCCCGCCTCCTCCCACAACCTCCAGTGTCAACCCCTACCTCTGTCGCACCCTCCCTCGACCTCCAGCACTGGCCTCTGCTCCGACACAAGCCCTCATGCCTCCTCCCCCAATCTCCAGCACCGACCCCATCTCCTCCACCACCTCCCCTAACTCCAACACCGATCCCCTTCTCCTCTGGCCCCTCCTCCGATGACAAACCTAAAATCCAGCCCTTTAAAAGTGTGGAATTAACATTCGGATGTCATTGCAGTCGAGCAGGATTCGGTTTTTAAAAAACCATCTAATTTAATATGTCAAGGAAATCAAATGGTTGTATTTATATTTTACTTGGTAAGTAACCAAGGTCGAACTCAGGGACACGTGCTTTCCTTGTGATATTTGGACTTAGATTAGTTTAACTAAGTGTTGGATAAATGCAGGTCAAAAACACAGATGAAGACAAGACACAATATGCATCATAAAACGTGCAATTTTTTTATTTGATTTTTAATCATGTAAAGAGATGCAATGAAATGCAACACAAATATGCCCGAATTACAAGAATACTTGAGCCACTTAATCAAAGGTCAAATCGGTGTCAAATAATGAAGCTACTTTCATTGACATAAAAATCAGGCATAGGAATCAAGACACTTAGCCAATAAAATAATACAATAAAGCTCGCAATGTCAAATCTGAAATACAAGTATGCCATCAAGAAGACAATAAAATGAGCTTCAAAACACCACTGAAATCGACTCAATCGGAGCTAGGATGCTCAAGATATACACAAGTGAAGCCAGGGTCATAAATGCAAGAAAACATGAAAACATAAATAGCAAACAGGTCCCTGGGAGGGACTAAAATGTAAATAAAAGAAAGTTCGGGACCTTCCCTGTAAATTATCCACACGCACAGGGGCATTTTTGCAATTATTGAAACCCACGAGGGTATACTTGCCCCCGATGCACGTGGTCGGCACGTGGCTGGAAGAACCTGGATGCAATATGAGAAAGTCGCGAGGGCGCTGATGCAAAAAGCCCAAGCCTCACGTGCGTGTGGCACGTGAGTCCAGGCTCGGGTGGGGGCGAGATTCGGCGCAGGGTCGGACGACCGTAGCAGGTGGCTCGGGCCACGTGGCGGCTCGAGGATGCCTCGGGTGAGGCTCGGTCCCACCGAGCCTCAGCGCTCCGGGAAGACGACGTGGCTGCTCCTGGGCCGTTAGATCTTCGCCGGGGGGCGAGATCCAACGGTATCTGCACCTCCTTCTTCCTCGTAGGGTGGCGGCGCAATTGGAGCTCCGGCGTGAGGCCTGGAGCTCCTCCGCACCTCTCCGTGCTCGGTGAAGGTTGAGGAAGAACGCTGGATGCCTGGCGATGAAGATCTAAGCTCGGAGAAGATGCGGGGGAGCCTGGAGTTCGCTATCGATGCGTGTTCGCCGGAGGCGGAGCTCTAGAACTTGGTTCCGCCCGAGGTCTGGCCAATGGAGTTTTTAGACCTGCAAGAGTGGTTAGATGATAGCCGAGGCGTGTGTGCGTGCGAGCTGAGGTGAACGGAGGGCTGAGGGAGACGAAGAAGTGGAGCCCTTAGTGGGTCCTCCTCCTCCTCCGGCGGAGGAGAAAGCTTGGGATGGTGAAGGTTTTGACGGAGGAGGGTGATCGGAGGGGCTGGCGAAGGTGTCTGATGATAGGCGGAGCTCGTGGGGGTTTCAGGTGATCATGAAGGTGTCGGAGTTATCCTAGAAAAATCCGAGAAAACACAAGGCAAACTAAGAAGCTAAGTTACCTGAGATCGAAGAAGAAGCTAGAGGGCGGAGCGGAGCTTGGGCTGAGCACCTGGAGGTGCTCGGGTCATCGCACGTGCTGGGCAGCTACTCCAACGAGCTTGGGGTGCCCGGAGGAGCTCGGTCATGGCCGGCGAAGGCCATGGGTCTCACCGGAGTTCTGGGTCGTCGTCGCTCGATCCGAGCTCCTCCCTCTGTCACAGGGAGAAGGAGGAGGGCTGAGCCTCAACCCCTTGGTTGGTGGACTAAGAAGATTCGGGGCGGAGGTAGCTTATTTATGGTCGGGAGATGGCGAGGTACAGGTGATGGAGTCGTGGGCTTCGTGAGTAGATGCCGACTGGAGGAGAGAAGGGTTGTCGTGGCTGGGTGTTGCGCGGGGGTAGGGGATGTGAGGGCTACGTGTGCCCAGTGTTAGGTCGTGGAGAAAGAGCGAGACGGAGCGGCTAAAATCAGAAGGGGGAAGGTGGTCAGCGAGGCGCGGGGCTCGGGCGGAGGTTGCGGGAGGTGGAAGACGAAGCCTGGACCGTTGGATCACGAGATCCAACAGCCCTGGTGGAGGTGTGGGTGGACGCTTTGGATTAGATCTAGGGCGATTCGATCGAAGGGCTTCGGGCACGCCACGTGGCATGCTAAGAGCGCGGCACTGGCGGACGGTCCAGATGAGATCCGTGGGTAGATCGGGGGATGGAGAGCAGGGCGCCTACGTGAGGTGGGGATGAAATCATCAGAAGAAGATCGGGTGGTTAGGGGTCTGACACGTGGTGAAATGAGAGAGCGGCGCTAGCGAACGGCCTAGATTCAATCTGGGCTCGATCGGGTGGCGGTGGTTAAAGGAGAGATGAATGGTGGAGATGAGAAGAGAGGAAGAAGAATCGAATGGCCGTGGAAACGGGATGCGTGGCGCGCAGTAGTGGAGCGGGCCGCGTGGCGCAATCAGAGGGCGCCACGTGGCCCTCTCTGAATGGCTGAAAGAAAATGGGAAATTAGAGAGAGAAGGAGGCCGAATTTGGAAAAACTCAGAACATGAAAGTTGTAGATCTCGATGAGATCTACAAATTTCATGTTGACCAAAAACGGAGATGAGGTCAAATATGATACAAAAATACAAGGGTACAAATATACATACATATAGTACACAAAGGGGCCCAAAAACCAAAGTTTTGCATACGAGCTCCGATTTGAATGAAATTGGTCTCATTTTAAAGGTCTCTGAATGTGGATTAATCTGAAAGTGAGTAGACCTAATTCGAAGGTTGTATGAGGTAGATATTGGCATTCTAAGATCAGGGGTCTCAAACTGGGTTTGGGGTTTTATTGGGTAATTTACAAGCTAGGAATTTTTGGCCTTCTTCCTTATATTTTTAACTAGTAATATACATAATATAAGGAAGGTTTTGATGACTTGTGGAGGTGATATAAAATACAGATAATTAGGTGAATTATTGGTGAGTATTTTAGAGATGAATTTTACAAATGAATTGGCTTCTTATTTAATGCAATTATGAATGCTAAAATGCATGTATTGTGGATTTATACATGAATGCTATTTATGCAAGATAATGGGAAATATGCTGCTAAATACTCGGGAACAAGGCTCTATTTTCAACTTTAGAAGTGATGAATCACAAATTCATCACCCGACCTCCAACGCTGCCCCCACCATCTTCGCCCCCATCTCTACCCCCAATATGATCTCCAGTGTTGCCCCTGACCTCCGATGCCCCCCCCCCTCGAACTCCAGTGCCTCCCCCACCTCTGCCCTTCCCTGGACCTCCATCGCCTCCCCCCAGCCCCCGGATCTCCAACGCCGTCCCCACCTCCGTCGCCTCTCCCTCCACCTCCAACGCTTCCCCCCACCTCCTATGTCCCCTCTTTGAACTCTAGCCCCACCTCCTCCAGTCCATCCCCGACCTTAGTGTCACCCTCCCCCTACCTCCATTGCCCCTCCCTTGACCTCGAGCCCTCTGATCTATCTACAAGCCTTCATTGCTAAAGAACCCCTAGAGATAGAGGAGCTACGACCTTCATTTTCATTATTTGCAAATCACAATAGCATTTGGAGACCCAATCCACCACTTGGAGATCAGATCAAAAGCTGGAAGCAAGGCTGAGGAAGGTATTGGAAGGGGGGAGCGGAGGAAAGGCAGCGGAAGGAGGAGTAGGAACGGTAGAAGAGAGGACCGGAGGAGGAGGGGGTCGCAGTGGTGGGGGCGGAGGACGAAGAGGATGGGGGTGGAAGAGGAGGGTGGGGGTGGAGGATTGGACAACTATACCCCTCTTAACCAGACCATGGTTTGAATAAACCATGGTTTATTTCAACTCTTTGATGTCCAAAGTAATTGAGGGGCACAAATGATAACTGTGGAAGAAGTCAGGCACAATTGATATTCCAAAAAAGAGGGGTATAACTGATATTGATGTATCTTAGAGGAGCACACATGATAAAAATCCTTGTTATTACGACTTATGTGTACGTTCTACATGACAACTTTTTATTGCATGCCCTACTCAATACTACATATTAGCCTTTGCGGTGATTATGATGACAATATTACTACAAAACTTGTATTTAGACCTCTATTTTAACAAATAAGTGTGTATTTATGTCCTATTCATTGATTAAAATTAATTGAAAATCTTAATTTCCAAAAAAATTAAATTTCATGTGCATTTCCTCATTTGTGACTGACTTTGGATGAAATATCGGTGACATGTTGGCGATATTTCGTTTCCCTAGGTTGGTAAAATGCCAGGAAAATTGACATTTAGGGCCATTGCAAAATGTGATCAGTGTGTGAATGTGTTAAGATCAGATTGCTATAAGGTGATCGGATAAAATGATAAGATCGCAGATGTTTAGGAGCTTGCCTAGGTGCAGCGGCGAGCGGATCTCCATTGCATCAGGTCTGAAAAGCAATCAGATCACAGAGCTGACTAACCCAACTGATTCTGAGCAGATCGATGCATTAGGTGTGAGAAATCAGGTTCGAGTTTCCCAGAAGTGATACGATCTTTAGGAGGCATGGTGTCCGGAGCTGACCACACCTATCACAATCAGATCTGAGTTGTCCAGTATTGTCTAGGACGCAGAATTGACAAGATCTGGTGAGATCGGATCTCTAGTAGGCATGTATCTAGTAATCTTCTTGGCAAATTAAACCTTAATCCCTTTTATACAGAAGACATGGAAGGGGGAAACAGCAAATAGGTAAGCAACATAATTGCACCGGGGCAGAAGGATGCAAGATCCACAAGAAAACTTTCTCTACACGAGTAATTTCTTTAGTCATGATTGTATTGATTGTACTTCTGCACTTTTATCTGTTCTTACTTCTTTGCCAGTCTCAGTTCATGATATCTTTCCCATAATCCTTATTCCAAATCCAGTTATGTTCTTACCACCATATATCTGAAAGCAGCATAACCACCAACTTCAATTAGAACTTATCCTTGTTTTGTTCCTCGAAAATTTGCAGTCATCTTTGGCAAGTTGACCTGCATTTTTGTCTTACTTTAGAGGTATTTTCTGCTAGTTACATGTATCCCTTCATTTTTTTGTCAGATTCCAGGTGAAAAAGAAACAATTCTTTCGCAACTTCATGACAATTATGTTATTTGGTGCTGTTGGAACATTGATATCCTTTTTTATTGTCTCTGTCGGTAAGCTTTCTTTGCCATTAATTTTTCAATATTACTTTAGATGTATAAGATTCATAAAAGCGTACAAGACTTCGAAGCAACAAATTCCATGCACCTTATTTATAAATATGCTGGATTAATCTATTTTTATGTTATAATTTACCCCTCATTGTTTTTGTCCGGAGGATTTACTTTTGCTATAGAGGGGATGACTACAAGAAAAGAAGATGCTTATGTGAAAATGCAGAATAAAAAATCAATAGCAAAGAAGATGCTTATGTGAAAATGCAGAATAAAAAATCAATAGCAAAACATGGATTTACGTGGAACCCTGCTCTAGTGGAGAAGAATGAAATTACAGGAGAAAAGCTACAAAGACCTGGTATTGCATTAGCTTTCTAAATCAGTAGAGGAGGCATGAGGCTCTTTATATAGTCCCACCAAGACAACCAAATCACATATTCAACAATATAGGACTAAACATAAATCCTCACACTTGTTGTCCAATTTCTGGAATTTCTCAACACCCCTTCTTAAGTTGGAGCATTAAGTACTCCGCTTGGACAATATAACACAACACACACAAGAGGTGATGCCCCATCCAGATCAGATCAAGTTACCCCGTGGTTCAGATTAGGCTAATTTATTTCTAAATCCAAACACGATATATACACCATTCAACAATGAGTGTATTAGACAATAGACACCTATTTATTGCCAATTCCACAACCATACATATAATTGAATATAACAATTTACATGATACATATAGTAAGAGTTACATTGTTCAGTAAATTATTACATTTCCAAGGCCACAAAATTATAAGCTAAAAAATTGCACTATGAAATGAAAGCAAGTACAAAAACTTCATCATCGAACAAACACTCAGCAAAGACCATATATAACTAGGTGATGAGGAAAGTTTATAAGAATAACTATGAGGAAATGTAATATTCTATTTGTAGCTATCACTAAGAGTTCATGCACTAGAGCATTTCTTTATTTTTCTCACACGTTCAGTTCAGCTCATTAGTAACAATTAATTCCCAAGTTTAAAGCATTAAAAAAAGCGGAAGAAATGGGGAGTGCGGAGCATGAGAGGGTTCGTAGAGGGAGAGAGCACTTCCATTGGGAGGTGTGACTAGGGGTGCAGAGGTGGGTGAGAGCCACCAAACTGGGAGCATCAAAAGCGGGGAAAATGATGTTATCGTTGCGGGCTCTACGGCCACAGGCTTTTACATGTGCGCTTTCGCCGCGATGCTTCGCCTATTGCGAAGTTGGTCATCATCTTACTTCTTGTCATAGCCATCAGAAGGTTGAAGAAGTGTGTGGGACTTCCATCATTGTTTCCTTTACGGGGGATGGGGATAAGACGAGAAATGCACCACGATCTTATGCTCGATCAGTAGCCCCACTATTGATCAAGCTTATTGCAGCTTGATTATCACAATACATTTCAATTGGTCATTTAACCAATTGTAGGTGTTAGAATCGAGAAGCGGAAGCGGAAACAATAAACAAAATGATAAACATCAAGAACATAAAGATTTACGTAGAACCCTACTCCCTAAGGAGCGGGATGAAATCACGTGAGAAGCCCTCAAAGGGGCGGATATTGTATTAGAATTTCTCAATGAGTACAGGGGGTATGGGGCATGTTGAAGAATGGTCTTGGTGGGCTATGTTTAGTACCACATCTTGGAGTGGTGACTTTTAGTCACATTGGTGGGGCTATATAAAGAGCCCCACACCAATTGTCATTGAGAAAAAGCAATGAAGCGTATGCCCCTTTGAGGGCTTCTCTTGTGGTTTCATCCCGCTCCTTAGGGAGTAGGGTTCCACGTAAATCCCGTTGTTCTTATTGTTTTTTATCTTTTTCCATGTTTCTCTTCCGCTTCCTATTTTATAACATGGTATTAGAGCGGGTTAGATTCTCGAGGTTTTCATATTCTTATTTCTGTTCGAGATTCGAGTTGATGTTGAAGATTTATTTGTGAAGATTGTTATAAAGTTTTTCAAGATCTACTTTAAAATTATTGTCCGTCGACTCCAGCAAGTTATTCTGCAGTTTTTTTGCTATGTGGTTCCTGGTGAACCCTAATTCTTTTGAGATATGGGCGGCTGCGCAACCCCATCTGGAGAGCCGCTTCTCATCTCCAGGAGCTGCGATTTTGGTCCTTGAGATAGTCCCGTTTGGGTTCTTGTTGATTTCTAATCCATGGGCATATGCCATGGACGACCAGTACAGAGCCCCACTCAAGTCAGATTCAAAACCCCACAGATTTCGTCATCGAAATAGCCGCTTATAGCGGCAAACTGTGCTGGCGGCGCACCCTCATCCCAGGCGCGAGGTGAACCAACTAGCCCTCCTCCTTCATCGCAGCGCTACCTCCATTCTCCAGGTCGCAGGAACCCTAGGCCTGCTCCCATAACGCATGCGATCTTAGGCTTCGTTGCAGGCAGTAGCAACACAACAACTGCGCCGAAGTCTCAAGGCGCAACCCTAGCCACACTCAGGCGACGATCTTTTCATGCAGGTGGCACTTGCACCTCCATCAACAGAGGCGTCGCCCTTCATGATCTTCCTCCAGGCGGAGCTGCTTCGAGTTTTCTGCATTCCAGTGGCACCGCTCCTACCAACCGTGCATCTCCTCTCTAGCAGGAACTCCGATCGACGGCGCCTGCGCATGTTCTCCAAGGCGGCACCCATTTACCCACCCCCGCGCCCGACCCCGCGTGCCTCCAGCGGGGGGCTCCTCGCACGCCTCTAGCGGGGGACTCCGCGAGATCGCTAGCGTTGTGTAGATCTTCAGCGTGTGGCATACCAGGCGGCAGCAACCGCACACAGGTGGTGGTTCCTTTGAATAGGTAGGTTCCCGCAAGGGGAACCCTATAGGGGAAGGGGGCGCACGTTTATTAATGGTCCAAGCGGGCCTGATCCATAAAAAAACTGTGAGCCGTGTTTAAAAAAAGTGTGAAAAAGAGGAGATAGCAGATTGTGTATTAAAAAAAATGGGGGTCTGTATCTTTGGGCCCATGTAGGCCGAGTTCTGTTTAAAAAAAAGCCGCGTACAATAAAAAAAGTCGTACGCATATTTAAAAAAAAAGATTTAGATATTCTTCAAACGAGTCGATTTCCAGACTCTACAAAGATTTTGTCAGACTCGACGTCAGATATTTCCGAGTCTCGAATTTCAGACAAACACGATTATGCGGTCTTCTGTTCGGATGTGCACATGTTTGCCATCTTTTGTAGTGGTTCTCATCTTTTCTTGTTGTTCAGCCAGAGTTTTCATGTGGTATCATAGGTACTTCAGAGTAGAGCACCATTCTCTGAGCCAGATGGGAGAGACCCAGTTCTCCGATGAGGAGACTCCAGGCGCAGTTTCAGACTCGATGGTCAGATTCTGAGTCTTCAGTTGACTCACACTCCAGCCCGTTCGTCCTCCTCACCTGCATGGCATTAGAAGCAACGTCCTCGACAACACTAGTTGTGCGCATTGGGTTGATATTGTCCATCGTATCCTGTAGCGTTGAGTTGAGTCTCTTTCTGTTTGTCCAAGATGAGCATTGCATGCTCCAGCTTGAGGGGGAGTATTGGAGTATTTGTTATGTGCGCCTATTGCGTTGTAGGAGAGTAAATGGATCCCTCCAGGATCCATTTACCCCATCCAGTTGTTTAGTCCCACATCTACCAGTGATGGGACTTGGAGGCTCTGTGGAGGCTATATAAGGAGCCCCAAACCTTCTGTATCAGATGAGAAAAAGCAATGAAGCATATGCCCCTTTGAAGGCTTCTCCCATGGTTTCATCCCTCTCCTTAAGGAGCAGGTATCCATGTAAATCTCGTTGTTCCTATTGTTCTTTATCTTTTTCCATGTTTCGCTTCTGCTTCCTATTTTCTAACAGGGCTCCTTATATAGCCTGACAGACAGTCCGGAGTCCTACCGCTCATCCATGTGGGACTAAACATGCGTGGGGTAATTGGATCTTGGTGAGATCCAATTACCCACCTATTACATTCTCCAACACTCCCCCTCAAGCTGGAGCTGAGAAAGCTGCAGCTTGCAATAAAAAGAAAGTATACAACACATCTTCACACGATATATCACAAGAACTCATATCCGCTGCTGGTAGAGGACCATGCACGAGGACGGGTCTGCGACATGCAGGTCATCGGAACGTATCTCTGTCATGCTTGTAGAGTCGCTGCGATATCAGGTCACCGGAACATATCCCTGTCGTGCCTGGAGAAGAATAGATGCAGAAGAAGTCCAGTGCGGGGAACTGATCGGGTGGTAAAAGAAGAAGTATACACCTCGACGAAGAAGTTGATGCTCGATGAAGACGGATGATCTGTAAAAAGCTGGAGTGATGGTCCGTCAATCGTGGACATGTAGATGCCCTGAAGAATGTAGCTCTGACTCTCCCTTTCTCCCATACTTGATAGAATAAGAATCATGGATCAAGTTGGGAGAAACAAAAGATGCATTTTTTTCTCTCCCTTTTTTTCATTTTATTTTTCGTCTCTCTTTTTTAAAGCCGTTCAACCATTTTTATATCAGTTTTTCGGCTTTTGCATCATTTTTTTTAAATGTGTACGACTTTTCAAATGTACGCGCCTTTTGTTTTGTTTTTGTTTTTGTTTTTTTTAAAGCACTTCTTTTCTTTCTTTGTTTTTTTTAAACTGGACTGCACTCTCACCTCTTTTTTTACAGGGCCCACTTGGGCCCGAACTGCAGCTTGGTTCCACCCCTTTTTTTTCTTGGATGAACCGGCCTACTTGGACATTTTCAGTATAGGAGATTTTTTTTAAACACAACAGGCCCTTAGGGTTCCCTGGGAACCCTTCCCTATTCAAAGCCGTCGCCCCCTTTGGGGTTCCACTTCATGCACGCCGCCCCCCCTTTTTTTTGCGAGCTTATGGGGTTTGCGCCGGCCAAGAGAGGAGGTGCCTACACGTGGGGCTTCGGCAGATGCGCGCTTGAGGAAGAAGGCATGTCGCCTTGGAGGCCTGAACGGTATGGGTGCGTCGCCCACGCACTGTGCGTGTTCCGCCTGGTGATGCTGTGTTGCTTGAATCGAAGCGATCGAGTCGTCGTTGATCGCCCTCTCCGTCGATTGCAGAAGCATGCGCTTTGGGGGCGGGAGTGGGTTTGGGACTGAGCTGTTGCACCTCCTTTGGATGGGCTGCGCCTGGAGGCATGCAGCGACGCCACTTCTGGAGATTGCAATAGGTTTGCCTCTGCCTGAACATCCGCATCGCGCGACCTGTAGTGCGCCATCGCGCGCTTGGACTTCAGAGCACGCGAGCCGCCTGGGTGCTTGCCTCGCTCGATCTGGGCGTGCCGCGATGTGAGTTGCCTTGGAAGGGAGATGCGCGACTGGAGTTGAAAGGGGGTTCGCGCACAAGGGGAGGTGCGCGCCTTCGCGAGGTCTGGCCATCGAACTGAGAGGTGCGGCTATCACAGCCGTTTGCTGCAGGAGAGGATAGGGCCTGGGATCTTCTGGAGTAGGATAGCACCGATGGCTCAATCTGAGATGCGCGGGAGGCACGCAGTGGGGCTGAAGATGCGCGGGCTGCACGTTGAAGATGTTGGAGCCTCCGCCTTGGGAAGCTACAGGGAGATGGGTGCAACCGCGCCGCCACTGGTGGAGTCCGAAGGGACGCCTGGAGATACGGCAGCGCAACCTTGCTGATGCGGCTGCTGCTGCTTCAGAGATGCAGCATGCAACTTGATGGAGATGCTCGAACATGGATTAAGGTTTCATGAAGAAACCCTAGAACAAAATCCAAGTTCTTGATAAAGAATCCCGAGGAAAAATAATAATAATAATAATAAAGAACTTAAAATCCTCGAGAATCGACAAGCTCTGATACCATATTAGAATCGAGAAGCGGAAGCAGAAACAATAAACAAAATGATAAACATCAAGAACATAAAGATTTACGTGGAATCCTACTCCCTAAGGAGCGGGATGAAACCACGGGAAAAGCCCTCAAAGGGGCGGATATTGTATTAGAATTTCTCAATGAGTACATGGGGTGTGGGGCTCCTTCTATAACCTCACAAACAGTCCGGAGTCCCACCGCTCATCCATGTGGGACTAAACATGAGTGAGGTAATTGGATCTTGGTGAGATCTAATTAGAGGATCATGTTTCTCTACTTCACGCTCATTCTCTTGATGATTTTCAAGAAGGTTGCATCATGACTTTTGATTAGACCTTTAGATTATGAAAGAGTCTACATCCTTTAGAATGTTCACTATATCCAACAAATTTACAATTTAGTATCTTAAAGTCTAGCTTATCTCTATACTGACTCGATACCAAGACATGTGCAACACATCTCCATTTCCGGAGATGACCCAAATCCGGTTTCCTACCATTCCAATTTTTATATGGTGTTGCTTCTATGGATTTGATGGGAATCCTATCCCATATGTAGTTAGCGGTCTACACTACTTCTCCTCAAAATTTCTTTGAGAGACATGAGTGCGACTGAAGGATATGTAGAGATCCTCAAGTGCATCACGGAAGCGTGAGCATCGTATCGGATACGACGGAGAACGACTAGTCGCACTAGTTGTTCGGTGCAGCGGAATTTAAAAAATTATCATGCGATGAAACCACATGATCCAAGAACGATTCTCGGATCGTTTCATCTATAACCACAACAAGTATAATGCAATACCTCTTGAAGTGTGGTTGATCGAGTCTCTAAGAAAAGAGACCTCCTGTCTCAAGTTCGATCGTCGGAGTAACGGCTTGCGAGCGTGGGGATGAGTCGCGGTGTCCTCGCAATCCAACAAGTTGATCCAAGCACGGTTGCTCCTGATCTTGTCGCACGAGATCGAACGTCTCCTTCGTGAGCGAAGCACTCCAAGTAGACGGAGAACCGCAGAGCATCGAAGCGGCAGTACGGTGGCGTATGCATCGACGATTCTCTCCTCTAGGGTATGGTGGACGGCCACCAAGAAGAGGGAGAGAGAGGGCTTTCGTGTGAGGAGAAAGAGAGAGAGAGATGTGTGCTACAATAGCATGTTAGTAGAGAGCAAGGTATGCCTCTCTATTTATAGGGTTTTGGGATCCATGGATCTCAATCCATGGGACATATAAAATCAATGGATGAGATTGATTTATGTCAATCCAATGGTCAAGATTGTTTTTGGTAAAAGCCAACAACTTGTGATTTAATTTTGATTAAATATATCAAATATATATTAATACCAAATTAAATCAATCAAATAAGGAGTGAAAATACAAAGGAGATCTTCCTCCCCATAAAGGAGAGTGGACGGCCACCAATTCCACAAGGGAATTGGGTGTCGCCCCCTCCTTTCCTAATGGGGAGGGCAATCTCATGGATTCCCATGAGATTGCACATCTCCTTGTTTTTCTCTCTATATATTTCCAACAACTATTTGTTGGGATTTTTATTCACCAAAATAATTCTCAATTAATTTTGGGAATATTGCAATCTTGACATTGGAAAATTGTGAATCATATTCACAACCCAAAACAAAATGTAATTTATATTTTCAATTAATTAGACAATGTGTATCCAATACACATTAATAATTAATCTACAAATATAAATTATAATTAGCTCTCTCTAATACATTATAAATCACATTTATAATATATTATGAATAATTGGATATTACTATCCACATTATTCTTATCCATAATAACTAAATCACATTTAATTATATTGGATAATTCCTCATACATCATGATAATTAAATCACATTTAATTATCAACTTCTCATTGCTTAGATCTTATGGAATTGTTCTTAAACCATTTAAGAACAATGCTATTTCTCCTCAGATACTTGGAGATAAGGACATGGCGATTGTATTGTTCCACATATAGTGACTTGGATATTGAGATCACATCTCAAATCCAGATCCCATGGACATCTCATAGATGCTTGATTAAATCAAGACCGTAAACCTAATCTTCTCATTGCATCTGAATCTCATTTAGATCAATGTCCAGTATATGGACTAAGATTAGGTTACTTCTCTAATGAGAGGAGTCGCTAAAATCCAGACCTGTGTCATCACTCCCTCGGAATGGAAGCGTCATGGTTATACAATCGTTTATGATCAAATCACCCTCAGGTATTCCTAATACCTGTACATCCTGCATACTGGAAGACTCATGATCATCATGAAGATATAGATTACTTTTGCACTGTCATCTTCATGGTCTGATCACTAAGTTTCTCATTCTTGGTCCTTGGGATATGGTGCAGATCATATGCTTTCACAGAGCATATATCTTACCTTCAAATTCATATCATGCTTCTAAAGCATGATGACCATGCATGGAATTTGGTCAATCCCAATACCTCATGAGTGAGCTCATGTCTCCCGGTTCACAAGTGAACCTGTATGATCCCTTTGAGAGATCGTATTACTCATATGCCCTTACATGCACACCAGCTCGCCGGTGTAGACCTTGGTTAGGTCATCAACCTATTGGTCTGCCAAATGTACGTACTCAGACATATAGCAATACATCTATCTCTGGTCAGAGGATGTTTGCCTGTGATGTGACAGTATTCATCACAGGTCTTTGGTTATCTCGATCTCGTTAAGTCAACCTATCGACTCAACTAATCTGATATCTCCGAATCAATATTCCTATGCAGAGGACCTGCATCAAGAGGTCGATCAGATATCAGTCTATTGAGATAGGATTGCCATCTCCCACTCAGACTGGAGATCACTACTTGTCAATCATTGATGATGCTTGATGAGTCCTCTATCTAACTCCTTAGATATCCATCCAAGCATCAGCCTCTATGATTCAATCAATGAATCAACAGCTATATGATTATCAAGTTGGCCATGGTACATAACCCTTATTGTACAGAGGGACCTTATAGTGCATTCATTCATTCAATATCAGAAAGGGAGTGAAACATAATCAATAACTTTTATTGATAAATCATTTATTACAATAACATTTATTGTAGGAATAGTTCGCCTCGGGCTCACATTGCTAACAATCTCCCACTAGCCGTCAGAACCATTCAGGAATAATCCTTAAACCCATACTCATTACATGTTGGTCGAAAACCTTCTGTCACAGGTTTGGTAAGAGGATCAGCAACGTTGTCGGCAGAGGCCACCTTGGTGATGATGATGTCACCACGCTTTTGAATCTCCCGAATGATGTGGTATTTCCTTTCTACGTACTTGCTCTTATGATGCCATCTGGGTTTCTTCGCCTGGGCAATGGCTCCCGTGTTATCACAGAGTAGCGGGATGGGAGTATCAGAGGAAACTACGCCAAGCTCCTGGATGAACTTGCGCAACCACACCGCCTCTTTTGCAGCATCTGATGCGGCAATGTATTCGGCTTCTGTCGTTGAATCTGCTGTAGTGTCCTGCTTCTTGCTTCTCCAGCTCACAGTCACAGCACCACCATTCAACAGGAACACAAACCCTGATGTCGACTTTCGATCATCAATATCCGATTGGAAGTCAGAATCTGTATATACCAAGACTTGGAGATCACCATCTCCATAGACCAAGATGTAATCTTGTGTCCGTCTTAGATATTTGAATATGTTCTTTACTGCATTCCAGTGTTGTTCTCCATAGCAGGATTGATAACGACTTACCACTCCCACTGCATGGCAGATGTCTGGCCTAGTGCACATCATGGCATACATTAAGCTTCCTACAGCTGATGCATAAGGGCATCCAGCCATGGCTTTCTTTTCCTCAACAGTTTGAGGAGCCATTCCTTTAGACAGGTGGATACCATGTCTTAAGGGTAGGAATCCTTTCTTGGAACTATCCATACGGAATCGTTCAAGAATTTTCTTAATGTATCCATGTTGTGACAATCCCAATATCCTCTTCTCTCGGTTTCTGAACAACTTCAGACCCAAGATGTAAGAGGCTTCTCCAAGATCTTTCATCTCAAAGGTATGGGACAACCAAATCTTCACACTGGTCATCATCCCTGTATCATTCCCAATGATAAGGATGTCATCTACATAAAGCACGATGAACACAATGGCGCTCCCACTAAGCTTCTTGTACACACAAGGTTCATCAGGATTCTGCACAAAATCATAACTCTTTATGGTTTCGTCAAATCTGATGTTCCAGCTACGAGAAGCTTGCTTGAGCCCATAGATGGATTTCTTCAGCTTGCATATTTTGCCATCCTCAGTCATGAAGCCCTGGGGCTGCTCCATGTAGATATCCTCCTCGAGGTATCCATTGAGGAAAGCCATCTTGACGTCCATCTGCCAGATGTAGTAGTCAAGATATGCAGCTATAGCTAGTAATGCCCTGATGGATTTAAGCATAGCCACAGGAGAGAATGTCTCATCGTAGTCGATTCCTTCTCTCTGTGTGTAGCCCTTGGCTACGAGCCGTGCCTTGAAAGTCTCTACTTTCCCATCAGGTCCCCTCTTTCTCTTGAAGATCCATTTGCACCCAATGGGTTTTACCCCTTTAGGTGGATCCTCTAGGGTCCATACACCATTCTTATGCATGGAGTCAATTTCTGACTTCATTGCTAGCATCCATCTATCCATGTCATGATCCGCGAGTGCTTCATCAAATGAAGTAGGATCATTGTCAGTTTCACTTGACACATGGAATCCATATCTTTCAGGTGGTGCAACCACCCTCGAACTCCTTCGAAGAGGTATGGGTATTTCATCTTTATTTATCTCTTCAGTTTCTGGTCTAGGAAGCTCAGAATCCTCAGGGGAGTCTACGAGTTCCTCTACTTCATTTTTTTCTTGACCTTTAAGGAAATCATCCTCCAGAAATTTCACATCTCTAGAGACAAAAACCTTTTGAGTCTCAGGGTCATAGAGTTGGTATCCAATACCATCTCTAACATACCCAATGAAGTAGCACTCACGAGTGCGAGATTCCAACTTGCTTGCGTCCACGTTCTTCGCATGAACCAAGCATCCCAAAACCCTCAAGTGATTAACACTAGGTTTGGTTCCATACCAGAGCTCATGAGGAGTCTTAGGTACAGATTTGCTGGGAATCTTATTCAGGATATATATTGCAGTCTCTACTGCATATCCCCAGAAACTAAGTGGTAAATGTGCTTTACTCATCATTGAACGGACCATATCCATGATGGTCCTGTTGCGTCTTTCAGCAACACCATTAAGTTGGGGAGTTCCAGGAGTAGTGAGATTGGAGATAATTCCATTCTCTTTAAGGTATTCCTTGAATTCATCTGAGAGGTACTCTCCACCTCGATCAGATCGAATCCGTTTAATGTTCCTATCGGTTTGGTTCTCAACCAAAACCTTGAATTCTTTGAACTTTTCAAAGGTTTCATATTTATGACATAATAGGAAGATAAACCCGTATCGCGAATGGTCATCAATAAATGTCAAATAATATCGATATCCATTTCGAGTCGCGGTACTGAAGGGACCACATACATCGGTATGTATTAAGTCAATAATACCTCGGACGTCACTCTCTTTCGGTGGTCACTCTCTTTATGCGCGTCGGACGTCACTCTCTTTCGGTGGTGTTGTCTCGGGTGGATTCTAATTCATCCTTTGCTTGCACCTGTATTTATGCGCCAACGTGCCATGTTTTGCGGCGGGAACTTTGGGATGACTTACGGGAGGAGGCCTCAGCCTTCACAGATATTCCTTGGCTGTTGGAGGCGACTTCAACGTAACTATTCTCTCCGACGATCGGCCCGCGGGCGTGGGGGTAATGACCCGGGCTCCAGTGATTTTTCTTGACTTCATTCGGGAGTTGGCTTTGGAGGGGTTGGTGCCCAACGACATCGCTTACACCTGAAGGAACAATGCCTCAAGATCCAGGATCGACAGGTTTCTCGCTAACATTAAACTTATGGAGGTTTTCCCATTATGTGCGGTGTCATCTTCGCCGCGGTCGTTCTCTGATCACAGTCCTATCGTGTGGGATTCTGGGGATGACCTTCGCCCTAGGGGTCTCTTCCGGTATTAAGGTGCTGGCTTTTGGAGGAGAGCTTCAGGGACGTTGTGAAGAATCATTGGGAGCAGACCACGTCTGTGGGGTCCGCTGCCTGCCGATTCGTTCATAAGCTCGCGTCTTTGCGGAGGATTTTGGTCGCGTTCAAGAAGGAATCACGTTTGGCCCGTGTCGCGGCGCGGAGGGCGGTGGAGGAAGTGATCTTACGGCTGGATCGTTTGGAGGGCGATAGGGAGTTGCGCTCAGAGGAGCTGTTGGAGCGCAGTGCTGCCGCCAGTGTCGTCAAAGCGGAGGATAAGAAGAGGGTTTTAGAGTGGCGCCAGCGGTCGCGGTTGCAGTGGCTAAAGGAGGGTGACGCGAATACCGCGTTTTTCCATCGGGTGGCGAGCGGTAGAAGGCGCTTCAATTCTATTCAGTCTCTTTTGGTGAACGGTTCACTCATCCAGGGGGACAAGGATCTGGGCGCGGCCTTGGGTAACCACTTCAAGGGTGTTTTTGGCTTTCGTTGCCCGCGCGTGTGGCGTTGGAATGGCCGGGGGGCACCTGCTATCCTTTCTTCGGACGCGGAGGCGCTTATTAGACCCTTCTCCTTGGCCGAGATCAAGGAGGCCGTGTGGGATCTTAACGCAGACGCTTCCCCGGGCCCTGATGGCTTCCCTGTGGCATTCTACCGGGATTTCTGGGACGTGGTGGCGACTGGCGAGGATGTTCTGGAGGTCGCCCGTGAATTTTGTGACGGTAATCATGGCTTCGACAAAATTAACAAGGCGCTTATTGTGTTGATTCCAAAGTCCATCTCGGCCAATCATATTGATGATTTCAGGCGCCTATCTCTATCTCCAATGGAATTTATTTAATCATCGCGAAGGTCATGGCTC
Source organism: Ottelia alismoides (assembly GCA_037367405.1). Taxonomy (NCBI): domain Eukaryota; kingdom Viridiplantae; phylum Streptophyta; class Magnoliopsida; order Alismatales; family Hydrocharitaceae; genus Ottelia; species Ottelia alismoides. The sequence continues at coordinate 386,885 of JAZKJV010009649.1, read as the reverse complement.
GGCGGTTGGCCCCCATACTCGATTCGCTGATCTCGCCCACTCAGGCGGCCTTTATTCGGGGGCGCCAAATCACTGATTGCTACGCGGCAGCCACGGAGTTGGTGGAGGCTTGGAGGAAGTCGGCTACGAAGGGGATTCTTTGGAAAATTGATTTTGTAAAGGCTTACGATTGCCTCGATTGGCGATTCCTGTGGTCGGTGTTGAGGCGGAGAGGCTTCCTGGAGGCGTGGATCTCTTGGGTTCGGCGTTGTGTGTCCACGGCTTCCCTTTCTGTGCTTCTCAATGGCAGCCCGGTCGGCGGCTTCTTCCAACCGAGGCGCAGGGTGCGTCAGGGGTGCCCTCTCTCGCCCCCCTTCTGTTTGTGTTGGCGGTTAACGTGTTGCCACGCATGATCGACGGCGTGGCCGTAGCTGGGCTTACCCGTGGCTGCTTGGTGGGGGATTTTCATATACCAATCATTCAGTTCACCGATGAAACCATTTGTTTTATCGAGGGTGGGCCCTCTGAGGTTTCCGGAATGGCTGTTACTCTTGAGTTATTCAGTGAGGTTTCGGGCCTTGTGATCAATGGGACTAAGTCCAAGGTGGTTCCTTTCGGTATAACGCATGCGGAGGGACTCGATTGCAGCCGGCTACTGGGTGCCTCCCCCGAGGGGCTTCCGTTTGACTATCTAGGTTTGCCCCTAGCTATGGGTCACGCCAGGATTCGCGATTGGAGGGCTGTGGTTGACAAGATGGAGGCGCGTTTGACTGGATGGCGCGCGGCTCTTTTATCCAGGGGCGAGCGGCTTGTTCTCCTTAAAGCGGTGCTCTCTTCCATTCCAATCTATTTCTTTTCAGTTCGTGGTATGCCTAAGGGGATTCAGATGCGACTGGAGAAATGCATGAGGGGTTTCTTATGGGGAAGGAAGGGCGAGGGGAGTAGGGGTGTCCCTTTGGTGAGTTGGGATGATGTTACGAGGCCCAAGCGGTTGGGGGGCTTGGGTGTGAGGCGGCTTGATGCGGATAACGATGCACTTTTCCTTAAATGGGCTGCACGGATTTGGGGGAATGAGGACAATTTCTTGTTGAATGTTCTGAGGGAGACGTTGGGCGCGGACTTCTTGCCTGTTCAGCGGGCGACCTCTCCGGCCCACCTTTCCATTTTTTGGCGGGGGGTCTTGAAGGTTTTCAATCAAAATCGATCCCTTTTTAAACCTGTTCTGGGAAGTGGCAACTCCTACAGATTTTGGGTGGACGATTGGTCGGGCAGGGGTCCTATTAAGGACCTCTTCCCTCGTCTGTTTGCATTGGTTGATGACAACGACGCTTCGGTGGCTTCTTGCTGGAGCGATACCTGTTGGTGCCCTAGGATTTCCGCTAACCTTTCGGAGCACCGGTTGGAGGATCTTCTCTCCTTGATGGCGATGCTCGCGGATGCCAGCAAGCCATCACACGGTAGGGATCACTGGCAGTGGATGGATGGGTCCTTCTCTACAAGGAAGGCGTACTTGGCTCTTGTTCCTTCTTCGCTTGTGGTCGATGCGCCTCTTGTGCGCGATTGCAAGTTCTTTTGGGGACTGCAGTTACCTGAGTGCATTGGCATATTCCTCTGGCTACTTCACAGGGGGAGACTTCTCACTCGTGATCGTTGTGCCTCTTTGTTTACTAATATAGGGCCCATTTGCGGCCTGTGCGACACGGAGCGGGAAACCAGCGACCATCTCTTCCTTCACTGTGACTACGTTCGTGATCTTTGGACTGATTTGGGTTGGCTCAGCACTGCCTCCTGCGCGGCCTTCTGCTACAGCTTGGCTTCTTCCACTGGCAGGGCTAGGAGGGATCTCATGGTCCCGATTGCGCGATTGTGGAGCATTTGGTTGGGGAGGAATGAGGCCCTCTGCGCGGGTCAGCGTTTCTATAAGGAAAATATCGCAATTCTCGCTACGCGTTTTGTGAACGATTGGTCTCCTAGCTAGGACGGCAATATGTTTGCGCTGTGGAGGTGTGGTACCATGCCCTCGCGGTCGTTGACGTGGGTGTCTTCCTTTTCTTCTTGGTTTGTAATTTTTGTGCATTTGCTTTTGTAAAATCTCTTTACGCTGTTTTAAATAAATTGGGGTGAACACCAACGAGTGTATCCCCCTTTGTTGAGCTTCAAAAAAAAAGTCAATAATACCTTCGCATCTAGTAACCTTGTTACGGAAAGGCATCCTAGTCATTTTACCTCGAATACAATGTTCACAGGTAGGTAAAGACTGAACCTGTAGAAAGTCCAAAGGTCCATCCTTTATCAATCTATTGATCCTATCAACAGATAAATGACGAAGCCTTTGATGCCAAATCATGTTTGAATGATTTTCATTATTCCTGGATCTTTTAGGATTTTTATTAGTGGTTGTAACATTCTTGACATGCTCATTAATGCACAATTCATAGAGTCCACCAGAAGTCAAAATACCATCTGCAATATATTTATCGTAATGATTTATGACTAACTTCTTACAGAACAGGAATGAGTATCCACTTCTAACTAGCTTAGATACAGATATCAAATTCCTCCTGACTTCAGGTACATAAAGACACTCTTTAAGTACTAGGACTCTACCACTAGATAATGATAGCCGACAAGTCCCGACGGCGACTGCTGCAACACTTGCATCAGATCTCATCTGGATGACTATCTCCCCTTCTTCAAGTTTTCTAGTTTCCTGAAACAAATGCAACAAATTGCATACATGAACAGAAGCACTAGAATCAACAACCCAACTTCCATCTCGTCCAACGAGAAAGCTGGTTTCAATGATAAAAGTAGATTTCATACCTGCTGGGGCTTTACCTTTGTCAGCCGACTTCAGGTAATCTGAGCAATTACGCCTCCAGTGCCCCGGCTTTTTGCAGTGGTGACAGACGTCGGTTTTCTTCGACGCCATTAGAGTGGATGCATTGGAAGATGAGCCAACACTTTGTCCCTTCTTCTTTCTCTTCTAGGACAGGCCCTTCCGAGAACCATGCTTCCGACCGCGCTTCCCTCTGACCTGTGCAACCATTGCACTGCCAGTGGGACCATCTTTCTTCATTACGTCTTCTGCAGACTTTAATGCAGCAAGAAGCCCAACATTTGTCAGTTCCAACTTATTCATGTGGAATGACACCACAAAGTTATTGAAAGATTTTGGCAACGACAGCAGAATGAAATCGGATTGCATATCTGCATCCATTGTTGCCCCCAGAGTCTCCAGCTCTGACAAGTACCCAAACATTTTGAGTACATGCTCACGGACCGAAGTCCCTTCCTGCATCTTGCAGCGAACGAGTGGAAGTCCACTAGCCTCTCGTTCGTCTTGGCAATGTGGCAGGTTGCACCAGAGTCAATCCACCACCCTTCACAGATAGTGACCGTAGAGTTGCACTCCACGACATTCGTGAATTCAATTTTCTTCTTGCCTTATTCTCATGAATGTTAGAGTTTCCCAACATCTTCTTATTGGGGCAATTGACCTTGTAATGACCATATTTGACGCAACCGCAACATGGGCCACATGGGTATATCCCATCTTTTCCCTTGAAATTCACCTTGGAGGGTACTAGCCTTTTCTTTGCTTGCATCGGATTTGCTTCTTCATCTTCCTTCTCGACCTCAAAGATCTTGACTTTCGATCTTTCCTTTGAGATGTCATAAGGAGGGCTATATTGAAATTACCGATAAGTATGGGGGGCCTCTTGTAAAATTTCCAAAGGGGCACATGTGCAGCACGTGCCCTCTGGTCGGCGGGACTGAGGCGTAAATAGGAGAAACTCTAGGGGCTTCCTTGCAATTATCCCGGGGGTCACATGAAGCTCACATGCGGTGGCAGGCTCGGTTGGAGGCTTGGTCCGGAGGCATCCACGTGGCGATGCTGACTTCCTTCGGTCTTGGCCCGAGGCTCTGGCCCAGATCCGAAGTTAGGCGATCAATCTGAACCGTTGATGAAGGTCGATCCGACGCCTGAAGATTTGACGTTGTCTGGACGGTCATATCGTGATCTTGGACTGATCGGACGGCTAGGATTGGCTGACACACGGTCGGCGGGCGTCAGGGCAGTGGCGACGGCAACCGGTCAGCGAAGAAGGCCGGCGAGGCGTTGACGATGGCGATGGCCGGCGTTGATGGCGTGGTGGTCGATGCAGAAGACGGCGTTGGTCGGAGATGTTGAGGCATCAAAGGTCGAAGCTCCTGGACGTGATGGTTGACGAAGATGATGCGGTTGTCGGAAGCAGCTTGGACGGTCGAAGGAGTTGATGTCGTTTGGTTGTCGAAGGTTGGAGATCGAAGGCGGCGTTGAAGAACGTAGCTCGAATGATGGGGAGGCAATTCGATTGAGCGAGGATGGAGTAAGGGAGATGACGATTGGAGATGATAGATAAGAGGCACAGTGGCGGAGGTGTACCTGGAGGAGGAAGGCTCGATGGCGAGCTGCTGGAGCGGAGCAGCAGCTGAGAGGTGTAGCTGCGGTGAGGCTAGGGGCCCCGGATCACACCGTGGGGGGGGGCTAGCCGGTCTGTCACTCCGGAGCGAGGCCTTGGGGTCGAGTGGCAGATGCGGATGTGGAAGGTGATCATCGACTGATTCGATTGGGGATACGCGAGGAGGATCGATGACGGAGGTTGGAGTGGAAGATCGGTGATGGGCGTAAATCGCAAGGAAGGGGATCGCGGCGGCGGTGAAATCACGGGGAAGGGGATTGCGGCGGCAGCGAAATTACGGGGAAGGCGGCACTTCCCAGATTGGGAAAGGGCTGGATGAGGACGAAGGCCAGCGGCCGTCCGATCGGCCGATATCGGACGACCGCGATTGCGACGCGTGGCGGCAATGGGAAAGGCGTGGCACGTGCGTGGCACGTGCGCGGGAGGCACGTGCCTCGTACGTGCGATCTTTTAATTTTTTTATAAAAACAAAATAAAAAATAAACTCAAAAATGGGTGACACGTGGCGGCTCCAGGAGTTGCCACGTGTTAGCCCCACAAAAATCAGGAAATAAAAACATTGAAAAATTCAAAATAAACAGAAAACGGCCTCGGATCGAAAAAGTTTCTGCACGAAAATTGCTCGTATAAATGAGATCTACAACTTTCATGAAGACACCAAAATCAAATGCACAAAGTGATATTTTTGGGTTATCCCATGTACATAGAATACCTAGATTTTTGGGTTTTATAATTTTTTATTATTTTTAAATCATGTAAAAATCCGAAAAAAATATGATAAAATAAAAGATAAATATTTACACATTAATCTAATTTTTTGGATTTGTATTAATTAAGAAAAAAGAAATAAAATAAAATACGTAAAAGACCAATTTTGTACAGAAAGTTAGTGAAGACTTGGACTCAATTTGTTTATTTGATTTCAAGCTCGGTTTGGATTGGATTTTTACGCATTTTAATAAAACTTTTATCAAAGAAGACAAATGAAAAAGAAATAAACTCAAATAGGTTAATTATGTACATAAAATACTATGTCAAAAACTGCTGAAATACAAAATATACAAAAGAGGTCCAAAACCCAACTTTCACATACGAGCTCCGATTCACTTGAACTTGGTCTTGTTTCGAAGGTAATTGAATGTACATTAGTTCAAAAGTGAGTAGGATCAAAAGGACACTGGATGGGGAAGATATGAGGGTTTTAGTCTGGAAATCCTAGAACTAGGGTTTGGGTTTTTGGTCCATTTATTTGGGTTAATGTTTTTTTGTATTTTTTATTTATTCTTGTTAGTGATTTGTACACAGTGGAGGTGGTTTTGGGTCATTCGGAGTTAGCATGAATTAGTCAAAAATCAGGGAAGTTAGGCTATTTACATGTCAATTTTGGCTGGGATTTGGCTTCTTATTTTGTGCAAAAATAAGTGATAAAATGCAATTCTTATCGAAACATGCAAGAATGCTAATTATGCAAAATAAATGAAGAAATGTCAATGATTTTGAGGGATTTGAGCTTAATTAATGAGATTTAGAGTGGTGAATCTGAGATTCATCAAACAGCAGCCGACAGTTGTGTGCATTGAGTTGATATTGTCCATAGTGTCCTGTAAAGTGAGTTTGAGATTTCTTTCTATTGTCCAAGCTGAGCATTGCATGCTCCAGCTTGAGGGTTAGTGTTGGAGTATATGTGTTATGTGTCACTTATGTTGTAGATGGGTAAATGGATCACCCCAGGATCCATTTACCGCATCTCAGTGTTTAGTCCCACATCTACAAGTGATGGGATTCGGAGGGTCTGTGGAGGCTATATAAGAACCCCAGACCCCCTATATCACATGAGAAGGTGCAATGCATAAATCAACCCTTTGAGACGTTCTCCCGTGATTTCATCCCGCTCCTTAGGGAGTAGGGTTTTACGTTAATCAGGTGTTCTTCATGTTTATTATTTATGTTTGATGTTAGCTTCCACGTTCTTTATTTTCTAACAGAAATCAAGTGCTACGTGTGGAAAGGATTGAAATGAAAAGTCTTATTCATCGTAGTCCTAAAGCTCTCTTATATAGGAGAAAATCTCTATGGGAAAATTACATAGATAGCCGAAAGAAAAGGAAAATTATAGGATAACAAATAAAGAGATAAATATCTTAACACCCCCCCTCAAGCTGGAGCATAAATATCTATCATGCTCAGCTTGGAACAACAACGATGAAACAGTCCCTTTGTAAGAGCTTTGGTGAACATGTCAGCAATCTGATCACCTGAATCAACATGAAAAGTGAATATAAACCCCTTTTGAATTAAATCACGGGTGTAGTGGCAGTCAACCTTAATGTATTTTGTTCTTTCATGAAATGTAGGATTATTAGCTATAAATAACGTAGCTTGATTTTCATATTTTAGATGTATAGGAAGAGACACCTCCATAGTTAGGTCAGTCAGAACAGACTTGACCTACATCATTTCTGTGCTCCCTTGGACCATTACCCTATACTCTAATTCAACGCTAGATCTGGCCACAACTGTCTGTTTCTTGCTCTTCCATGAAACCAACGAGTTGCCTACAAACACAGTGAAGCCTGAAGTTGACTTCATATCCTTGGGACACCCAGCATAGTCTGCATCCACACATCCTGACACTGCCACGGTTGTGTCTCTCCCAAATAGAAGTCCTACACCTGGAGATGACTTGAAAGACCTCAAGATCATGTTGACTGCATCCATGTGAGCCTGCCTGGGTTGCTCCATAAATTAGCTAACCCTGCTGACAACAAACGATATATCAGGCCTGGTAATAGTGACACACAATAGCTTCCCTACCAGCTCTCTGTATTGTCTCTTATCTATCTCTGCAGAGTCATCATCATATAACCGAGCATTAGGATCCATTGGAGTAGTAGCAGATCCACATCCCGTCATTCCCGTCTCAGATAGGAGATCAATGGCGTATTTCCTTTGCATCATTACCATTCCTTGCTGGTTTCTTGCAAATTCTAGTCCAAGAAAATACCTCAGCTTACCAAGATACTTGGTCATGAACTGTTTTCCAAGAAAATTCTTGGCTGCCTAAATTCCTTCGTTATCACTGCATGTGACAACAATATCATCCACATAAACCAAAATAGCAATAATACCTTTCCGGGTTCTTTTAACAAAAAGAGAATGATCTGCAGTAGATCTGGCAAAGCCATGTAGTTCAATCTACTCTGAAAGCTTCTGAAACCAAGCCCTCGGACTTTGCTTAAGGCCATATATGGCCTTATGAAGTTTACACACCATACTAGACTCCCCCTCAGCAGTAAACCCTGGTGGTTGCTGTATATATACTTCTTGTAAGTCGCTAAACAAGAAAACATTCTTGACATCTAACTGGAAAAGTGGCCAGTCCTTCACCACAGCAACGACAATAAGAATGTGGAGTATAGAGTGACGCGCAACAGGAGAAAAGGTGTCTTGATAGTCCACCCCATAAGTTTGGGTGAATCCACGAGCAACCAACCGGGCCTTGTATCTGTCCACGGAACTGTCTCCATTGTGTTTAATGGTAAACGCCCATTTACTGCCAACAACAGAAGCACCTGGGGGAGTGGAGATGACACTCCACGTACCTCGAGTCTATAAGGCAGCCATCTCCTCTTCCATGGCAAGACGCCATGGACCACTCTGTAATGCCTCCTGATAGGACCTCGATATCTGAACCACTGATAAGGCAACAACAAACCTCTGAAAGTCGCCAGGTAGCCGCGTCAAAGAGACATGAGAAGAAAGAGGATGCATCGTACATGCACGGCTCTTCCTTCGTAGAGCTATAGGCACATTCAGGTCTACTGTATCCTCAGAAGGGGTATCATCTATAACATCCTGCACACTCAAATCACTATTGCCATCAGAGGAACTCAAATGCTCGGGACATACCTTGGGCGTGCTGGATGATGGAGGAGACACATGAGCACAAGGCCGGCGCTGGTAAACTTGTGGAAAGAAAGTAGGTGTAGCAGGAGGTGATGGTGGTGGAGGAGGTGATGGTGGTGGAGGTGGTGGTGGAGTGAGAGAGAAACAGGAGGTAGTGGCATGTAAACCTCTTCTCCATGCTCTGACGGAATGAGCTTGTCACCTATAGGAGAGAAATACATGATGGATTCAAAGAAAGTGACATCTGCACTAACATAGTACTTCCGTTGAGCAGGGTCAAAGCAACGACACCCCTTTTGGGTCTTGGAATACTCAACAAACACATACTTGACTGCTCTAGGAGAGAGCTTGTCAAGATCTGGAGACATCTAATGAACAAATGCAACACATCCAAAAACACGAGGTGTGAGAGAGAAAAGATCCTTCTCGGGAAACACAGTCGAGAATGGAATCTTCTACCCCAGAATCGATGAAGGCATACGATTCACCAAATAACACGTAGTGAGAACAACATCCCCCTAGTACGTGTGGGGAGCACAACTGTGAATCAGAAGAGTCCTGGTGACATCCAATGACGATGTTTCCTCTCAGCCACCCCATTTTGTTGGGATGTATATGCACAAGATATCTGATGCACAATACCATAGGATCTAAGAAATTGAGAAAGTTGTGTACTGCAGAATTCGAGTGCATTATCAGAACGTATATACTTGACATTTGCAGAAAAAACATTCCTTATTTCATTAATAAAAGATTGAATGATATGACTAGCATCAGACTTGTTCTTAAGCAGAAAACCCAAGACAATCTAGAAAACTCATCAACAACAACAAGATAAAATCGATATCCCTGAAGATCAGGAACACGACTGTGACCTCAAATATCCAAATGAATCAACTCAAAAAGACTATGACTACTTTGACCCTGACGACTCTGATTGTGGACCTATGATGCTTCCCAAGCTGGCTGGCCTCGCACTGAAAAGTAGAGAGAGGAGAGATCTGAGGAAGAACATGATGCATCTTTTGCAAAGGAAGATGACCAAAACAGAGATGCCACATATACGGAGAGACAGATCCAGTGCGAAGAGAGGAGACACCAGCATACGAAGATTGCACCATTCTGTATAGGCCTCCTTGCTCACGGCCAAAACCAATTACCCTGCCCGTTAGAATGTCCTGAAACACAAGAACAGAGGGGACAAATATGGCATGACAATGCAAATCCTTGGTTATTTGACTAATAGATAATAAATTCATAGAGAATTCAGGAGCGTAAAGAACATTCTGAAGCCACATTTCAGGGGTTAACTGCACCACCTCCTGACCGGTAATGGGGGAGTGTGTCCCATTAGCTATCATAACAGATTTGCCTGACTGAGTTGGGCTATAGGTACTAAATTGCCCTCTGTCACCACAAAGATGATGGGAGCCTCTTGAATCCGTAATCCACTACGACAAGTCTGCCCTGTAACAGCTAGTCAAAGCATATGATATACATGATGTAGATGCAGAGGTGGAGGTTGCTACCTCTGATGATCCGGACAGAGAGCTAGTTGACCTATGAGAAGGCATAATCTCCCTGAGCCGTGCTACCAACTCATCAAATCTCTGATCAGATACATACGAAGAACTGTTGCTCTGTTGAACCTATTCTGCAACACATGCTGAAGCGGGAAACCCGTGCTTAGAATAGCTTGTTTCCTCAGAGTAACCTGGCCTGTGGCAGTAGGTGCACGACTGATGTGGGGGTTGACTGCCCCCTCCTCTTCCACGGTCACCTCGACCACGAAACTGTGTAGGCACACCCCTACCATAAGATGCTGCCATAGGTGAAGAAGTCTGAGACACCTGAGTGCCACCTGGAGATATGGAGAGCCTGCTCAGCCTGCACTATGCCTCCTTCATTGAGGGTATAATGGCATCAGTAAGAATCTGTCCTAGCAGCATCATACTCAGAGTCAAGTGCCGCTAGAAATACTCCAGTCATCACCGAATTCCTATATGCCTTGAGTTACTCTGGTGTGACAGTCAAGGGAATGTAACCATGTAACTTCTCAAACATACCCGGTAAAGACGTGTAAAGGGTATGGAGAGGGTGATCATTCGACTTTGACGTGAAGATGTCATATTGCGGTTGCAGAATCTTCGACTCGTTCTTTGTTGGATAGTATGTGACCGTAAAAATGTCCACATAGCCTTGTTCGTGGGCTGACTCAATATATCATTTGTTATCTCCATGGACACCATCCCAGAAAGCCATACGCGTGCATATGCGTCATTTGCCTCCCATGAGGCATTAACCCCAGTCTTGTCAACGAGCTCTTCCTATGTAAGAATATGCTTCATGCCATTAGATTGCATAAGACTCGTGAACTGCATGGCCTACAGTTCATAGTTCGTTCCATCCATCTTCACAATGGGTGCTGGACCTTTGAAGGCACCCAAGGATAGGACATCTGCTTTGTTGTCTGATATGATGACAACGATCTTCAAAACTAGGGTTGCAAACTGAAATAACTATGTCTACACATACATATAGGAAGATGGTTGTGAGTGTAGACTCATACCACGACCTCTTCCATCAATCAGAAAGTTACTTTTAGGTACCTAGGGTGGTTTTAGATGATCAAAACCACACATTAGGAATCAAATCAAACCTATTCAGGACCGTAAGAACCAAGATAGGGCAACCCTTCCAAACTCGAGCTTTCGGGGAATCAACCACGACACCCCTTGCGCACGAGGGTTGCAATGGCGGGCTGTAGTCGCGGCTGGGCACCTGCGGGTGTCACCGACGGCCTACTAGGGCAGCGGCCGCGTGCTACTGCTGCATCCTGTTGTGGCGGTGGTTGCCTGCTGCTGTGGTGGGCGGCAGCCTACTGCAGCAGTGAGCGACGACCTGCTGTTGCGGGTGGGCGGTGGTTGGCTGTCGCGCGTAGGTCTAAGGTTTTGGTCGAGTTTAGAACTCTAGGGCATAGGTTCCAGTCTAGGACCGTCGCTCAGATACCATGTGCGAAGGATTGAAATGAAAAGTTTTATTCACCGTAGCCCTAGAGCTCTCTTATATAGGAGAAAAGCTCTATGGGAAAATTACATAGATAGCCGAAAGAAAAAGAAAATTACATGATAACAAATAAAAAGATATAAATATTTCAACACTAAGCAATCATATTCTAGATGGTGATCGATCACAAGAAAGGGAAAACCCGTAGTGATCGATCTTATTGGTCTAGATGGCTCATCATTAAATGTCAACCAACCAATCTCTTGTTTGAGGTCTTGATGCAAATGCAAAAGTCATTGACCAGACATGAATAATTGTGGAGATACTCTGAATATGTACTGAATGCATAGAGAGCTTCCAAAAAGCAGTTACCCTTGATTAGAAGGTATGTATAACTATGTAGAAAAAAAACCACCAAGTAAACCAATGAGTACAAGAATTATAATAGAAAATGTAACGCCCTGGGATCCAGATACCCGTTTACAACACATTCGAGGTATTTCATTCGTTAAAGACCGCACAAGACACATGAAAATACGGAGAAATTTTTCGCTTTTGCTATTTGCATTTGGCATTCATAATCAATAATGTAAAAAAACACATGATCAACAATAATACGTGCCACCAATGCATTTTATTAATTTTCATATAGCATTACATGTAACAAAAATTATCTGCAATGTATCCATGTCCCAAATATGAGAGAAAGACAAGTACTGTAGAAAACCTGAACAAAAAACTAAACAATTTTACCATCTGGTATATACTCGGGTGTCAGGAATTATCAGTCACTAGTACAGTGCAGACTCCTTGCCTGTCACACATGAAAGGAACAAGAGACGTCAGCGGGCGTTGGCACATCCTGAAACTTATTAAAACAAGCAAGCATTTAAGGTGATTGCAAAAGAAGCAAGTATTAAGGCATAAACAACAAAAAATTTACAACTACTTATTATGAAAAAGGTTTTCAAACTACTCTGAAGGGATGCCCCAAGTTTTTACCCATTACCTTTATATATCATATTCTTATATAGTAATTAATAAATCATATGTAATTATATTAATCTCTTGTTATTTAAAGATCATAATTATGGATTTTAATGATGGGGAGGATGAGATTTTGAACTGATTATTATTTTATCTAAATTCTCAAGTTTAGTGGATAGTCTGTGGTCTTGATCTGTGTGTGACCTCACACTATGACACTAAGGCCTAAAGAGTGCTCTAGGGTTGGGGTGCCTCCGTAGGCATGCGATGGGGTATAGTGCATCCTAACTAAGTTCCCAACACGTCCACTAACTTAGTATATATTCATGGTAGTAATCCAAAGATCAGATGATTTGCTGACGATTGATTGTTGATAATGATTAATGATTCTATGCTAGGTTTGATTGCCGTCAATTCTAATCAATACCACCGTAACTGATCTTAACTCCTAGTCATATTCTGTTGTAACTCATTTCAATCTCAATTTGTAACTCCTCCAAATTTTTAACTATAACTGATTCAATATATCCCTATATGATTCAGATGTAGCCATAGATGATTCAAATGTAGCATCGCCAAGGCTGTTGGCGGAAAGTAACTAAAACTCAAGCGGTGAGGAAGTCTCCTATGAGACTCTTCCGTCTCGCCCTCTAATTGGAAGTGCGGTCCAATAGAGGGATAGGTCTACTCCAAAACTACACCACTAAGACGGTGAGAGAGACTCTCCAAAGAAGTCACTCTCGACGGACCCGACCGGTACGGGTAGACAAGCTTGTACGGAAAACTAAAACTGAGGATCTCCCGTTTGGGTATCCTAAAACAGAGGGTCAACGGAGCAAGTCAGAAGTCGGGATCCCAACGAGGCGTAAAAATACTGCAAACTCACATAAAACCATGAAAAGGACTGGGATTCTAGACCGGTGCACTTGGTGGCCGCTGCCGTAACTGGGCTTCCTATCTCTCGGCCATTTGAGAGGCATCGCGCTTTCGCATGGTCATGGTGTAAAGGTCACCATGACCGGCGCTAATAATTGTCGATCGGTACCGATCCTCAATATTTTCACTTGATTACTTATTCCCAACAAATTCACTTGATCACTGATTAAATATCTCTGATTCGATTTTTCATCTTTACTCATTCTCCGCTACGATTAATTTTACAGATCTAGACCTTTTATTGATAATATTATTTAATAGTGATCCATAAAATAATGATTTATACCTAAATGATTGGTCACAAGGATTTTTAGTAAATGTGTTGATGTAAGTGTGGTTATATTTGTGAACATAAGTGTAACTATCAGTTATGATTTAGGCATTAGCCAGATAATTTAATATGGTTATTACTAATATAATATATCTAACTTATTTATGTTGAATATATCTATCACAAAAATGTATTTTCAAGCATACTAACCGACTTTTCCAGCTAAGCCTAACTCTAATCAATACATTGTACTTTATCATAGAAACATACTTTTTCAAATTCAGCAATATTTACTTTAATATTTTTTTGACTCAGAACAGGTTAACCTATATCTTTATTTATATGTACAACCGTTTCTTTTTCTGTAAAACTGTTAAACAACTATAAAGTATATGACCAGGATAAGGAAGTTGTAGATAGCAAAATCCATGATTTTATTTAAGAAGTTTGAATATATTTACTAAGTTTTGTAGTCAACCAAAAAGGTTATTTAAATTAAAATACTTTATGTGAACATAAATAAATCAGAATTTGCCCGCATCCTTAATGTCACAGGATAGTCAAGGAAATCTTGAGTTTTACTCAAACTCAAGGATGTATTGAAGTGCTTTTATGACTAACAAGTTAAACATTTTTAGGGCATTGGCCATGATATAAGGAAATATAACACTCTGCTATCTCTGGTGTGACTTATATATATATATATATATATATATATATATATAGGGTTTAATGTGGCTGCTCCTAAGGGGAGCTAACTTGGCTCCCCCGTGCCATTTCACCCATTATTTATTTTTTTTTGAAAATTTCTTCCGTGAATATTCATCACTATATCCCTATATCATGCTATTAAAATTTCGTGTGAAACAGAGACTCCTACGGCCTCCATACAGTCATTTTTTAACGGTAACAGAATTGCTAAAAATGAGATGCATTAAGGACGAGGAAGGTCACGTGCTTGTTACTCAGAAGGATATAGAGACTAGATGGGAGCAGTACTTCCATAAAACTTTTCATTGGAGAAGGAAGTAGAGAGATCACTTTGGGTGATCTAGCTAGTAGTGAAAGTTACTTGAATCGTGCATGCTATAGACGAATACAAAGAAAAGAAGTAGAGGAGGCTTTGAAGTCTATGAGACCTGGGAAAGGTGTTGGACCGGATGACATCCCTGTAGAAGTATGGAAAGTTTTAGGTGAGCGTGGTTTGACTTGGCTTACGAATCTATTCAATGTTATTTGGCGAAGCAAGAAAATGCCTGAAGATTGGAGGAGGAGTATCGTGGTGCCTCTTTATAAGAACAAAGGAGACATTCAAAATTGTTCAAATTACAGAGGTATCAAGCTGATGAGTCACACTATGAAAATTTGGGAACGTGTGATCGAAAGAAGGTTGAGGCAAGTTTCCCAAGTAAAAGAAAACCAATTCGGATTCATGCCAGGTCGCTCAACTATTGAAGCCATCCATTTGCTGAGGAGAACAATGGAGATTTATAGAGCTAAAAGGAAGAATATCCATATGATCTTTATTGATTTGGAGAAGGCTTATGATTCTGTCCCACGAGAGGTACTATGGAGAGTTTTGGAGAAGAGACAAATACCTGTCCTATACATTAATCTCATAAAGGATATGTATGATAGGGCTTTATCTTGTGTAAGGACCCCGACGGGGAAGACTGACTATTTTGATATCAACATTGGTTTACATCAAGGTTCAGCTTTGAGTCCATTTCTTTTTACTTTGATTATGGACGAGTTGACACGTCACATTCAGGATGAGTTACCTTGGTGTATGTTATTTGCTGATGATATTGTGTTGATTGACGAGACTAGAGATGGAGTAAATGAGAAGCTTGAGGTTTGGAGACATGCATTGGAGACTAAAGGCTTTCGTATAAGTAGGGATAAGACGGAATATATGGAATGCACCTTTGATGGAAGCAATGGTGAAGGAATCGAGGTGAAGATTGGTGACGATAACATTCAGAAGAGAGATTCTTTTAGATATCTGGGATCTATTTTGCAACATGATGGGGAAATTGATGGAGATGTTACTAATAGAATAAATGCAGGCTGGCTAAAGTGGAGAGGAGCCTCCGCTGTTCTTTGTGATAAGAAAATTCCTTTAAAAATTAAAGGAAAGTTTTACAAAGCAGCCGTGAGACCTGCTATGCTTTATGGTTCTGAATGTTGGCCTGTGAACCATAGACATGTGCAAAGAATGGCTGTAGCAGAAATGAAAATGCTAAGATGGATGTGTGGACATACACGTAAAGATCGGATTCGGAATGATGCAATTAGAAAGAAAGTTGGTGTAGCTCCGATCGAGGATAAGATGCGAGAAAACCGCTTAAGATGGTTTGGTCATTTGCAAAGAAGGTCAACCGATGCACCGGTTAGGAGGTGCGAGTGTTGGGATGTTGAGCCGGCTAAGAGAGGGCGAGGACGGCCCAAGAAGTGTTGGAAAGAGACTATACGAAGGGATCTTAGCTTTTTGGATTTAAGTCCGGGATTGATCCAAGATAGATCTGAATGGAGGCGAAGAATCCATGTAGCCGACCCTACTTAATTGTGGGAAAAGGCTTTGTTGTTGTTGTTGTTGAACAGAATTGCTAAAAATGACTGTCTGGATAGAGGCCGTATGAGTCTCTGTTTCGCACGAAACTTTAATAGCATAATATAGGGATATATTGATGAAAATACACGGAAAAATTCAAAAAAAATAAAAAAAATGGGAAAATGGGGTGGGGGGGGGCAAGTTAGCTCCCCCTCAAGGGCGCAGCCCCATTTTACCCATATATATATTGTATTTTGTTGATAACAAGCTTGACAATCATTACAGACAGCCTATGGGGTCTAGGTTATGCATGTCTGAAAGAGAAAGTTTATATCTTCACAAGTCGCAACGACAAGAGAATAAGTAAGAGTTGAAACTTGAAGATGTTTATTCATCTTCAGGCGACACATGGATAATGAATTAGGAGACATTTGGAAATTTAAACATAGCAGACTAACAAGATGGAATCGTAACAAGTATACAATAAAATGTTGGAAATGATTGATGATACTTGTGCCCATATTACCAACACTTTATTTCTAGGAGGGTTTACGGAAATATCTCAAATAAATATGAGCAAAGTGATCTCTACAGTAAGAACTTTATATTCCTTATTTAGCCATGAAAAAAAATTAATCTGCCAAAGAGTAATTTCCATTAAAAATATGAGAATAGGTGTAAGAACAACCAAGATACTACATGATACAGAGAAATGCAAGAGTGCACCACTGATTTAGAATATGATATTAGGAAAAATACACGGAGGCGGTAATAGGGTTTTAACTTGTGCATGCATGGCAGCAAGAGATAGTGAAATGGATTGTACACTTGAAATCTTCAAGACTTGAAGATTCAACTTGTATGCAGGGCTTCAAAGCAAGGAGCAATAGCTCCTTGAGCAGCTCCAAGAACAACTCTTGGTGAGAAGCAACGGTTGATGATTGAAGGAACACCAATTGGGGAAAAAAACGGCTATTGCAGCTGCTGTTGCATTCGATCCCAGAAGCAGGAGCAGAAAGAAAAATTTGCTGAAATTATTGGCAATTTCTGCAATCACCGTAGCCAAGAATAGTTCCAGGTATGTAGGAGACTTCTTCTCGGTCGTTAAGTTGGAGAGAACAATTGAACATTATGGGAATAATAAAAAGGGGGAAAGGAGAGGAAGATAAAGGGAAAGAAAAGGGGAGAAAGCTTCTTCGTTGAACTTAGAAATAGAAAATATAAAGGAAGAAAGAGGAAGGGGGAGGCAGGGTTCCTTCAAGGAACCTTCCTCCAAAAATTTTCTTTTCCTATAATGACATCAGCACAAATGATGTCACTAAATGACATCATTTCTCATAAATATCATCCATGATGTCATAATCTTATAGGATATTAATATCCTTCTTTTTATACTTTGTGAAAATCTCAAAAGTTAACCGTATTCATGCCTCGGATCTCGGTTTCTGATGTGTAATATCTCGATTTGATCGTCTTTGAATGACGATCAAAATGAGTATAATATTGATATACTTTAAATCGGGTTTAAATCCTCGAAATTCTCGAGACAGTTTTGGTTTGGGTTTAAATTTTGTGATTTAAAAATATCAAACGATCTACGATTGCCTGACTTGACTAAGCCACAACAGTCGCGAGGGAAGCGAACGATCAATTCCGTTGGTCTTATTTTGTCGAATCAGATTTTATGACGGTCTCGGTTTGTTTCGCGGTTTCCTATTTTATGATGCGGCTTTTTCGTGGCACACATTACTGTGTGATCGACTTTTGGTCGATTGCGACCGAACGACTTTTAGTTTACGATTAATTGATCGATTTAGGTTATTTAACATTGATTAATAACTTTATTGAGTTATACGGACCCTAATCGGGCCGCGTTCGAGTTTTATTGATTCCGGATGTTGCAGAAAACCCCTCTATATAATGTGCCCTACTCTACTATTCACTCTGCTTTCTCAAAACAAATATTACAGAAGTTCTTAAAGATGCCTACTGAGCTTGGTTAGGTAGAGCCCTCTTCATCCTAAAAAGACCATTGGATTTGGGTGGGTGTGTCTTTTCTGTGAGGAAGGCTTGTGATGCAATTGTGTTTGATCTAGGCATTCTGAAACGGGATTGTAAATTTATTTGGCATACTAGAGCTCCTCTCTTCCTCGGGCTCTTGAGGCATAGTAGAGTTTTTATTGAAGTCTGAAGGACAAAATTTTCTCTTAATGATGACGTGGATTGTTCAATTTGTCGGGATTCTCCTAAAGGGAACATTTGTTTTCTCATGTGCCCGTATTGGAGAAGTTTGGAGGGGCTTGTCCATTTCATGGATTGAACTTTCTATGCTGGAGAACTTTTAAGTCCCCCTCTTTCCGGCTAAGTTCAAGTCAACTGAGAAGCAACTGAAGCCTTTGGCACGGGCTATTTGGTTGGTGTGTAATGATAGTATTTTTCGTGATGCGAGGTTCTATTATGAGAATGTTGTATGTCAGGCTACGGCTCTTTTTGAGTCTTGTTTGTTATAATTTGTGTTATGATCGTTGTTAATATATTTTGATGGGGTATGCATCACTCCGGGATCATGCCCTTCCTCTTTTCAAACAGAAAAAGTACCGATATATAAGGTAAAAACCAGAAGAGAGGATGTCCTAATTCTCACAGGCAGATCAATTCACTTGTTTCATGACAAATAGGAGGGTAAGTTTCATATATAAGCACTCAAAGTTGATGGGTTCTCACCCATGATCCATTAACCCAAGAATAATAAAACAATCCAACAAAGTTAATTGCAAGGTGACTCCAAGTCTCCAACTAATAAGAATCCATCTCCCACTGTCATATCATAGGCTGTAATACTATTTAGCTATGGAGTGGAGTCCCTAGATACAACGTGCTTGAATTCCACACATATACCCCTTGTGAATGTCATGTATGGAACTCTTTTAGTCCTTGTAAATGTTTTCTAGGTAACATCCACTGATCACAAATTCCTGTAGGAATCGTCCCTCTGTTAATCTGTTGCATATCCCTTTTGTAACACGCTTTACATGTTTTTCTTGAAAAGCCAAAGGATACCATGTGCGACTGGTAGTCATCCGTTTGATTTAACAAAATTGGAAGCACATACGAACATGCACCATTACATCAGTTATCCCTTGCCACCACCTAGGAACCTGGGAATAAAAACATGCGATAAATACATTCGCTGCATATGGGTCGCTACCCCTGATGACCACAAACTGTTACATCTACAATGCCGGGATGACAAAACACAATACTGATGAATATCTTCCATTTTCTTTTATAGTAATTTTAAGTATGTTTTTTTTTGTTATACTAGGAGCATTTCTCTCACCATCAGGTTTTTATGCAGGTGCAATTGGTTTCTTCAGTCGAATGGACATTGGATTGGATATTGGGGATTATCTTGGTATATTGTCAACCGAGTATATGTATTTCCTTTCCTTTCTGTGTTCTTTTGCTTTTTGTCTTTGACCTCTTTATTTCACTTCATGGTGCTTATATATAACATACCCCCAATAATTACAGCCATTGGAGCTATCTTTTCTGCAACAGATTCTGTGTGCACCCTTCAGGTTCATAATGTACTTGAATGTCGTTGTATCACTTCTCTAAGTGACACTATGCAATAAGTTTTAACCATTCAATATTTTGATGTAACAGGTTCTTAATCAGGACGAAACACCTCTACTTTACAGCTTGGTTTTTGGGGAGGGAGTTGTCAATGATGCTACTTCAGTAGTTCTGTTCAATGCGATTCAGAACTTCGACCTTGTTCACATGGATAAAATTATTGCTTTGAAATTTGTGGGGAACTTCTTATATTTATTTTTTGCAAGCACCTTTCTTGGCATCTTTGTATGTTTTCTTTCCTTTTGTGTACTGTTCCTTTGTGTACTGTTTATTGAATGAATTCTTGGAATTCTCTCATAATAATTACTCCACACATGTTGCAGGCTGGGTTATTAAGTGCCTATATCATCAAAAAGTTGTACTTTGGCAGGTTAGTCCACTTATCCGTACCTTTTTTTATTGCTGCTATTATGATAATGGCCAAATTGGTGCATAACCTGTCTGCCGGTGTGCTCTGTTTCTACCAACCTTTTACAATCCATAATATGTTAAATGAAGGATTATGTTTCCAAATATAAAATATATTTATTTTAGCAGTGAGTGAGCCTTACCACATATAAGCTACGGGAAAGCTTGAGTGCTAAAAACACTGCACTGGTGTTATATGTTAGGAATTTTTATACTTATGCCTCCATGATCTTTCAAAAATTACAGCCTTTGTGATATATGTAATTAAATCACGACCTTGCTCTGTTCTCCCTAGTAAGCCCTACCATTAACGTCCACAGGTCAAATGATTAAGTTTGATCAGGACTAAAAACTACTAAAAAATACAATAATATCCTCCATAGATGATATGAGCTTTTTGGTTCCCCTGCTTCCTTCTATGCCTCCTCCATTCTTTCTTTTTCATTGAACAACACCATAACATAGGTAGGATAGGGTTTTTGTCGAGGAGATCATAGCAGATGAGAATGCTAATGTAAGCTAGTGGAAAAATCATCAAGGGTGTGTCAGGGGGAGGTTCCAAGATAAGCTCTACAAGAAGGGATGAGGAATTGTTGGGGGAATTCTATGAGCAATGGTTCGCATGGGAGCTCGTAGGGAGGTGTGTACCGGGAGCTCATTGGCAATGCAGAAAAGGAGATGTTGGAAGCTCATTAAAAAGTCACAGCGGGAAGGGGGTCACTAGTGAATTCGAGGTGCAAAGCAGGTTTCTCGTAGAGCTGATAATGCATGGTTCTATTGACTACACATGTGTTTGTAGAAGGTGAGGGTTGGTAATGTATGAGGGGACACGATTGTGCTGTTTTAAATAAGGAAGATGGAGAGGAGGAAGGATATAAGAATGGGGAGGGACATACCAGAAACATATATATGGCATTTTATTGGGACATACCAGAAACATATATATGGCATTTTATTGAAAATTTGTTACCTTTTAGTCTTTATAGTCAAACTTGTCAATTTGACCGATATAATTTAACATCGTGGACTTAAAGTAAAATAGAACAAGATTACATGGCTCCTGATATAATTATGATCACATATGCTATAGTGTAATATGAAAGACTATATGGTCATGGGAGTAGTAAATCCCATTTTTAATTTATAATGACTTGGAGATTGATGACATGTTTGTGACATGAAAAAGGAACTTATTGAGAATTGGTTATCCGTAATGAAGTATGCAACGGATCTGCATCAATATCCTCAGTTGAATTTGGTCTAATATTTTCCTATTCAGAGATTTTTTTGGTAGTAGACTCCGCTCTGTTGCAAAGGAGGTCGACTGATGCGCTGGTTAGAAGATGCAAGTTTTGAGATGTTGATCCTGCTAGGAGAAGGAGACTCAAGAAGTGTTGGAATGAGACTATCCGAAGGGATCTTAGTTATTTGGATCTAAGCTTGAGAATGACCCAAAGATCTGAATGGAGGCAAAGATTCCATATAGTCGACCCTACTTAATGTGGGAAAGGCTTTGTTGTTGTAGTAGTAGACTCCACTCTATTACCAATTCCAATCATCGTCTTTTTTATCTTTATATAAAGATACATTGATATAATAAGACACACTTTCGTCTTAATTTCCTTTTTATTGTTGGGCATCTGTGTGTGATCACTGTATTTCTCTTTATATTGATGATTATTGAGAGAAAACAATAACTTGCTTATTCACGAGGCCTTAGGATTCTCTTATATAGAGGAAAAACCTATTGGGCAAATTATATAAAGACAGGAAGAATGAAGAAACATATAACAACAAAACCTTTTACCACATTAAGTAAGTTCGGCTAAAGAACTGAGAATGCATAAAAGAATAAAAAGATAGCTAATATCTCTACAATATCCCTCAAGCTGGAGCGTAGACATCAATCATGCTCAGCTTAGAACGACATCTCTGGTAAGGCCCTCTAGCTAGGGCCTCGGTAAGTATGTCTGTTGTTTAATCTCCTGAGCTAACATGAGTAGTGAAGATGATGCTTGTCTTGAGTGTAGTGACAGTCTACCTCGATATGCTTGGTCCTCTCATGGAAGGTGGGGTTGTTGGCAATGAAGATTGCAACCTGGTTGTCGTATTGGAGGTGCATGGGAAGAGGTACCTCAACTGCTATGTCAGTAAGAACCGATCTGACCCACATCATCTCTATGCTAGCATGTGCCATGACTTTGTACTCTGATTCTGCATTGGATGTGGCAACCACTGTCTACTTCTTGCTCTTCCGTGACACCAATGAACTCTCCATGAACACTGCAAAGTCAGATGTGGACTTCCTGTCCTTGGGACAGTCCGCATAATCTGCCTCTGCACAAGCTGTAACGGCAAAGAATGTCCCTATACTAAGTAACAGATCAATGCCAGGTGAGGTCTTTAAAAACCTCAGAATCATATAAACTACATCCATATGTGCCTATTAGGATGCTATATAAACTGACTCGCTTTGCTTACTGCAAAGGATATATCTGGCCTGGTGATGGTTATGTATAGGACTTTCCAATGAGCTACTTATATCTCCTCTTGTCTGCCTCCTTAGTGTCATCATCATACAACTTCATACTTGGGTCCATGAGAGCAGTGGTAGGCCTGTAATCTGCCATGTCGGTCTCAGAGGGAAGATCTGTAATGTTCTTTCTCCGGGTTATCGCAAGACCTCACTGGTTCCTAGCAAACTCTAGTCCTAGAAAGTAACGTAGATTGCCAAAGTCCTTGGTTGCAAACTGCTGACCTAGGAAATCCTTAGCAGCCCGGATGCCCTGCTCATCATCCCATGTAACTCTTAGATCTCTAAACAAATAATGAATGATCAACAATCGATATCATGAAACCCCATTGCTCTATCAGATTCGAGAGATTCAAAAAACATGCTCTTAGACTTCGCTTAAGGCCATAGATTACCTTGCGAAGCCTTTAAACATTCTTACACTCTCCCTCAATAGCAAACCCAGGTGGCTACTACATTTAACCCTCTTGTAGGTCATCATAGAGAAATGCATTCTTCACATCTAGCGATATAGGGGCCAATCTCATATCACTGCAATAGAAACAAGAATAGGTAGTATAGAATGCCTAACAACTAGAGAGAAAGTATCCTGATAGTTCGCCATATGTCTAGGTGAACCCACGTACCGCAAGTCTTGTCATGTAGCGATCCACGCTGCCATCTGCTCGGTGCTTCACTGCGAACAACCACTTGCATCCAACAACGGATGCTCCTGTAGGAGTTGTAACAATGCTCCATGTGCCACATGACTGTAGCACAACCATCTCATTTTCTATAGAAAGATTTCACTGACTGCCTTCTATTGCCTCATGATATATTTGTAGTATCTCTACAGCTAACAGTCCCACGACAAATCTCTCGATGTCCTCTGAAAGTCGACCCAAGAAAACGTGGGTTGCAAGAGGATATGTAGCACAAGTACGTCTCTGCTTCCACAAAGCAATAGGCACATCAAGATCACCTGCCTCCTCCTGAACCTGTAAACTCCCCTCCTGAGAGGGCACCTGCTCATCTTGTACATAACCCTGCTGCATAGACAAATCACGAGTGCCATCAATAGAAACAATGTGCTCATTACATACCTGAGGTATGCTGGATAATGGGGAAGGCCCATGAGCAAGATTGATGCAGCATGACAACGACTTTGTGCACATTTATTTAATTTATGTTAATTAGCATTTGTTTTATTTTATTTATTCCCCATGTCAAAGGCTCATTATAAAAGGCCTCTTTCAATTTTTTCCTTTGATTTCTTCTTTCCCTTATTTTAGGGATTTGTTGCTTCTTTTGAGGGGGAGTAGCCTCTATAAAAGGCTCCCTTTGTATTAGTTTTTTTTAAGTTGAATTGAGTAAAGATTTTCCCATCCCTAATTCTCTCTCTCTCCCTCTCTCTCGGTCCCGCACGCCCTCTCTCCCCGACCCCTTCGTTTCCCCGTAACCCTACCCTCCCAGCGTCGCACCCCTTCTCCCCTCCTCCCTCCCGATTCCTCTCCCATCTCCCCTCCTCCCTCCCGATTCCTCTCCCATCTCCCCTCCTCCCTCCCGATTCCTCTCCCATCTTCCCTCCTCCCTCCCGATTCCGCCCCGTCTTCCCACCTCCCTCTCCCCCTCGCCTCTCTCCCCGGCTCCACAGCATCCTCCCCCTCGCCCCGCTGATCGCCAGCCGCCGCACCACCCCTCTCCAGCCTCAACTGCCGCCACTCCCTCCCCGACTCGGCGGTGCCCCGATTCGGCTCGCCGGCGCCCCTCGCCGCCGCTGCTATACCTCCCCCCCTTCCCGCGCCATTCCAGCCCCGCCTCCTCCCCCGAACCGCACCAGTTTGCCCCCTCCCTTCCTGGAACCGCCACCATTCCCTTCCCCTGTGACTGTAACCTCTCCCCCTTCCATCGCCGTTGCCGTGGGTCCCATCCAGCCGAAGGCCAACAACCGCCTCGCCGTCCTGTGCCGCGCTTCGAGCCTCCCGCGCTGCAGCAAGCTCCACAAACCGACCAGATCTGAAGTGTGCACGTTTCCCCTTGCTGGTTGTGGTATGAGCGACACTTCCACCATTTAAATTCCTCTGCATTATATTAGTTGTGGCCTGTGATATTGTTGATTTGGTTTGGTGAATCGTTGAGACCCCTAATAGTTGCAATATCGTGATAATTTTTCTAATACTCTTAACTCATCTATTTGCCCTAACTTTTGTGGATCGAAATCGGTGCTAAAACGCAAATAACTTGACTATTTTGTTGCTGATTTTTGGCATGTCGTGCATCATTTATTTCGTTCGTCATTTTGCTTCGAAAGTTCTATTGCTTGAATCGTCATTTAGGTTATTGCACACTTAGGTTGCATCAAAGATGAACCATGTGAGACCTACGAATAAACACACGTGACAAAAATTGAGTCAAGGTACTTGGTGGTGGTCCAGGAACAACCACATGAGCAGGTGTAGGTACTGGGGGTAGTAGTAGTGGAGGAGGTGGTGGAGACAAAGTAGGTACTGGAGGTGGTGTAGGCGTAGAATGAGGCATGAAAACCTCCTCACCTGAGTTTGATGAAGTCAGCCTATCACATGTAGGAGATAAATACATAACAGACTCAAAGAATGTGATATCGACACTGACAAAGTATTTTCGTCGGAGCGGATCAAAACAACGATACCCTTTTTATGTATGAGAGTGATGCGGATTGAAAATCGGTGTCGCGCGGGAAATAATTTGAACGGTGGAAAATATTTAGTAGAAGAAATTAGAGGGGTTGAGAAGAAGAAATTGGAAGGGTTGAGAAGGAGAACACGCCTGTAGCACGAGGTTGAAGAAGGAGAAACGTGAAGACCACGTGGGGAGAGAGAAAGACGAGATAAGGAGAGAGATAAAATCTCAAAATTTTCTTAATACTTCACTGAATAAAAATACTGGACCCTCATCCCTTTATATAGGAGGGATGGCCTTACAAAAATAGTAAATTAATTAAATTGACAACCACTTTATCCTAATTGGACTCTAACTAATTAACCGACCCAATTTAAAATTGACATCTACGAAATAAACGTTGAGATCACAGGCGATCTCAATTATTTAATTAGACAACTACGACAACATAAAAACGTAAATAAAATTGACGACTAATTAATTAAATAAATGCGGCCCTATAATTTGAGATCACGCTGCATCAACTCTCCTCCGCTTTTAAAAATTCGTCTCCCGACGAATTGCTTGATGTAGGTGCGTCGTCGGAGAATTTATCCTTGAGTTGTGGCTTCAATTTCCTCCAATTCTATCCTTTTCAACGTTACGTTTGTAATTCTTTTCCACCGAGGGGTATGACTGCAATTGTTCTACCCCCTCACTTAAAAGATAGCCACAATATAATTTGATTTGCAATTGGCCCTTTTGATAAATAAATTTTGGAGGAGGGGCCCCCTTGTAAGTCTTCCAAGTCAATATGCCATCCCTTGTTTTCAGGGATTCTCCAGCCGAGAACATCGTTGCTAGGGTTTTGCCTACCCTTTGATTAGAGGCGGCGGGCCTGGCTGCGATGGAGGACTCAGGGCGGCGGAGGCGGATTCGCGAGGCGGCAGGGGCAGTCGGGCGGGCGAGGGCGGGACAGCGCGGTGGCGAGGCGGGGGTCGCAGGGGTTTCGCGAGGGAGGGCGTAGGCGCTGGTGGTGGTGAAGTGAAGGGTGATCGGCTGGCGGCGACGGGGCGTCCAGCGAAGGAAGGAGGCGGCGACGTGGACGATTCGGGAAAGGACAGGGGCGCTGGCGGCGAGAGGGAGTTGGGGAAGAGGCGGCGAGAAGGAAGGGGAGGCGAACTGGAGGCGCGGGGCGCAGGTGATGCTGAAGGGGTGGCGGTGAGGAGTTGACGGGGAGGGGTGGCGCGGTGTTGAGGGCCACAGGGGTGGGAGGAGGCGGTGCGGGGAAAGGTTAAGGCCGTGGGCAGGTGGCGGGGGCGTTGGCAGCGCGAGGGGAGGGCGAGGGAAGGTGGCGAGGCGGGCGGCGTTGCTGGGAGGCGGGCCGCAGGGCTTGCGCGCGGGAGGGATGAGGTTGGCGTGATGGGCGCTGGGCGTTGGTGGATGGGAGGGTTGCGGGGAAGGTGGCTGGGCCGTCGTGGGGGGGTATGGGGATGCCGGAGGGGCTGGGGTTGCAGCGGGGGCCTGCGCGGAGGCCGCGGAAGGGGCATACATCAACTCGGATGGCTCTGGTGAATCTGAAAATACCTGGACAGCAGCCTTTTCATCGATTTTTTCTTCTAAAACGGCCTGGACAGCGGTCGTTTCGTCTTCTTTGGCGATGTTTTCTTCGTTGGTTAGCGCGTCCAGCCATGCTTGAACCTTCAGGGATGCCCGAAGACGCTTTTTGAACTTCCGTTGACGCGAACGCGCATGCGGCCCATGAGATATGCGGTTGAGATCAAGCTTCAAACGCCAATATGCCACGGGATCGTTGAATCGTAGGAACGATTCAATATCCATGCTCTGATACCAAATGATGCGGATTGAAAATCGGCGTCGCGCGGGAAATAATTTGAACGGTGGAAAATATTTAGTAGAAGAAATTAGAGGGGTTGAGAAGAAGAAATTGGAAGGGTTGAGAAGGAGAACACGCCTGTAGCACGAGGTTGAAGAAGGAGAAACGTGAAGACCACGTGGGGAGAGAGAAAGACGAGATAAGGAGAGAGATAAAATCTCAAAATTTTCTTAATACTTCACTGAATAAAAATACTGGACCCTCATCCCTTTATATAGGAGGGATGGCCTTACAAAAATAGTAAATTAATTAAATTGACAACCACTTTATCCTAATTGGACTCTAACTAATTAACCGACCCAATTTAAAATTGACATCTACAAAATAAACGTTGAGATCACAGGCGATCTCAATTATTTAATTAGACAATTACGACAACATAAAAACGTAAATAAAATTGACGACTAATTAATTAAATAAATGCGGCCCTATAATTTGAGATCACGCTGCATCAGAGAGTAACCTACAAAGGCACACTTTATAGCTCGAGGCGATAGCTTGTCACGACCAGGCGTCATATTGTGAATAAAGAACACAAAACCAAACACTCTGGGTGTAAGGGAGAACATGTACTTTCGGAAAATAAAATCGAGAAATGAACATTTTCTTCTAAAACTGAAGATGTCATGTGGTTCACCAAGTAGCAAGCTATGAGGACCGCATCACTCTCAAAAGAGTGAGGGGCACGACTACGGATCATAAGGGTCCGGGTCACATCAAGAAAATCATGGTGTTTACGTTTGGCAACACTATTCTGCTGGGAAGTGTAGGCATATGAGGTCTGGTGTACGGTTGCAAGCGATCTGAAGAAATCAGATAGCTATAAAGTGCAGAACTCTAAGGCATTGTCGGTGCGTAAAAACTTGACAGTAGCAGAAAAAATGTTCTTTATTTCATTGATAAATGATTTAATGACAAATCCAACCTCAAAATTATTTTTTAGCAGAAAGACCCAAGAAAGTCTAGAGTAGTTATCCACAACAACACGATAAAAACGATGTCCCTGTCGATCGGGAACACGATTGGGACCCCATATATTTAAGTGAATAAGCTCAAATAATTGAGTACTGTTATGCCTCTAATGAATAGGGAACGAAGGCGATGATGTTTCCCAAGCTGACAAGCCTTGCACTGGAAGGAAGATCGTATGGAAATCTGTGGAAGGACATGACACAACTTTTGCAGAGGAAGGTGACCAAAACAGAGATGCTACAAGTATAGAGAGACTGGTCTAGTGGGAATAGTAGATGCACCAGCTTGAGGAGGTTGGACCAATATGTAGAGCCCCAACTGCTCACGATCACATCTAATCACCCTACTTGTAAGTATGTACTGAAACACAAGAGAAGACGGGTCAAATGACACCATAATGCAGATCCTTCGTGATTTGACTAATAGAAAACAAATTCCTCTGAAAGTCAAGGGCATATAAAACATTCTGCATGTGTGTGGATGGTGTCAAATGCACCTCCCGATATCGTATGATAGGTGAGTAAACCCCGTTCGCAATGGCGAACCATTTACGAGGGGGTATAGATATGTAAGAATTGAACTATGCTTTCTCCACATAAATGGTGAGAAGCGTTAGAGTCCATGATCCACTCTATCATATCTGCCCTGCTACCACTGGTAAAAGCATATGTTATACCTGAGGAGCTCGAAGAGGCTCTGGTAGTGGCTGCAACATCTGGGGAACCTGTAGTGGTGTCGGAGTCATGATTTCCCTCAGTCGGAAGACAATTTCATCAAGGCGTGAGTCTGTTTGAGGAGTCAAACTGTCTAGGGGCTTAATCTTCTCAACCACAAGAGCAGATGCGGGGTATCCATATTTCTGATAGCATGTATCCTTAGAGTGGCCTGAACGATGGCAATAAACGCAGGGGCCACATTGACGTCCACCTGCTCTTCCACGGGGACCATGCCCTTTGAACTATGTAGAACCTCCTTTGCCACGAGATGCATCAATTTCTGAGAGGTCTGTGTAGTGGCAGTAGGTGGGATAGGAAGCCTGTCGAGGCGACTGTTGGCCTCCTCCATGGGAGGTATGGTCACACCTGTAAGAAGTTGTGCATGTGTGTACTCATACTCCAGGTCGAGGGCTGCCAAGAAAACTCTAACCATCGTAGAGTTCATGTATGCCATTTGTTGCTCCATAGAAATGGTAACATACATGAAGTTGTGAAAAGCTTCTCAAACATGCCACGAAAAGAAGAGTAGAATGTATGCAGAGGACGACCTTTCTGCTTGATCGTGTATATATTAAATTGTAGTTAAGAATCTTAGCCTCGTTCTTCACTTGGGAATGCGTGTCTGCCAAAATATCCCTCATTGCCTTGGCAGTGGACTGGTTCACAATATCATTGGCAATCTCTGTGGTAAGTGTCCCAGAGAGCCAAATACGTGTGTATGCGTTATCTTACTTCGACGAACCATTGTCCCCAGTCATATATGTTGTCTCAGACTTTGTTAGAACGTGGTCCTTATTATTGCACTACATAAGGGTTATAAACTGCATGGATCACAACTCATAGTTGGTCCCATCCATCTTCACATGGGAGTCATGACGAAGGCACTAGAAGAAGAGAAGATATCACCCTTGTTCTCTGCTATAATGAATAAAAAGGCTGAAACATAACTTGAATGGGGAAATAGACCGATGTGAGCGAGTCTACATGATCATATAAAGGATTGGTTGTACGTGTAGACTCGTAGAACTATCCTCGTTAATCCTCGATCTAAGCTAGGGTCGAAAAAATGATTTATAGGTCTTAAATCACCTTTTTGGACAAAATCAGACCGTTTCAGACTGCATCACAGTTATAGAGAAGAGAGAAATCAACCACGGGAGCTAGGATGGCACCTGTGGGGACTAGGACAGTACCTATGGGGCCCGTGGATGCTCCAACGGCGACGCTGGAAGGCCTGGATGGAGGTTGCAACACAGCTGCAGCAATAGCAGCATCGTCAGGCAGAGCCCCTGGGCAACGCTTGTGTCGTGCTATGGCTCTGGGAGGCACTTGCAGGTGTTGTGCGGCGACGCTAGTGGCATGCAGAGGTGTGGGTAGGTGCGGGAAGGCACGTGGAGGGCTAGCGGGTGGGGGTTAGGACACGAGTGGGGTATGAGAACTACGATCTAGGATTGTCGCTTTGATATCATGCTGATAGAAAACAATAACTTGCTTATTCATGAGGTCCTAGGGTTCTCTTGTATAGAGGAGAAACTTGTTGGGAAAATTACATAAAGAAGACAGGAAGAACAACTAATACATAAAAGAATAAAAAGATAACTAATATCTCTACAATGACATATATATCATAATATTTCATTTAATATATTTTTAGATTTAGATTGTTGATAGGATCTTGGCAGAGTATTGGTGTATAGGAAAGAGACCAATGGCTTGCCAGGAGATTATGGATAGGGTGTATTGGGAGCTTGTCAAAGTCTTGGTAGAGTATTGGTGTATAGGAGAGAGACCAATTGCTTGCCAGGAGCTCATAGATAGGTTGTCTTGGGAGCTCATTAATATCTCACGAAGGGTAGGGATTGGGAGCTCATCGATGATCTGAAGATGATAAAGGGGCTTGTCGAAAAGCTTAGAGTGCATGTGTTTATTAAGTGCTTTGATAACCAAAAAGACTGGTCTATTAGATACAACCTAATTGTAGTACTCAGTCAATTAAGTTAATCAAACAAAACTTTTCAGAAACTTAATATTTACGAGGTAAGTGTACCATCAGTCGAACACAATGAGTCATCTCACTACCCAAGTCCAGGAAACACACACAAAGTCGGGTATTCAATTTCTCACACTTGTCTATATGTTTTTGTCTTTTTAAGTGTTTTTTTTTATTTTTATTTAATTTTTAAATATCCAATATTTAGTTCTTTTTAATTTTGCAACTTTTAATTTTTAAACAATACTAGTAATTATTTTCATAAATCATATGAAGTATCTATCAGTTTTAGATTTTCAAAGCCCTCCTAGAACTATTCACCACGAGTGGGGTATGAGAACTACGATCTAGGACCGACGCTCTGATACCATGCTGATAGAAAATAATAACTTGCTTATTCATGAGTTTCTAGGGTTCTCTTATATAGAGGAGAAACTTGTTGGGCAAATTACATAAAGAAGACAGGAAGAACGACTAATACATAAAAGAATAAAAAGATAACTAATATCTCTACAATGACATATATATCAGAATATTTCATTTAATATATTTTTAGATTTAGATTGTTGATAGAATCTTGGTAGAGTATTGGTGTATAGGAAAGAGATCAATGACTTGCCAGGAGCTCATGGATAGGATGTGTTGGGAGCTTGTCAAAGTCTTGGTAGAGTATTGGCGTATAGGAGACCAATGGCTTCCCGGGAGCTCATGGATAGGATGTCTTGGGAGCTCATTAATATCTCACGAAGGGAGAGGGATTGGGAGCTCATCGATGATCTGTAAATGATAAGGGGGCTTGTTGAAAAGCTTAGAGTGCATGTGTTTATTGAGTGCTTTAACCAAAAAGACTGGTCTATTAGATACAACCTAATTGTAGTACTCAGTCAATTAAGTTAATCAAACAAAACTTTTCAGAAACTTAATATTTATGAGGTAAGTGTAACATCGGTCGAACACAATGAGTCATCTCACTACCCAGGTCCAGGAAACACACACAAAGTCGGGTATTCAATTGCTCGCACTTGTCTACATGTTTTTTTCTTTTTTAGTGTTTTTTTATTTTTATTTAATTTTTAAATATCCAGTATTTAGTTCTTTTTAATTTTGCAACTTTTAATTTTTAAATAATACTAGTAATTATTTTCATAAATTATACGAAGTATCTATCATTTTTTATTTTCAAAGCTCTCCTAGAACTATTCACCACGAGTGGGTATGAGAACTACGATCTAGGACCGTCGCTCTGATACCATGCTGATAGAAAACAATAACTTGCTTATTCATGAGGTCCTATGGTTCTCTTATATATAGGAGAAACTTGTTGGGCAAATTACATAAAGAAGATAGGAAGAAAAACTAATACATAAAATCATAAAAAGATGACTAATATCTCTACAATGACATATATATCAGAATATTTCATTTAATATATTGTTAGATTTGGATTGTTGATAGAATCTTGGTAGAGTATTGGTGTATAGGAAAGAGACCAATGGCTTGCCAGGAGCTCATGGATAGGGTGTCTTGGGAGCTTGTCGAAGTCTTGGTAGAGTATTGGTGTATAGGAGAGAGACCAATGGCTTGCCGGGAGCTCATGGATAGGATGTCTTGGGAGCTCATTAATATCTCACGAAGGGTGAGGGATTGGGAGCTCATCGATGATCCGTAGATGATAAGGGGGCTTGTCGAAAAGCTTAGAGTGCATGTGTTTATTGAGTGCTTTGATAACCAAAAAGACTGATCTATTAGATACAACCTAATTGTAGTACTCAGTCAACTAAGTTAATCAAACAAAACTTTTCAAAAACTTAATATTTACGAGGTAAGTGTACCATCAGTCGAACACAATGAGTCATCTCACTACCAGGTCCAAGAAACACACACAAAGTCGGGTATTCAATTGGTCACACTTGTCTACATGTTTTTGTCTTTTTAAGTGTTTTTTTACTTTTATTTAATTTTTAAATATCCTGTATTTAGTTCTTTTTAATTTTGTAACTTTTAATTTTTAAACAATACCTGTAATTATCTTCATAAATTATATGAAGTATCTATCAGTTTTAGATTTTCAAAGCTCTCCTAGAGCTATTCACCACTCTTGATGATACGTATGGAACAAAATCCCTTTAATTCGATGGTTATATGACACATGCTATAAGCAAATAATATTATACCTGGTTAAATATCTGGTGGTTAAGGAAGCTTCATCTAAAGGATCAAGGTTCGAATCCTATCAATTTCTCTTTTTATAAAAGAAGAAAAAAAGAATTTATAATGTGTATCTTAATTAGCATTGCAACATGTAGTAACTTTTAGTATGAATAACCAACTTATAAAATAATTTTGATTGAGTTAATAATACAATGGCATAGAACGAGATTTTAGACTAGTGTGGTCATATGTTGGGTGTTCCCACATGCCTGGTGCCACAAAGTCACCTTAATTAGAACTCTAAAGATCTTAATTAGAAGGATGAAAATGTAGCCCTAGGAAGTAATAAGTTGTAAAGTTTTCAGAATGTCTGAGGCCTAGCAAACATGGGTGCGAACCTTCTATTAGGGTTACCCTAATGATTGAATGTTATATGATCCAAATTCAATTAAAAATCTTCTCCCACCAAGTAGGATTAGCTACATAGATTCTTATCAAATCCAAGATGAAAGATTCGATTGTTTTACATTGGTTATCAGCTACCTATTGCAACCCCCCTCAAGGTGGGATTTGAACTCTGATCTTTTGAGTGGTAGGCACACTAATCTACCACTAGATCATTGAAGTGGGTACATTGAATGTTATATGATGTGACAGAAATTTGGGGACTGAGGCAGAATTATGGTATCTCATCCAATTAATTTTGTCTAATCAGGATTATGATTTTTCGTCCATCCAATTAGAATCTAATTAAATTAGGGATAGGGTTAGTTTTATTTTCATCCAATTTGAGTCTGTTGAAATTTCTTATTTTATTTTAAATAACGAGATCTTTAAAATAGCAAACACTCTCTTCAAGAGGAGGGGGTGCATTTAATTACTTATAAGAGGCTTGACTAGAACACAAATAGATTACTTTGCATTGAGAAGAAGAGATTGGTTGCGTTGCAAAGACTGCGAAGTAAACCCAAGAGAGAGTTTGACAACCCAACATTGCTTGTTAGTCATGGATGTGCAAATAAAAGGGCTGATAAAGAAAATGAGTATTTTCAAGATCACTGGAACTTGATGGTGGAATCTGAAGCAATCAAGATTTAAAGAGAAGGTTTTAGAAGACTTATCTAGGGCGGAAGTTCAAACGAGATGTGGGAGGCGGTAGCATCTTGTATCCTAAGGGTAGCCAAAGAGATACCAGGCAAGTCAATGGGAGGAGCTCCAGACCAAAAGGAGACTTGGTGGTGGAGTGGAGGGGTGAAAGAGAAGCTCAAAATTAAAAGAGCATGCTTTAAAGATCTGTCTAAGGATAGAATAGAGGAAACTGTTACAAACTAAAAAATAGCGAAGAAGGAAGCAAAGAAGGTTGTAAGGAAGCTAAGTCAAAAGCTTATGAAGTTTTATACAAAAATCTCGACTTTAAAGAGGGACATAAAAATATATTCAGGTTGGCCAAAGCAAGAGAAAGAAAGACCAAAGACCTTTCTCAAGTGAGATGCATTAAGGATGAAGAAGGTCACGCGCTTGTTACTCATAAGGATATAGAGACTAGATGGAAGCAGTATTTCCATAAGCTTTTCATCGGGGAAGGAAATAGAAGATCAATTTGGGTGATCTAGCTAGTAGTGAAAGTTACTTAAATCGTGCGAGCTATAGACGAATACAAAGAAAGGAAGTAAATGAGGCTTTGAAGGTTGACCTAGGAAAGGTGTAGGACTGGATGACATTCCTATAGAAGTATGGAGAGTTTTAGGTGAGTGTGGTTTGACTTGGCTTACAAATTTATTCAATGTTATTTGGCGATTAAGAAAATATTTGAAGATTGGAGGAGAAGTATCGCGGTGCATCTCTATAAGAACAAAGGGGACATTCAAAATTGTTGAAATTACAGAGGTGTCAAGTTGATGAGTCATGCTATGAAAATTTGGGAACGTGTAATCGAAAGAAGGTTGAGGCAAGTTTTCAAAGTAAAAGAAAACCAATTCTAATTCATGCTAGGTTGCTCAACTATTGAAGCCATCCATTTGTTGAGGAGAACATTGGAGATTTATAGAGCTAAAAGGAAAAACCTCCATAGGATTTTTATTGATTTGGAGAATGCTTAAGATTTTGTCCCACGTGAGATATTATAGAGAGTTTTGGAGAAGAGACAAGTACATGTCCCCTATACATTAACCTCATAAAGGATATGCATGATAGGGATTTATCTTGTGTAAGGATCCGGTCTGGCTAGACTGAATATTTTAACATCAACAGTGGTTTACATCAAGGTTCAACTTTGAGTCCATTTCTTTTTACTTTGATCATGGACGAGTTGACAAGTCACATTCAGGATGAGATACCTTAGTGTATGTTATTTGCTAATGATATCGTGTTGATTGATGAGACTAGAATTGGAGTAAATGAGAAGCTTGAGGTCTGGAGACATGCATTGGAGACTAAATGATTTCGTATAAGTAGGTCTAAGATTGAATATATGGAGTGCACTTTTGATAGAAGCAATGATGAAGGAATCGATGTGAATACTAATGACGATACCATTCAGAAGAGGGATTTTTTAGATAAGTGGGATATGTTTTGCAATATGATGGGAAAATTGATTGAGATGTTACTAATAGAATAAATGCAGGTTGGCTGGAGAGGAGCCTCTTTTGTTCTCTGTGATAAGAAAATTCCGTTGAAAATCAAAGGAAAATTCTATAAAACAGCCGTGAGACCTGCTATGTTCTATGGATCTGAATGTTGGCCCATGAACCATAAACATGTGCAGAGAATGACAGTAACAGAAATGAAAATGCTAAGGTGGATGTGTGGACACATACGTAAAGATCGGATTCGGAATGATGCAATCAGAATGAAAGTTTGTGTAGTTGCGATCGAGGATAAGATGCGAGAAAATCACTTAAGGTGGTTTGTCCATTTACAAAGGAGGTCAGTTGATGCACCGGTTAGGAGATGCGAGTTTTGGGATGTTGAGTCGGCTAAGAGAGGGCGAGGAAGGCCCAAGAAGTATTGGAATGAGACTATACGAAGGGATCTTAGTTTTTTGGATCTAAGCTCGAGAATGACCTAAGATAGATCAGAATGGAGGTAAAGAATCCATGTAGCCGACCCTACTTAATGTGGGAAAAGGTTTTGTTATTGTTGTTGTTGATTTTAAATAACGAGATCGTAGGTGATCTCGAATTAGTTTAGTTAATTTCAGTAGTCAAATTAGAATTTCTTCCCTTTTTGTTTTTAATATCACTTCTCTTAAATAAATGGGCAATAGGTCATTGTATTGGTCACTTGAAGTTATATTAAAAAAAATGAGATTTCTCCTATCCTCTTCCCCCTTTCTCCTTCTCCCTCCCGCTCATATTAGCACTTTCTCCACCAAAATCCCACGCAACAGGTGTTATTCTTCTTCTTCCAATCCTCTCTATTTTTCTACCCTGGAAATATTTCATTTGCATCATTGTCTATTAAATGCGAAATATATTATTGATTGGAATTTGTTACACTTTTTCACACTTTTTGATATCTTGAATTCTCTAGGCATTCAACTGATCGGGAAGTTGCACTTATGATATTCATGGCCTACCTGTCGTACTTGCTGGCAGAAGTGAGGCCTTCTCCTAACATTGTCCTGTTATTTTGGACTCCAATGTTCCTTCATTTTCTTGATTTGTTCATTTTGTTGACTTGCATGTTACATTAAAGGAGTTGATACTCATTGATTTCTATTGAACCATGATGCAGCTCTTCTATTTAAGTGGAATCCTAACAGTTTTTTTCTGCGGGATAGTGATGTCTCACTATACTTGGCACAACGTGACAGAAAGTTCAAGAGTAACCACCAAGTATAATACATTCTGTACCATTGAAGTCTGGCCAACTGTTACTTTTTCATGCTTCACCTCTTTCCACAATTTACTTTTTTTGCTTTTTCATTTTAATGGATACCAATATAACTCTACTTTCCTTTCAAAAAAAATATAACTCTATTATTTATTAATATTTTTACAGGCATGCTTTTGCGACATTGTCATTTATTGCTGAGATCTTTATTTTTCTTTATGTTGGTATGGATGCTTTGGATATTGAAAAGTGGAGATTTGTTCGTAGTAGGTATGTCAGTTGAATCTATCCTGGTGGGCTTCTAGTTGTATGCTTTGTAGGTGCCTTTTTCTCGGAAATGCTTTTATTTCCCTTCTATAGATTTTTTTAGTAGAGGGAGATAACAACTTACTATTATCCGTGAAACATGTATCTGGTTCCAGTGCTATCTGTATACTTAAGAAAATCATCTACAATATTACAGAATGACTTTGTTGGAGTGATTTGTCTTTTGCTGCCTTTTAATCATTTTCCTTTTAGTTTATTAGACATGGATTTTAATTTTTTTCGCCTTTTCTTTTGTTGTCAGCCCTGGAAAATCAATTCGTGTGAGCTCCATTCTGTTGGGCTTGGTCTTGGTTGGGAGAGCAACTTTTGTATTTCCCTTATCATTTCTCTCCAATTTGTCCAAGAAGTCTCCAACTGACAAAATTGCATTTAAACAACAAGTGGGTATATGATAAAAGAGTCACAATAGTTTATCTGGAGGCAATTCTGTTACTCAAATACCACCATTCTCACAGGTTACTATATGGTGGGCTGGTCTAATGAGAGGTGCTGTATCAATGGCTCTTGCTTACAATCAGGTAAGCCTTTGATTATTTTGTTATTTCAGACAAATTTTACTTTTTTTCAGACTCTGGAAGAAGTGCTGCTATACTTTACCTTAATATTTCGTCTCTAATGGATTGTAGAAGATAAACCGAAAGGTCAGGTTTGAATAGATGCTAAACGAGAGATGTAATTGACGTTTAACCTTGCTACCTATATTTTAGGCTTCGTCCCAAGGTGCAAGAGTAGGGGATTTAATGTTGTGTCCTTGTCGGTCTCTCA
This sequence comes from Ottelia alismoides, assembly GCA_037367405.1. NCBI lineage: Eukaryota > Viridiplantae > Streptophyta > Magnoliopsida > Alismatales > Hydrocharitaceae > Ottelia > Ottelia alismoides. Next base: position 348,932 of record JAZKJV010009649.1, on the reverse strand, counting down.
TCATTCTCGTTCTTATTGATTGTTGGTGGTAGGGCTATTCAACATAACTGGGTCAAATGGGTACCTGACCCAGTTGACTTACCCTATTTTCACAGGTACTCGAGATAGCTTATCCGGGCTGGGTACATGTAAGGACATGACCCACACAAGTTTGATGATCCGGTGGAAGCCCTGTTGGAAGAATCGGGTACCTGGATGGGTAGACACTGTGGTTGGTTGGAACCCACTTGGAATTTCGACGATAAAATAGAGAGGGGTGATGCTCTTTCGGTCTTCAATGACCGGATTTGAGGAGGAAGAATGCGACCGGTAATTAAATTAGCGGTCAACATCGGATGACAAGGGCATTCGTAATCATTTGATTTGAATTCTACTGTTAATTTTACAATTACCAAACACAAGCTAAACGTGTAGCTCTGTGACTGCAGACTTGTAGGAGATCAGAGTCGTGAAAAAGATACATTGATTCAATTAATTGTATATTGCAAGTGCTACCAATTGGAATTTATTCGATCATTACAACCCTCTTCCAACACTTAATCAAAATTGAAGGAAGCTAATTAATTATCATACCTAATTAAACTCAAAACCTCTTTTGCATGCTTACCATTTGTCACGATATTTATATCTCTTTATATTTATTTGTTATTTCTATCTCCTTTATGTACCTCTCATGTAATTTATCCATGGCTTTTCTCCTACATAAGAGAGCCCTAGGGCTTCAATAATGAACACAAGTCTATTTTTCCTCCAACATGGTATCGAAGCAACGATCCTAGACCAGGGTTCCCATATCCCAAAACCCTAACCCCCCCTCGCCCGCTCGTACGTCACCGCTGGCCTAGTCAGCCGCCAGCCAGACCCTGCCGAGCAGGCACATCAGGCCGCCCAGCCAGCCACCCCAAGTTGTTGCCACAACGGCCAGACCCACCCGACCCTGCCGTCGGTCGCCTCTGCTGAGCAGGCACAACCGGCCACCCCAACCACCAGCAGGTGCACCCTTGCGGCCATAGCGGCCCACTTCTGCTTGCGGGTTGCCGTTCGAACACTTTTGCAGGCCTATACAGTTTGATTTCAATCGAAACACGTGATTTCGATCTTTTAAATCACATTTTCCGGCCCTAAAATACATTAACGGTTGAAGAGTGTGATTGTATGAGTCTATACGTACAACCGTTCCTTCATGTTGTTAACGCATATATTAGTTGTCTGTGTGTCTTTCTGTTATTTTTATTTTCAGTTGTATGCTTTATGTAATTTACCCATAGGCTACTCTCCTATATAAGAGAGCCTAGGGCTTATGGAATAAACATCTCTTTCATTTTTCCCAACATGGTATCAGAGCAACGGTCCTAGACCGGAGTTCTTGAAACCCTAACCCTACCCCACCCCACCCGCGAGCCTCTCTCTCTCATCGCCGGCGCCGCCAGCGCTTCTGCTCCGTCGCTGCGCCTCTGCCGGTGCCCACGCGCCTGCACGCCTACCTGTACGCCCCTGCGCGCCTTCCTGTGCGCCTTCATGCGCATGTGCGCGCTCCTTCACGCGCCTGTGCGCGCTCCTTCACGCGCCTGTGCGCGCTCCTTCACGCGCGGATGCACGCTCGTCTGCGCCTGTGCGCACAACTTCACGTGCGGCTGTGCACCTGATCTTATCTTCACGGTGCATGCCTGTGCGTAACTTCACGGTGCACGTTTCTGTGAGGTCAGAGGGCAACAAGGAGCCCTAAGCGTGTGCGAAGCCCTAAAGAGCACACCGTCACCTACATGGGTTTAGTTGTTTGAGGTCTACACAAGCAACTAAACCCGTCTATGTCATTGTAGACAAATCTTATCTTCAGTCAATCGCTCCAGTCTTCAGTTTCCAGTATGTCAGAAAGCAAGGCGGATATCCCATCCATCGGCGCCTTCCGTGGTTCGGCGTCTATCGTCAAAATGGACGGCACAAACTATGAACTGTGGGCGATGCAGTTCATGAGCATGATGAAGTCAACAGGTAAGAAGCATATTCTTACCGAACCAGAGCCTGTTGAGAAGACTGGAGCCAATGCCTCTTGGGAGGCCGATGACGTATACGCCAAAGTTTGGCTATCTGGTACGTTGGCAGTTGAGATTGCCAATGACATTCTACATCAACCCACGGCCAAGGATATGTGGGACATTCTGGCGGCAACATATTCGCAGGCGAAGAACGAGACAAAGATTCTGCAACTCCAGCATGACATATTCACTATAAAGCAGAATGGTCGCCCTCTACATTCACTCTACACATCCCTGAGAGGGATGTTCGAGAAGCTCTACATCTTCATGCCTCTGACAGCCACGCCAGAACAGCAGAAGACATATCGGAATGCGACTATGTTGGCGTATTCCTTACTGCACTTGATCCAGAGTATGAGGCGGCACGATCCCAGATCTTGGCTGACTCTACTATTCCTCCCATGGAGGAAGCCTTCCATAGACTGAACCGGATCACCGTACCTTCCACGGCCACGAATTAGAATACTTCAGCCATGGCCGCCAACAGGGGTCGCAGATTTCATCATCAGACCCGTGGGCGTGGACCTCGTGGCAGAGGAGGCCGCACTCGGCCAACATGTACTTATTGTCATCGCGTTGGACACAATGAAGACACATACTACTCGAAGCATGAATTTCCTGCATCTGCACGAGTCGCTGAGCAGATAGAGCCTCTATCTGGTGCTACTTTGGATCAACGATTCGATGATCTAGTTGCCCGTCTAAGGGGCATTATTCCCCCATCTGGCCCAGCACCTACTACTGAGAGTCAATCTGATGCTGTTGCTTCTGCTTCTGCGTTTACCAGTGCTTCAGGTAGCATACTTGCACTTACCAGTAGTAGATCAGATACATTACCGTGGATTATGGACTCGGGCGCTACACATCATCTATGTGGCGATCAGAGTTTACTTACAGGATATTCTCAGATTCCTCCAGGCCGAACAGTGGTCATTGCCAATGGTACACATTCTCCCATCACTGGTCAGGGGGATATTAGACTGACATCTTCTATGCAGCTCAAGAATGTGCTACATGCACCTGACTTTTCAATGAATTTGTTGTCAATCAGTCAGATTACGAAGGATTTACAATGTCGGGCAATTTTTGATCCAGCTTCTCTTATTTTTCAGGACATCCGTACGGGCAACGTGATTGGTCGTGGCTATGAGCAAGGAGGCCTCTACCGCCTAAATCCGACTCCATTCGCTGGAACCTCATCCCTTCCCACTGGACATGTATCTCCTTTACTGTGGCATCTGCGCTTTGGGCATCTACCGCTTCAGAAGTTGCGTCGTGTGTTACCCCAGGGTCTTCCTCACACATCTATCCAATGTGAGGCTTGTCAGTTAGGAAAGCATCGCAGGTCTACCTTTCCCAGTCGTCCACGTCGGAGTAGTACCTCCAAGTTTGAGTTATTTCATATAGATATTTGGGGTCCGAGTCGTGTACCTGATCATCAGGGACACAGATTTTATATAGTTATTGTGGATGACTTCTCTCGTGTGTCATGGGTATTTTTGATGAAAAATAAATCTGAAGCAGGCGATATTATTATCCATTTTCTGAATGAAATTCAAAATGTTTTCTCCACATCTGTGAAGTTTGTAAGAAGTGATAATGCCCTAGAACTGTGCACTCATGTCCTAGCCAGCTACTACTCCTCAAAAGGGATTATACATCAAACATCCCGTGCTTATACCTCTCAACAAAATGGGATTGCTGAAAGGAAACATCGACACCTGCTAGATGTCACAAGATCACTTCTTATATAGAGTCATGTTCCTTATTCTTACTGGGGTGACGCGGTTCTCACTGCATGCTACCTAATTAACCGTATGCCGTCATCTGTCTTGGATGAACAGATTCCTTTTTCCATTATCAATCCTGGGAAGGATCTGTTTTCTCTTACTCCCCGTGTGTTTGGTTCAGTTGCCTTTGTCCACCAGTTGTCTACCGGTATTGACAAGCTCTCTCCTAGGGCTGTCAAGTGTGTGTTTGTTGGGTACTCCAGAACTCAAAAGGGGTACAAGTGTTTTGATCCTTTGCGTAGGCGGTATATGGTCAGTGCAGATGTTACATTTTTTGAATCCGTAATGTATTTTTCATCCTCAGGTGATCAGCAGCTACCTCCACTGACTACCGACGCCATATACATGACACCACCACCTCCAGCACCGTCACCACCATCACCACCACCACTACCACCATCGATCCCTGTTTCACCACTACCGTTCCATTATACCCGCAGGCCTCCTCCAGCTCATGGTCATGGCTCATCTCCTAGCTCGCCTATGGTATGTACTGAAGATACTTCTCTTGATGGATCTAATGATATTTCTGAGCAGGATATGTTGCAGGGGCCAGATGAGGACACAACTGATTTAGATGTTCCTATTGCTATACGCAAATCGAAGAGGAGCTGTGTTACATATCCATTGGCAGCTTCTGTGTCATTTGAGCGACTATCTGGGGATTTCAGGACCTTTGTGGTGGCCTTGTCAGCTGTTGATATTCCACGGAATTATCAAGATGCTCTGCAGGATAGTAGATGGCGTCTAGCAATGGAGGAGGAAATGGCGGCACTTCAATCTAGGGGAACTTGGAGTCTAGTTCCTATACCTCCAGATGTGACCCCGGTGAGCTGCAAGTGAGTATTTACGGTGAAGCAAAATGCAGATGGCAGCATTGACAGATACAAGGCCTTCCTTGTTGCACGTGGTTTTACACAGACATACGGGGTGGATTACCTTGATACATTCTCGCCAGTAGCCCGTCATTCCACTCTCCAGATCTTGCTGTCAGTCGCAGTCAATCGAGAGTGGCCGCTATATCAGTTGGATGTGAAGAACGCGTTCTTATATGGAGACCTGCAGGAGGAAGTCTATATGCAACAGCCACCCGGTTTTGTTGTTGAGGGGAGTGTTCCAAGGTGTGCAGACTTCATAAGGCTATCTATGGCCTTAAGCAGAGCCCCAGAGCATGGTTTCAGAAGCTCTCAGACCTCTTTGAAAAACAGGGATACAGACGCTCCAATGCTGATCATTCCTTATTTGTACAGAAGTCTTCAAGAGGTATTATTGCAATTATGGTTTACGTAGATGACATCTTGATTACAGGAGATGATGAGCAAGGCATAAAGCAGGCGAAAGAGAAGCCGGGGAGCGAATTTGTCACTAAAGATCTTGGAGTCCTTAGATATTTTCTGGGGTTGGAATTTGCTAGAAATCCGTATGGATTAGTAATGTCGCAGAGGAAATATGTTACGGACCTGTTGAGTGAAATAGGTATGCTTGGGTGTCGGCATGCTACGACACTAATGGACCCCAGCATGAAGCTCTATGATGATGACGCAAAGGAGGTGGACAGGAGAAGATACAGAGAACTGGTAGGCAAACTGTTGTATGTCACGATCACTAGGCCCGATATATCCTTTGCAGTGAGTCGTGTGAGCCAGTTCATGGAGCAACCACGTCAGGTTCATATGGATGCCATACATATGATACTTAGATACCTAAAATCATCTCCAGGTGCAGGTTTGCTATTCAAGAAGGGAAAGGGGATTTCTATCTCAGCATGTGCGGATGCAGACTATGCAGGTTGTCCCAAGGACAGGAAGTCCACCTCGGGGTTTGCAGTCTATGTTGGAGATTTTCTAATCTCATGGAGGAGCAAGAAACAGAGTAGCCAGATCTAGTGCTGAATCCGAATATAGGGCTATGGCCCAGGCTAGCACAGAGATGATGTGGGTGAAGGCTGTACTTACAGATCTATGTCTAGATGTACCACTTCCTATGAACTTAGAATGTGATAATCAGGCAGCCTTTTTCATTGCAAACAATCCAGCTTTCCATGAGCGGACCAAGCATATTGAGGTTGACTGACACTTCATACGTGACATGATTCAGAAGGGTTTCATTGCTACATCGCATGTCACCTCAGAGAATCAAACTGCTGATATATTCACCAAGGCATTACTACGAGGCCCATTCCAGAAGTGTGCGTCCAAGCTGAGCATGATTGATATCTATGCTTTATCTTGAGGGGGAGTGTTAACGCATATATTAGTTGTCTGTGTGTCTCTCTATTATTTTTATTTTCAGCTGTATGCTTTATGTAACTTACCCATAGGCTACTCTCCTATATAAGAGAGCCTAGGGCTTATGGAATAAACATCTCTTTCATTTTTCCCAACACATATGATTGTGTAGACTTGCTCAACGAGGTCTATTCCCCAATTTAGATTCGGATTTTCAGCAACCTTCTCATCATGTCAGAGAACAAGGGTGATGTTTTTCATCGTCCTGTGCCTTCAAGGGTCCAACTCCTATCGTGAAGATGGATGGGACCTACTACGAGTTGTGATCCATGCAATTTCCTACCCTTATGCAGTGTCATAACAAGGAGCACATTTTGACTGGTTTAGAGCTGACGGACAAAACTGGGGCTAATGCTTCATGGAAGCAAGATGATGCCTATGCACAGATTTGGCTCTCCAGGACGCTCACCACGGAGATTGCCAACGACATCTTTAATCAACCCACAACCAAGTCTATGTGGGATATCCTTGCTGACACATATGGACAAGTGAAGAATGAGAGCAAAATACTCCAGCTGCAGTATTACATTTTCTCGACCAAGCAGAATGGTCGGGCTCTTCATGCCCACTTCTCGCATCTCTGAGGCATGTTTGAGCGTCTTCATAGTTTTATGCCCATTACTACCAGTATTGAGCAACAAAATGCATACATGAATGCCACTATGATAAGAGTATTTATATAATCCCTTGACTCAGAGTACGATGCAACATGTACTCAACTACTTACAGGAGAGACGATACCTCCGATGGAGGAGGTCTACTAGACGCTGAGCAGGATCATTACTCCATCTACTATCATGGCCCAAACTCCCTCTATAATGGCTGCTTCTCGTGGAAGAGGGGGTAGTTCATAGTTTTGCGGACGCAGACCCTGTGGTCGAGGAAGATGACGTCAGCATGGCCCATGCTCACATTGCCACCGTCCAGGACATTCGGAGGAGACATGCTATCTGAAGCATGGGTATCCAGTGTCTGCCCGTGTAACTGAGCAGACAGAGACTACTCTGGCTCCTTCTCATGATGCGAGGCTTGATGATATTGTCTCTAGATTGAGAGAGATGATGATTGCACCGTCCGCCTCAGCAGCAGGACCTTCAGATATTGCAGTTGTTGTCAGAGCGTTTAGGAGTTCGTTAGGTATTGCTTATGCACTTACAGTAGTAGCAGTTCATATTTGACTGACTGGATCATGGACTCTGGAACATCTCATCATATGTGTGGAGATCAGGCTCAGTTTACTTCTTACAGATCTATCCCTCGTGGTAAATCAGTGGTGATTGCTAATGAGATTCATCTACCCATTATTGGTCAGGGGGAGATTGTTGTAGCCCCATCGATGTGCATGCAGAATGTCTTCTCTTGTGTTTCAGGACATACTCACGGGCAGGGTGATTGGATGTGGCCGTGAACAGAGAGGGCTTTATAGACGGGTTTAACCTCCATGTGCTAGTGCAACTACTATTCTGTCTAGATTTGTTTCGCCTTTATATGGCATATTCGCTTTGGACACCTTCCTCTGCAGAAGCTGTGTCATGTTCTCCCTCATATCTTTGCTCGTACTACCTTGGAGTGTGGGGCATGTCAGCTTGGGAAGCACCATCGTTCTTCTTTTTCGAGTTATCGGAGTCTTCACAGTAGTCGGTTGTTTGACTTGGTTCATTTTGATATCTGGGATCCTAGTCGTGTTCCCGATCATCAGGGACACCGATTTTATATGGTTGTTGTGGATGATTTCTCTAGATTATCTTGAGTTTTCTTGTTAGAGAATAAGTCTGAAGCTGGTATTATTATTAAATCATTTTTTTATTGAGATTAAGAATATTTTTCTGCTCATGTGAAGTTTATTCGCACTAACAATGCCTTGGAGTTTTCTACTTTACAATTGTCTGACTTTCTCAGATCTTTTGGTATTGTTCATCGGAGTTATTGTGCTTACACTTTGCAGCAGAATAGCGTTGTTGAACGCAAGCACCGTCATCTTTAGGATATCACGAGGACTCTTTTAATTCAGAGTCGAGTTTCTCATTCGTTTTGGGGTGATGCGGTTCTCACTGCATGTTACTGGGTGAACCACATGCCTTCTACTATCCTTGGAGAAAAGGTTCCTTTCTTGATTGTATTTCCCGAGAAGGACATATTCTCTCTTACTCCCAGGATCTTCTGATCTTCTACTAGAGACAGGTATGACAGGGTGCAAACCTGCTACTATCACTATGGATCCGAGTATGAGATTATATGGCGATGACACTAGAGAGGTACAAGGAGCTTGTTGGGAAGCTCCTATATGCTACCATCACCAGGCCGACCATATTCTTTGCTATGAGCAAGGTGATCCAGTTCATGGATCAGCCAAGGAAGGTTCATATGGATGCGGTTTATATGATTTTGAGATATTTGAAGACTTCACCTGGCATTGGTCTTATATTAAACAGAGGTACGTCTCTTGAGGTGACAGCTTGTGCAGATGCAGACTATGCATGATGCCATAGAGACATGAATTCTACTCTGGCTTTGCTATATTTGTTGGGAGCTCTCTTGTGTCATGGAAAAGCAAGAAGCAAACATTGGTTGTTAGATCAGTGCAGAATCTGAGTACATGCTATGGCACAGGGAAGCACATAGATGAAGTGGGTTAGATCGGTTTTAACTGATCTTGCTGTTGAGGTTCCTCTTCCATGCAACTTTTATGTGAAAAATCAAGCAGCTCTATTTATTGCCAATAATCCTGCATTTCATGAACGAACCAATCATATAGAGGTTGATTGCAACTATACTAGAGACTTGATCCAGAAGGGTCTCATATCCACGTCCCATGTTTCTACTAGAGATCAGACAACTGATATTTTCACCAAGGCCCTTGCTAGAGGCCCTTTTCAGATATATTGTTCCAAACTGAGCTTAATAGACATATATGCTCCAGCTTGAGGGGGAGTGTTGAGTATTTATATCTCTTTATATTTATTTTTTTTATTTCCTTTATGTATTGTTAAGATACTTATGTTTTGTTGCCTTTATCTATATTGTTTATTTCTCTTGTCATGTTTATGTAGTTTACCCTTTAAGCTTTTCTCCTATATAAGAGAGCTCTAGGGTTGGATGGAATATAACTTTTCTTTTTCCCTTCAACATGGTATCAGAGCGACGGTCCTAGATCGGAGCCTGTGACTTAACCCTAGCCCCTCCCCACCAAATCCCTTCGCGCGCTCCACGCGGCAACCGCCGGACCGCCGCCTTCTCTCCACGTGGTTGTCGCCTTCCCTCCAAGCGGTTGTCGCTGGGCATCGCCGCCTCCTCTCCCATCTCCGGGGGGAGGGCTGCTCCTCGGGTACCCCTCTCCTCGCGTGGGTTGCTGCCAGTGCCTCCTGTGCGTGACCTCACGGCCCAGCTTCACATCTAGGGCGCTCCCGCCGCCGCGTGAAGAGGGACCCCTCTCGGGTTGCAGGTTGTCGTCCCTGTAGGTACTTCCTTGCTGCCCCTGATCATCTTGGTCACGGTTTAGATCCTTTTTTGGACCTCTGGGGTGCAAAGGATCATCTACAAACACCTTAGCTACTCAAAGGCAGCTTCAAAGAATGGAAGAGGTTGTGGTATGAGTCTACACCCACAACTATCTTCCTGTATATTGGTGTAGACACCAGTAGTTCTTGTTGCTGACCCAGTCTTGGAGATAGTTGTCATCATGTCCGACAACAAAGCTGAAGTCCCGTCACTGGGTGCCTTCAAAGGTCCAGCACCCATCGTCAAAATGGATGGAACTAATTATGAACTGTGGGCCATGCAGTTCATGACTTTGATGCAATGTAATGGCAAGAAGCATATCCTCACGACAGAGGAGTCATGTGACAAGACTGAGACAAATTCCTCCTGGGAGGCGGATGATGTGTATGCTCGCGTACGACTATCGGGGACTGTATCCATGGAGATAGCCAATGATATCCTGAGTCAGCCTACTGCAAAGGCTGTGTGAGACATTCTTGCCGCTACATACTCTCCGGCGAAGAATGGGTCGAAGATACTCCAGCTCTAGCACGATATCTTCACATCAAAGCAGAATGGTCGCCCCCTTCACATCCTTTATACTTCTTTGAGGGGTATGTTTGAGAAGTTACATGGCTACATTCCCTTGACTGCTACACCAGAGAAGCTCGAGGCATACAGAGACTCTGTGATGACTGGAGCCTTTCTAGCAGTCCTTGATCCTGAATATGATGCAGCTCGTGCCCAGATCCTCACTGATGCTACCATACCTCCAATGGAGGAGGCAAATCGCAGATTGAGTAGACTGTCTATATCATCTGGTAGCACCTTACAGTCTCAGACATCTTCATTTATGACAGTATCACGTGATAGAGGAAGCCCTACACCATATCATGGTAGGGGAAGCTCCAGCTGGGGCCGAGGAGGGGGTGGTTGATCCCGTCAACAGTGCATCTATTGTCACAGGTCTGGCCACTCAGAGGAAACCTGCTATTCTAAGCATGGGTTTCCTGCTTCAGCCCGGGTTGCAGAGCAGACACAACAGGCTGGGAGTTCATCACCTGCATCTGACCAGAGATTTGACGAGCTTGTGGCACGACTAAGAGAGATTATGCATGTTACATCTGGATCGACCAACTCTCCTTCAGGGACCTCAGAGGTAGTTGCCTCAGCATCCACGTCAGGTATAGAATATGCCTTTACTAGTTGTTACAGGGTAGACTTGTCAGAATTGATCATGGATTCAGGTGCCTCTCATCATCTTTGTGGTGACAGAGGCCAGTTTAGGCATGAAGTTCCTAAACTCAATCTCATGCAAGAAGTTCCTTCGCCTTCGCCCAGACGCCATCGAGTAAAAGAACCTAGTGTTGGCATCCCCCTCCTTCAACCACTTCTTCCTCCAGTGAACCTCCTCTTTTCAGTCCTCCAGCAAACGCAGCCTCTCCGATGTCTCCTCCCGATTCAAGCCCCTCTCATCGTCTAGTCCATCCAGCCTCGCAACACTATCGCTGCTTCTTCCCGTCTGGCTCTCCGACGAGCCCTAACCTCCTTGCCGTAAGTCGTAAGGAAGGCTCTGAGGACCTTCAACTTAGCTGCAAACCGAGCGATCGCCGAACCCACCATAGAACAACCCCTCCATTGCTCAGCCACAAGATCTCTAAAACCATCCTCCGTGAGCCAGGAGCGCTCGAACCAGAAAGTGAACCGTCGTCGCCCATCTTCACCGGACGACCAAAGAATGGGTGTGTGATCCGAGTACGCCTGAGGCAAAGACCATGCCCGAGCCAGAGGAAACGCCTCCACCGTCGCCGAGGACAGCAGGAAACGATCCAGTCTAGAACGCGACCTTACGTTCCGCCAAGTATAAGAGCAGCCAGCTGCGTCGAAAATAGATAGGCCCAAGGAATGGACCAACCCTCTGAAGTTCTCTGAACCTGCATCTCTTCCATCGCCCAAATGTGGTCGGTCCTCAGGGAAAAGCGTGACATTCTAGTCACCACCAATAATCCAGCTACCACTCGCGGTACCGCTGCCCAGAGCCTCCACCTCCTCCACCAGGGATCCCCTCTCGGGCCTAGTCGGCCCATAGATGTTCGTGACCAAGAGCTGAAGACCATCCGCCCTCCTTCTCAAGCTCACCGACAGGCAGGACGATGTAATATTCACCCTCAACAACTCAAACCTCTCAGCCAACCAACCAGTCAGGAGACCACCCAAGGCACCGAGACCCGCCAATTCCGCTAGCTCAAAGCGAGCCCCATCACCCAGCTCACGCCACATCTTGTCATCACACGCAACCAATTTCGTCTCCTGCAGCAGGAAAATATCTACCCCCACCTCTTTCAGCAAATTCCTCACTCCCAACCGTTTGTCGGGGCAACCCAACCCCCTGACGTTCCATGAAAGAATCTCCATTAAGCAACCGATCGCCGACACTGCTTCAGAGGGATTAATCCCAACCTTCAAGCGACGCTTGGGTCAAGCACCCCAAATCGATTCTGAGACTCCAATCGACTGATAAGAATAGGAGACGCACCGCGGAAGACTCCCCCTGTGCCAAGGAGGCACGCATAGCCGCGCGCCTCTTCCCCATCTCAGATCTCAAGGACCCATATGATGGTGCCCCATTGGAACTGGTCGTGAGCAAGGGGTCTCTACATATTACTGCAGTCTCCATGTGCTGGTGCCTCTTCTCTTCGCATTGGATCTGTCTCTCTGTATATGTAGCAACTTCGATTTGATCATCTTCCTCTGCAAAAGCTGAGTCACATTCTTCCACAGATTTCTCCTCGCTCTACGTCTTAGTGCGAGGCCTGCCAACTTGGGAAGCATCATCGGTCCATGTTCCATAGTCGTCAGGGTAGAAGTAGTCATAGTTTGTTTGAGTGACTCCATTTTGATATTTGGGGTCCCAGTCGTGTCCCAGATCATCAGGGATACAGGTTCTATCTTGTTGCTGTTGATGAGTTTTCGAGATTGTCTATGGTATTTCTTCATAAGAATAAGTCTGATACAGGTCCTATTATCCAGTCCTTTATTAATGAAATCAGAAATATTTTCCTGCAAAAGTCAAGTTTATTCGTTCCGGATAATGATTAGAGTTTTGCAGCACGCATTTTTCTCAATTCCTTAGGTCTCTTGGCATTGTGCATTAGACATCTTGTGCATATACTTCCCAACAGAATGGGGTGGCGGAACGAAAACACCATCTGTTAGACATAACCCGAATTTTTTTGATTCAGAGTCGTGCTCCTCATTCATACTGGGGAGATGCGGTTCTAACTGCTTGTTATCTGGTAAATCATATGCCTTCTTCGGTGTTGGGAGAGAAGATTCCGTTCTTGATTGCGTTTCCTGAGACGGATCTTTTCTCGCTAATGCCTGGTGTTTTTGGTTTTGTAGCATTTTTTCATCAGACATCTCCTGGTCTTGACAAGCTCTCTCCCAGAGTTGTCAAATGTGTGTTTGTTGGATAGTCTAAGACCCAAAAAGGATATCGTTGCTTTGACCCTGTTCGACGAAGATACTATGTTAGTGCTGATGTCACCTTATTCGAGTCTATTATGTATTTTTCCCCCACAGGTGACAGGTTTACTCCTTCAGAGGATGGAGAAGAGGTCTATATGCCTCTTCCTCCGTCATTATCACCTACGACATCACCTTCACCACCAACTCCTCCACCGACACCTCCACCACCACCTCCACTACCACCTCCACCATCTCCTACTTTTTTTCCGCAGGTTTACCAGCGACGGCCCCATGCTCATGTGTCTCCTCCGTCATCCTGCACGCCCAAGGTATGTACTAAATGTTTGAGTTCTTCTGATGGCACTAGTGATTTGCATGTACAGACTGAGGTACAGGACGTGGATTCTATGTCTTCTACACGTGTTGGGGATCTGGATACGCCTATTGCACTACGGCAGCAGAAACGGGCATGCACAATGCATCCAATTGGTTCTCATGTTTCCTTGGGGCATCTCTCCAAGGATTTTCAGAGACTTGTTGTGGGATTTTCTACCGTGAAGATACCACGATCATATCAGGAGGCACTACAGAGCAGTCAATGGTGTCTGGCTATGGTGGAGGAGATGGCTGCCCTACAGTCACGAGGTACGTGGAGTGTTGTCCGTGCTCCACCAGGTGTGTCTGTTGTTGGCAGCAAATGGGTATTTACTGTGAAGCATCGCGCTGACGATACAATAGACAGATTCAAGGCCAGCTTAGTTGCTCGTGGGTTCACCCAAACCTATGGGGTGGATTATCAGGACACTTTTTCTCCAGTTGCATGTCACTCTACCCTGCGGATTTTGATTGTTGTTGTAGTTCATGATTGACCACTTTTCCAACTGGATGTCAAGAATGCTTTCTTGTATGGAGATCTGCAGGAGGAAGTTTACATGCATCAGCCACATGGTTTTGCTGCTGAGGGGGAGTCCAGTATGGTATGTCATCTTCATAAGGCTATATATGGCCTTAAGTAGAGTCCGAGGGCTTGGTTTCAGAAGCTCTCAGAGTTGATTGAACAGAAAGGATTTGTCAGATCCACTGCAGATCATACTCTTTTTGTTAAGATGAATCAAGGAGGTATTGTAGTTATTTTGGTTTATGTTGATGACATTGTTATCACTGGCAGCGATGAACAGGGCATTCAAGCAGCTAAGGATTTCCTTGGACAACAGTTTGTTACCAAGGACCTTGGCACGCTTCGTTACTTCCATGGCTTGGAGTTTGCACGAAATCGGCAGGGTATGGTTATGACGCAAAGGAAGTATGTTACTGATCTTCTATCTGAGACATGTATGATAGGATGTAGACCAGCTACTACCCCAATGGATTCTAATGCTAGGCTCTATGATGATGATTCTGAGGAGGTGGACAAGAGACGACAGAGAGCTGGTAGGGTAATTATTATATGCTACTATTACCAGGCCTGATATATCGTTCGTTGTGAGCAGAGTGAGCCAATTTATGGAGCAACCTAGCAGGCACACATGGATGCAATGTGCATGATCTTGAGATATTTGAAGTCATCTCTAGGTGCAGGTCTTCTTTTTAGAAGAGATACGTCTCTCACAGTTACTGGGTATGCAGATGCATATTATGCTGGGTGCTCTATGGACAAGAAGTCCATTTCAGGCTTCATTATGTTTGTTGGTAGCTCATGGGTCTCATGGAAGAGTAAGAAACAAACTGTTGTTGCTCGGTCTAGCGTTGAATCAGAATATAGGGACATGGCCCAAGGGAGTACAGAAATGATGTGGGTCAAGTCTGTCCTGATTGATCTAGCGATTGAGGTGCTTCTTCCTATGCATCTCAAATGTGATATTCAAGCGGCCTTGTTCATAGCTAATAATCCAACATTTCATGAGAGAACAAAGCACATTGAGGTAGACTGTCACTACACTCGTGATTTGATCCAAAAAGGGCTTATTTCAACGTCTTATGTTGCTTCAGGTGATCATATTGCAAGCATGTTTACTAAAGCTCTTGCAAGAGGTCCTTTTCATCACTATTGTTCCAAGCTGAGCATGATAGATATACATGCTCTAGCTTGAGGGGGAGTGTTAAGATACTTATGTTTTGTTGCCTTTATCTATATTGTTTATTTCTCGTCCTGTTTGTGTAATTTACGATTTGAGCTTTTCTCCTATATAAGAGAGTTCTAGGGTTAGATGGAATACATCTTTTTTCCCTTCAACATGTACCTCTCATGTAATTTACCTAGGGCTTTTCTCCTATATAAGAGAGCCCTAAGGCTTCAATAATGAACACAAGTCTATTTTTCCTCCAACACCATTAATTATCAGTAGACATCAAAGGAGGACATGATTAAAAAGGCATTTAATACGATCATGATAAGCTTAGACAACAAAATAACTACAACGTTAATCATCAGTCACCGATCGATCAATCTTGCTTTCTGGAGAATCAGATGTTTCTTTCCGAGCTTGCCCGTCACAATTGTCGTGCGTGGAGTCGATATTCTTGTTTGCTCGAATCAGTCGATCATGAGGCGTGTTGCTTATCTTTACAATTGAACTTAATGCCATATTATTTTTATGATTATAAATAGGGGGATAATTAGGATTTGACCATTCTAACAACAATCCAAAGAGACCTTTTTTCTTGGAAGATATTTTGTGGGTACCTGTTACCCACATTCGAATGATCTGGGTACTCGTTGGAGTCGAGTACCCGTTCGAAGGGTCGGGTCGACCCGTTGACCCGATAATGATGGGTCGGGGCGGGTCACTATCAAACGGGTCAGGTACCCGCCTCGTGAACACCCCTACTTGGTGGTCCTGCTCTTCAGGACAAAACAACTAAGCCTTTTCCCACTTAAAGTGGGTTCCGTTAGATGTATTCCTCGTCTCTTCTGAAGATTTCCACCATGTGTGATGTCCTCGATATAAAGGTTCATAGCTCAACCTTTTAACAGTTAAGATCGGTATCCTTTTTTCCTATTTTTCATGTATTGGATTGTTCTTTTCTTGGCTCCAAGGTGGAAAAAGATATTTGGTTTGCAGATTTCGGCATAGGTACTAGCGTGCATTTGCTTAAAGGCTTAACTGATACAGGTAAGTCTTTTCACATAGTATGGTTTGTCTAGCATGTCAATTGTTAGCCAAGTGTTTCTAGGAAATAATAATTGATGATTGCAGCATAAAGAAGACTAAAAGACCTTCAGATTTGTGTGATTCGTAAATGGCAAAGAGACCCGCTACTTAGTGGGAAATATGGCCTTTTAGCTGGGTTACTTCTTTGTCTCTTCTTACCAAACGAGTAGTACATGACCCTATATAAAGACCTCCCAACATTCTCTCATTAGGTGGCAAAAAACAAACACCAGACAAACACCAAATGGATCTTGGACAGGATTCAGTTACGAACAACTCACCTCTCCATCTCACTCAGAACATCTTGGGTAAACACACTAGCCTTGGAGTTGATGTCGAAAAGAAGCCATCCCAACTCATGTATGCAAACTGGGAGATTAATAAGGTGAAGTTCAAGATGATGATGACGGCTGAAGTTCAAGAGGATGATCCTTTGATAATGATATCCAGTAGTCACTATCACCGAACATGGACGTGGTGAAATTATAAAAACTGTAACGATAGAGGTCTATTCACCGTGTAGACTTCAATAATTTTGACTAAGGACTTGTCTCCTAGCTTTGTAGATTGCTCCAACAACAACAACAACAACAACAAAGCCTTTTCCCACAATTAAGTAGGGTCGGCTACATGGATTCTTCGCCTCCATTCAGATCTATCTTGGGTCAATCTCGGACTTATATCCAGCAAACTAAGATCCCTTCGTATAGTCTCTTTCCAACACTTCTTGGGCCGTCCTCGCCCTCTCTTAGCCGGCTCAACATCCCAACACTCGCATCTCCTAACCGGTGCATCAGTTGACCTTCTTTGCAAATGACCAAACCATCTTAAGCGGTTTTCTCGCATCTTATCCTCGATCGGAGCTACACCAACTTTCTTTCTGATTGCATCATTCCGAATCCGATCTTTACGTGTATGTCCACACATCCATCTTAGCATTTTCATTTCTGCTACAGCCATTCTCTGCACATGTCTATGGTTCACAGGCCAACATTCAGAACCATAAAGCATAGCAGGTCTCACGGCTGCTTTGTAAAACTTTCCTTTAATTTTTAAAGGCATTTTCTTATCACAGAGAACAGCGGAGGCTCCTCTCCACTTTAGCCAGCCTGCATTTATTCTATTTGTAACATCTCCATCAATTTCTCCATCATGTTGCAAAATAGATCCCAGATATCTAAAAGAATCTCTCTTCTGGATGTTATCGTCACCAATCTTTACCTCGATTCCTTCACCATTGCTTCCATCAAAGGTGCATTCCTTATATTCCGTCTTAGCCCTACTTATACGAAAACCTTTAGTCTCCAATGCATGTCTCCAAACCTCAAGCTTCTCATTTACTCCATCTATAGTCTCGTCAATCAACACAATATCATCAGCAAATAACATACACCAAGGTAACTCATCCTGAATGTGACTTGTCAACTCGTCCATAATCAAAGTAAAAAGAAATGGACTCAAAGCTGAACCTTGATGTAAACCAATGTTGATATCAAAATAGTCAGTCTTCCCCGTCGGGGTCCTTACACAAGATAAAGCCCTATCATACATATCCTTTATGAGATTAATGTATAGGACAGGTACTTGTCTCTTCTCCAAAACTCTCCACAGTATCTCTCGTGGGACGGAATCATAAGCCTTCTCCAAATCAATAAAGATCATATGGAGATTCTTCCTTTTAGCTCTATAAATCTCCATTGTTCTCTGTTGGGAAAACCAAATGACTTGTTCTATTCCATAAGCCCTAGGCTCTCTTATATAGGAGAGTAGCCTATGGGTAAATTACATAAAGAGGATAACAGAAAAATAAAATAACAAAGAGGTACAGTTAATATAAATGCGTCAACACTCCCCCTCAAGATGGAGCATAGATATCAATCATGCTCAGCTTGGACGTACACTTCTGGAATGGGCCTCGAAGTAATGCCTTGGTGAAAATATCAGCAGTCTGATTCTCTGATGTGACATGAGATGTAGCAATGAACCCCTTCTGAACCATGTCACGTATGTAGTGACAGTCAACCTCAATGTGCTTGGTCCTCTCATGAAAAGCTGGGTTATTTGCAATGAACAAGGCGGCCTGATTGTCACACTCCAACATCATAGGAAGAGGTATATCAATACATAGATCTGCAAGTAAAGATTTCACCCACATCATTTCTGTGCTAGCCTGGGCCATTGCCCTGTATTCGGATTCAGCACTGGATCTAGCTACCACTGTCTGTTTCTTGCTTCTCCACGAAACTAGAGCATCCCCAACATAGACTGCAAATCCTGATGTGGACTTCCTGTCCTTGGGGCATCCTGCATAGTCTGCATCAGCACATGCCGTGATAGAGATCTCCTTTCCTTTCTTGAATAGCAAGCCTGCACCTGGAGATGATTTTAAATATCTCAGAATCATGTGTATTGCATCCATATGGGCCTGACGTGGTTGCTCCATGAACTGGCTCACACGACTCACTGCAAATGATATATCAGGTCTAGTGATCGTGACATACAGTAGTTTGCCTACCAGTTCTCTGTATCTTCTCTTGTCCACCTCTTCTGTGTCATCATCATAGAGCTTCATACTAGGATCCATTGGTGTCGTAGCAGGTCGACACCCTAGCATACCTGTCTCAGTCAATAGATCTGTAACATACTTCCTCTGTGACATTACTAATCCATATGGATTTCTAGCAAACTCCAGGCCCAGAAAGTATCTAAAGACTCCCAAGTCCTTGGTGACAAATTCGGTCCCCAGCCTTTCCTTTGCCTGCTTAATGCCCTGCTCATCATCACCTGTAATCAAGATATCATCAACATAAACCATGATTACAATGATACCTCTAGCCGTCTTCTGTACAAACAAGGAATGATCAGCATTGGAGCGTTTATATCCTTGTTTCTCAAAGAGGTCTGAAAGCTTTTGAAACCATGCTCTGGGGCTCTGCTTAAGGCCATAGATGGCCTTATGTAATCTGCAAACCTTGGGACACTCCCCCTCAACAGCAAAACCAGGTGGCTGTTGCATATAGACTTCCTCCTGCAAGTCGCCATACAGAAATGCATTCTTCACGTCCAGTTGATAAAGTGGCCAGTCTCTAGCAACTGCAACTGATAACAGGATCCGTAGAGTGGAATGACGCGCCACAGGGGAGAATGTGTCAAGGTAATCTACCCCATATGTCTGTGTGAAGCCCCGTGCAACCAGGCGTGCCTTGTACCTGTCAATGGAACCATCTGCATTGTGCTTCACTGTAAACACCCATTTGCAACTCACCGGGCTGACATCTGGAGGTATAGGAACCAAACTCCAGGTTCCTCTGGACTGAAGTGCCGCCATTTCTTCTTCCATAGCTCGCCGCCATCTAGCATTCTGCAAAGCATCATGATGATTCCATGGAATGTCTGTAGCTGAAAGTGCCAATGCAAACGTCCTGAAGTCTCCTGATAGCCTCTCAAAAGACACTGCTGCTGATGATGGATATTTGGCACAGCTTCTCTTCGGCTTGCGTAGAGCAATTGGAACATCCAGATCATATGTGTTCTCACCATGCTCCTGTAATACATCCTGCTGAGAAATGTCGTCAGATCCATCAACATTAATATTTTCATTACATACCATAGGCGAGCTAGTTGACGGGTCAGGACCATGTGCTGGAGGAGGCCTGCGGGTGTAATGGAATGGTAGCGGGGATACTAGCGGTGGCGGTGGTGGTGGCGGTGGTGGTGGCGATGGCGGTGGTGGTGACGGTGGTGTTGTTTGTGGCAATGGTGGTGGTGGTGCCATTAATACGGCATCAGGAGATATAGGTGGTAGCTGCATGTTTCCAGATTCTGAAAAGTACATAACAGATTCAAAAAATGTAACATCTGCACTGATCATATACCGCCGACGCACAGGATCAAAACACTTGTACCCCTTTTGAGTTCTGGAGTACCCCACAAAGACACACTTGACAGCCCTAGGAGAGAGCTTGTCAGTATCAGGCGACAACTGATGGACGAATGCGACTGACCCAAACACACGAGGAGTAAGAACGAACAAATCCTTGTCTGGATAAATGAGTGAAAAGGGAATCTGTTCATTCAAGACGGATGAGGGCATACGGTTGATTAGGTAACATGCAGTAAGAACTGCATCACCCCAGTAGGAGTAGGGAGCATTACTCTGTATAAGAAGGGATCTTGTGACATCAAGAAGATGACGGTGTTTTCTTTCAGCAATCCCATTTTGTTGAGATGTATGTGCACAAGAGGTTTGGTGAATAATCCCTTTTGAGGAGTAGTAATTGGCCAAAGTGTGGGTGCATAACTCTAAAGCATTATCACTTCGTACAAGTTTGACAGATGTGGAGAAAACATTCTGAATTTCATTTAGAAAATGGATAATAATATTTCCTGCTTCAGATTTATTTTTCATAAGAAACACCCATGACACTCTCAAGAAATCATCCACAAAGACAATATAAAACCTGTGTCCCTGATGATCAGGCACACGACTCGGACCCCAGACATCTATATGAAACAACTCAAATTTGGAGTTACTACTCCGACCTGGACGACTGGGAAAGGACGACCTGTGATGCTTTCCCAACTGACATGCCTCACACTGGATAGGTGTGTGAGAGAGACCATAGGGTAGAACCCGACACAACTTCTGAAGCGGTAAATGACCAAAACGCAGATGCCACAGGAGAGGAGATACTTGTCCAGCAGGAGAAGATGTGGTTCCGGCAAATGGGGTCTGGTTCAGACGGTAAAGGCCTCCTTGCTCATAGCCATGACCAATCACGTTGCCCGTACGGATGTCCTGAAAAATCAAAGAAGATGGATCAAAAATAGCTCGACAATGGAGATCCTTCGTAATCTGACTAATTGACAACAGATTCATAGAGAAATGCGGTGCATGTAGGACATTCTTAAGCTGCATAGAAGATGTCAATCTAATCTCCCCCTGACCCGTGATAGGGGAGTGCGTGCCATTGGCAATCACTACTGTCCGTCCTGGAGGGATCTGAGTGTATCCTGTAAGTAGACTCTGGTCGCCACATAGATGATGTGTAGCGCCCGAGTCCATGATCCATGGCAATGTATCAGATCTACTACTGTGGAGTGCAAGTGTACTACCTGAAGTACTAGTAGATGCAGAGGCAGAAGCAGCAGCATCAGTATGACTCTCTGTAGTCGGTGCTGGACCAGATGGTGGGATAATGCCCCTGAGGCGGGCAACTAGATCATCAAATCGTTGGTCCAAGGTAGCAGCAGATGGTGGCTCTATCTGCTCAGCGGCTCGTGCAGATGCAAGGAATCCGTGCTTCGAATAGCATGTGTCTTCATTATGTCCGACTCGGTGGCAATATGTGCATGTTGGCCTAGTACGGCCACTCCTTCCACGAGGTCCACGTCCACGGCCCTGTTGATGAAATCCGCGGCCTCTGTTTGCCGCCATGGCTAAGGAATTCTGACTCACAGCTGCTGAAGGTACTGTGATCCTACTCAATCTGTGAAAGGCTTCCTCCATGGGAGGAATAGTCGAATCTGCCAAAATCTGAGACCGTGCTGCCTCATACTCTGGATCGAGTGCAGCGAGAAACACACCCACCATCGTCGCATTCCTGTATGTCTTCTGTTGTTCTGGCGTGGCGGTAAGGGGCATGAAGCTATAGAGCTTCTCGAACATCCCTCTCAGTGATGTGTAGAGAGAATGTAAAGGACGGCCATTCTGCTTTATTGTGAATATATCATGCTGCAGTTGCAGGATCTTCGTTTCGTTCTTTGCCTGAGAATATGTCACCGCCAGAATATCCCACATGTCTTTGGCTGTGGGTTGATGTAGAATGTCATTGGCAATTTCGATAGCCAATGTGCCAGATAGCCAGACCTTGGCATATGCATCATCTGCCTCCCATGAGGCATGGACTCCAGTCTTCTCTGCAGGCTCAGGTTCGGTAAGGATGTGCTTCTTACCTGTAGACTTCATCATACTCATGAACTGCATTGCCCACAGTTCATAGTTCGTACCATCCATCTTGACAATGGGCGCTGGACCACGAAATGCGTCAATAGACGGGATATCTGCCTTGTTGTCTGACATACTGGAGACGGAAGACTGGAGCGACTGACAGAAGATAATCTTTGTCTACAATGACATAGACGGGATTAGTTGCATGTGTAGACGTCAAGCAACTATCCCCATGAATATGTGCGCGCTACGGTCTGGATACGCGCGCACAGAGTTCACACGCAGGGGCGACAAGAACACGCTACTCGCGTGTGCAACTGAGACGAAGAGACGCACAGTGCGCTACTGTAATGCGCACGGATCTCGCGCACCAATGCGCACAGATGCGCACAGGTGCACGGCTGGAGCGCGCAGGCGCTAGGGCTGGAGCGCGCAGGCGCTAGGGCTGGAGTGCGCACACGCGCGCACCGATGCGCACAGGCAGTGCGCTACTAGGGCTGGAGTGCGCGCAGGCGATCGGAGAAGAACACCGCTGTAGGCGATCGGAGGTAGGCGGTGCCGAGTAGAGAGAGAGGGGAGAGAGAGGCCGGCTGGTGGGGTGGGCTAGGGTTAGGGTTTCGAGAACTCCAGTCTAGGACCGTCGCTCTGATACCATGTTGGGAAAACCAAATGACTTGTTCTATTCCATAAGCCCTAGGCTCTCTTATATAGGAGAGTAGCCTATGGGTAAATTACATAAAGAGGATAACAGAAAAATAAAATAACAAAGAGGTACAGTTAATATAAATGCGTCAACATTCTCCTCAGCAAATGGATGGCTTCAATAGTTGAGCGACCTGGCATGAATCCGAATTGATTTTCTTTTATTTGGGAAACTTGCCTCAACCTTCTTTCGATCACACGTTCCCAAATTTTCATAGTGTGACTCATCAGCTTGATACCTCTGTAATTTGAACAATTTTGAATGTCTCCTTTGTTCTTATAAAGAGGCACCACGATACTCCTCCTCCAATCTTCAGGCATTTTCTTGCTTCGCCAAATAACATTGAATAGATTCGAAAGCCAAGTCAAACTACGCTCACCTAAAACTTTCCAAACTTCTACAGGGATGTCATCCGGTCCAACACCTTTCCCAGGTCTCATAACCTTCAAAGCCTCCTCTACTTCTTTTCTTTGTATTCGTCTATAGCATGCACGATTCAAGTAACTTTCACTACTAGCTAGATCACCCAAAGTGATCTCTCTATTTCCTTCTCCAATGAAAAGTTTATGGAAGTATTGCTCCCATCTAGTCTCTATATCCTTCTGATGAACAAGCACGTGACCTTCCTCGTCCTTAATGCATCTCACTTGAGAAAGGTCTTTGGTCTTTCTTTCTCTTGCTTTGGCCAACCTGAATATATCCTTCTGGCCCTCCTTAGAGTTGAGATTTTTATACAAAACCTCATAAGCTTTTTACTTAGCTTCGCTTACAGCCTTCTTCGCTTCCTTCTTCGCTATTTTATAGTCTTTAACAGTTTCCTCTGTTCTATCCTTAGACATAGCTTTAAAGCAAGCTCTTTTAATTTTTAGCTTCTCCTGCACCCCTTCACTCCACCACCAAGCCTCCTTTTGACCCGGAGCTCCTCCTTTTGACTCGCCTAGCATCTCTTTGGCTACCTTTCGGATACAAGATGCTACTGCCTCCCACATCTCGTTTGCACTACCGCTACAATCCCAAGATAAGTCTTCTAAAACCTTCTCCCTGAAGCTTGATTGCTTCAGCGGAAGATTCCACCACCTAGTTCTAGTGATCTTAGGAACCTTCCTTTTCTTCACCAGCCCTTTTATTTGTAAATCCAAGACTAACAAGCGATGTTGGGTTATCAAACTCTCTCCAGGGATTACTTTGCAATCTTTGCAACACAACCG
The DNA here is from genome assembly GCA_037367405.1 of Ottelia alismoides. Taxonomy (NCBI): domain Eukaryota; kingdom Viridiplantae; phylum Streptophyta; class Magnoliopsida; order Alismatales; family Hydrocharitaceae; genus Ottelia; species Ottelia alismoides. The sequence continues at coordinate 324,860 of JAZKJV010009649.1, read as the reverse complement.
ATCTCTTCTCCTCAATGCAAAGTAATCGATCTGTGTTCTAGTTGTGCCACTCTTACAAGCTTTGTAGATTGCTCCACCCTCACAAAATTTGAAACCAAAGGTGGCCTATTCCATACAATACACCCTGGAAAATTGAGTGTCTCTTGTATAGAGACATAATAGAAAATGGGCTCTAGCACGTTAGAGCCTCCAAAGCAAGTCTCTTTTATAAGGGGTCACAATGAAATGATTTGGAACTGGAACACAATTTTTTGGTCATTAGATAGCAACCACATTGTCTCTTTAACATGGATAACTTCATGCATAAGTAAAGACACTGACATGCTCCACTTTAAATCTCATTTCTCCCTCATTCGTCAGGATAGGATGGTAGCAGAACCCTGCCAAATTTAGAGAAGCAAAAAAAAACTCTTTTGTTTAAACCTTTTTTTTGCACTTAGTTTTGCCCAACTTTCCACTCTCTTCTCTTTTCCAAAATTTTTGTGGAGAGCAAAAAAAGGCAAAAATGGGCCGAAAGCCCGTGTGAGAAGTTTCACTTAATGTAAAGGGAAAACATGTGCGCCATCACAACACATGTGCGAAAACATGTGAGCCATCACAACACATGTGCCCACCTCTTCCTTTGCTCAGGACATTGTTTTATGAATCTGTTTATAGCTGTCACATTAGAGCACCAAGCCATCAAATTCATGCACATTGAGCAATAGCTTTTTTTTGGAAAGGGCAAAAAAAGGTGAGACTGCCGTAGTTACTTTGTCATTGACTTGATTTGCGGCCATATCTATTAGAAATCTCACCTCCATCTTGTTGGGCATTGCGAAATTCATGCAAGTTGCCATCTTTTTTTTATTGTGCTTGAAGTGTGATTCTCTTTCTAATCATGTGAGGTGGAAAACTCTGAAATCCTCAGTGAAATCAGCAAGGTGATGGGTTAGCTTGTGTTGGAAGCACACATTGTCGTGGATATCGTGTCATTGATCTTGGATCCCGTGTCTATTACATCAACTTGCCACTTGTAGTCAGTGGTTCCCCATGCGACCAAGTTGGTTGGCCTCATCTTGCTGGAATTCTTCCAACTCCCATTGTTCCTATGCAAGATATGCAGTCATAAATTGTCATTTTTGGTGGGTTCGAAGGTAAGCCATATCCCCCTTTTTTCTTCCTTGCATTGCCTTTCACTTTTGTTTCAATTACGGATATTTCCATGCATGCCTCCATATAATTTTATAATTGCACTGTGACCTTGCATTTCATATTTACATGAGGACCTCTACAAAAGTGGATTGCCTTACAATGTATACCCATGTCGTCAGTCCACCTGTTGAACCTTCAAGTTTGGCTCGTAATGGCTGAAATGTAAGAATAAGATTATCATATTTTCAACAATACGAAAGACAACTGGGATGGAGTGTAGGATGTAAATTTTCTTCAATAAAGACTCATTCATACATCATCCTTTCATGGTGGCCTCTAGTATAAGACTTCTACTGCGAGGTTCTTATGTAGAAGAATGTTCTTTAAGGTCTCTATATTTTTTTGAAGCCCAAAAAGTGGGAAACACGATAAGGTGCCCACTCCATATATACTACTAAAAAGAGAAAGGTTACCGAGGGACTTACAATATCCAGGACTCAAGAAGAGACCTAGAGTGAAAGATTACATTTTCACAATAGAAGCACTGAGAAGAGGAAAATACACCATTTCTGCCTAACCAATGAAGGCTCACATTCCGTCAGGTCGAGCCGACGTCGCACACCCGGAGAAAATGTGCTCCGCATCTTCCACCACACCCTCACATCTGTCGCAAAACGTATCTGGCAAGCCAAACAACCTCCCCCTACTTGCTTTGTCACACAAACAAATTCTTCTCAAACACCATAGAATTATCTTCACCCTGCACGGGATCCTGGTTGCCCAGATAATCTTCATGTCCGCATGCATCACCTCGTCTCGCTCCACCGCTTCCCCACTCATAGATTCGTAAGCCTTCTTAACCAGGAATCTCGTCCCAGACCAAGCAAAATGGTCAGCCACGTCAAACCACACCCCAGGCTGGGGAACCTCCGCAAGCAACCTCAAGAAATCCTCCAAGCGTTGATCCGATAGATCCGAGACGAACTGTGAGGCCCAAGAGCTGGATTCCGCCACCTCAACCAGATTCGAATCTCTATCCACCGCCAGAGCCAAAAGCCTCGGGAAACAGATCCTCGGAGCACCATCCCCCGTCCAGTCATCCGGCCAAATTCTGAAAACCTGACCGTTTCCGAGCGCCGGGCGCAGATTAGGAGCAACACACGGCAAGACGGCCTGGATCCCAGCCCAAAAGGGAGATTCGAATCCCCTTCTAATCGCAGTCAACTTACCCTTTACTCCATATATGGATCTCAAAACTCTTGCCGCCAACGATGACGAAGGTCCCCAAATCTTAATCACTCACTTGGTCAACAATGCTTTATTCATGATTTCCACATCACGGACCCCAAGACCCCCATCAGAAATCCTCTTCGTAACATCATCCCAGCCAACCAAGTGCAAGTCGTGCCTCTGCTGCTTCCCATCTGACCACAAGAAGGACCTCATGAGAGATTCAACCTTCGTTCTGACCCCAACCGGCATCAGCCTAGTAGAAAAGAAGAATGTCGGAATAGCAGCAAAACATGCTTTAGGAGGGTCAACTTCCCTCCCCTAGACAAAGTGGCCACCTTCCAACCTGCCATCATCTCCTCCATTCTGCACAGAACGTTGTCCCAATCTGACTTCCGAAGTCTGCCATCCACCAACGGTAGGCCCAAGTAGGACAAAGGGAGGTTCCCCAAGGGACATCTCACCCAACCAACGACCCTGCCACTCTCGACATCATTCAGCCCAAAAGTAACCACCACCGACTTCTGCATGTTGATCTGAAGCCCAGATAGGCTGCCAAAGATGTCCACCAGCCAGATAGTGTTGCGGTTCTGGTCCTCTGTCCCCTCAGAAAGATGATCGTATCATCGGCATATTGAAGCAAAGGGACAGAGATATTCGTCCGACGGAAGCCCTCGCACCACCCGGCCTCCACTGCCCGCTTCAACAGAACCGCCAAACAGTCCGCCACAAGGACAAAAAGCATAGGAGCCAGCGAACAGCCCTGACGGATACCTTGCTGAGGCTGAAAAAAATCCACCCTCAGGCTTGCCATTAACCAGAATCGAGAAGGAGGAAGTAGTGACACATCTCTTCATCCACTGAACCCACGTCTCAGGGAACCCCCTATGCCTAAGGGAGGACCATAAGAACTTCTAACGGACACAGTCATAAGCCTTAGCATAATCAATCTTCCAAAGAGCCCCCTTTTTCTTCTCGCGCTTCCAATCAAGGCAGATTTCCGACGCCACGACAATACTGTCAGCCATATGCCTGTCCGGAACGAAGGTCGACTGCCCCTCAAGCACCACCGAGTCCAACACTACCTTTAGCCTGTTTGCCAGAATCTTAGCCACCACCAGGTATATGGCGTTGGAAATAGAAATTAGCCTGAAGTCCACCACCAACGTCAGATTCTCCCTTTTCGGAAGGAGAAAAATCAGCGCTCGATTGACCTTCTCGAAACCTCTGTTACCATGTCTGAACTCGTCGAGAACCTCCAACAAATCGTCCTTTAGAAGATCCCAAAACTCCCGGTAGAACAGGACGGGAAAACCACCAGGGCCAGGAGCCCCATCTGCATTCAGGCCCCACACCGCCCGCTTTACCTCCTCAGAGAACTCAGCTACCAACAACTCCACCTGCCCCGCATTCACCGAACCCGCACCAATACCCAACCAACCCCAGCCATCTCCACCCCCTGCCCCCTACGCGAGCACTCCACAAGGTGATTCCGCAAAGTAACACCAATCTGCTCCTCCCCCGACACTCTGGCACCCCCAACCTCAATCCCATGCAAGAAGTTCCTTCGCCTTCGCCCAGATGCCATCGAGTGAAAGAACCTAGTGTTGGCATCCCCCTCCTTCAACTACCTCTGCCTCAAGTGAACCTCCTCTTTTCGGTCCTCCAGCAAACTCAGCCTCTCCGATGTCTCCTCCTGATTCAAGCCCCTCTCATCGTCTAGTCCATCCAGCCTCGCAACACCACCGCTGCTTCACCCCGTCTGGCCCTCCGACGAGCCCTAACCTCCCTGTCGTAAGCCGTAAGGAAGGCTCTGAGGACCTTCAACTTAGCTGCAAACCGAGCGACCGCCGAACCCAACACAGAACAACCCCTCCATCGCTCAGCCACGAGATCTCTAAAACCGTCCTCCATGAGCCAGGAGCGCTCGAACCAGAAAGTGAACCGTCGTCGCCCATCTTCACCGGACGACCAAAGAATAGGTGTGTGATCCGACTACGCCTTAGGCAAAGCCTATGCCCGAACCAGAGGAAACGCCTCCACCGCTGCCGAGGACAGCAGGAAACGATCCAATCTAGAACGCGACCTCACATTCCGCCAAGTGTAAGAGTAGCCAAACACGTCGAAAACAGATAGGCCCAAGGAATGGACCACCCCTCTGAAGTCCTCTGAACTTGCATCTATTCCACTGCCCAAACGTGGTCGGTCCTCAGGGAAAAGCGTGGCATTCTAGTCACCACCAATAATCCAGCTACCACTCGCGGTACCGCTGCCCAGAGCCTCCACCTCCTCCGCCAGGGATCCCCTCTCGGGCCCAATCGGTCCATAGATGTTCGTGACCAAGAGCTGAAGACCATCCGCCCTCCTTCTCAAGCTCACCGACAGGCAAGACGATGTTGTATTCACCCCCAGCAACTCAAACCTCTCAACCAACCAACCAGTCAGGAGACCACCCGAGGCACCGAGACCCGCCAATCTCGCCAACTCAAAGCAAGCCCCATCACGCAGCTCACGCCACATCTTGTCTTCATACACAGCCAATTTCGTCTCCTACAGCAGGAAAATATCTGCCCCCACCTCTTTCAGCAAATTCCTCACTCCCAATCGTTTGTCAGGGCAGCCCAACCCCCTGACGTTCCAGGAAAGAATCTTCATTAAGCAACCGGTCGCCGACACTGCTTCGGAGGGATTAATCCCAACCTTCGAGCGACTCCTTGGGTCAAGCACCCCAAATCGATTCCGAGACTCCAATCGACCGTTAAGAATAGGAGACGCACTGCAGAAGACTCCCCCTGTGCCAAGGAGGCACGCAGAGCCGTGCGCCTCTTCCCCGTCTCAGATCTCAGGGACCCACCCCGCGAGTAAGCAACACCATACCTGGACCCCCCTCCATTGGAATGTGTCGCGATTCCCCTCCCTAAAGCATTCGCGTACGACCCTCCTTGAACGCGCTCCCCAAACAGTCCCACCGGCACCGGCCTCTCTACGGCAGCAGGTTTCGTTACCAAAGGTTCCTCAGAAATCAGACGAAGATCCATGGAGCACGGCCCTAGCATGAGCTTCCGGACCTGCCCGATCCCCCATCTTCGGTCCACCAACCATAGGATCAGCGAGGGGTGGCTCCAAAGACACCTTCTCAAGGGTACCAAGCAGTTCGAGGTCGCGGCCCATGGGGTCGAGGAGGCCATCCAATCCGTCAACCTGAACAGACAACGCATCCGAAGAGCTCCCTAGCCGAACAAGTGCATTCGAATCCGTGGGCCCAAGATCCGGAACAGAGTACCCCCCGCCAGACCTTGGAGCCGGATCCCCATTTATCTCCAATTTGGAGGCCTCCAGCGGATCAACATCCAAAACCCTACCCGACAACCTGTTCGGGTCCTGCGGTGCTTCCAAAACGTTTGAAATTGAATCGTCGATAACTTTGAAATCTCCGGGTAGCAGAAACGATACAGATCTCGGGCCGCGAGTCTCGGTTATCGCGTCAAACCGTATCCCCCGTACATGACACGTCGCCAACCTCGGTTTCCGAGCCTTCTCAACAGCCTTCAATAAGGCTCCACCTCCCCACCTCCAAGGCCACCCGCCGACGCCTGAGCCACGGGGATGGGGTTCTTCAACCGAGTAGACAACGCTGACTCACCACCCGCCACACCAATCACTGCGTTCTGTGCAAACCCCAACCTCTCTCCACCGGAGAACCCCACAGCCTTGGGATCAGTTCCCACAACAAGTAGCTCCAAGAACACGGAAGCCCCTTCGAAGGGGATCTCCCACCAGCCGAGCTTCTCCGGGCCAAGCCCAGCCGCCCGAAGGATAACGTCTAAAGAGTCACAAGGTAGGCAACCACCATTCTCGACCTCAACGACCTCAGCGATGTCGCGCAGCAATTCCCGGCACCACCACAAGTCCCACACCATGAAGGGCAAGCCCCTTACCCGAACCCGCTCTAGAGGCAAAGGTCTCACTGTGCCATCCCGAGACCTTAGCCTCCGGCACCGCAACAACATCGAGCCTTCCCTCGACCTACGAAGTAGAGCTGTCTCCTTCGCCAGCATGAGCCCCCTCGCCAGTACGCACCAGGGGGTAACCACAGCGACATCCCCAGCGAATCAAGCCCTCGAGACCAGCCCCACATCCGACGAAGCTAGAAAGAGCGCCTCCGACCCTCCCCCTCACCGATGAGCAGCCGACTCCCGTTCTCCTGCATCGGGCAATTCCTAGCAGAATGGGCAGAACGCCCGCAACGGAAGCACTTCACCGGATCTCTGCATTGACGAGCCTAGTGATCCAACGCACCGCACCTGAAACAGCCCCGCCCAAATGAACAAACCCCTCGCCTCCGGATGTCGACTTCCGCCACCTTCACCCGCCCTCGACGCCTATGGTGGCGAGGCACTAACCACCCGGATTCCGGTCCTTCCATCAGCCGCCCTCCTCTAAATTTTAAACATGTAATTAGATCATAAACAATGGTATGATTTTAGGTCACATTCTTGCCAAATTACCCCCCAAATATTTATATTTCTAAGGCATGAAACAATATAATAACAGTAGTATGAAATTATGTTTAATTTCATGCAAATCACCCTCAAAACCTCATCATTCAAGCTTGCAAATCTGGAGCAATTATAATTTGATTTTTAGATCAAATTGCATGCAATTCACTTGATTTTTTATCATTAAAACCTAAGAAATTAAGAGTTATTTTTAGAGTTTTGGATTTGTATTCTTAATTGCATGAATGGTAGCAAGACGAGGGGTTAAATTGTACCTTTGATCTCCAAGATTTGAAGATCAAAAATGCATGCAACATCAGCTCCAGGTAGTAGAGCTCTGCTGTAGCTGCAGCACCTTATAGAGCAGCAGAAACTGCTGCTCAAAAATCCAGCCCTGAAGTAGCCCAATCGGACCTTCTAGCTGATGTGAGTAGCAGCAGCTTCAGGGGGGTACTGCTGGAGCAGCAAGGGCTTTCGGCTGATTGGGAGCTCAGCAGGGGAGCAGCAACTTGCATGAAAAACTGCTGGACAACAGTTTGGAAAGGGCTGGGGATGCCCTTTGGTTGGAGAAAGTTGAAGTGATAAAGAGAGATGCAGGAAGAATATAGGGAAATGAGAGAGGGTTTGGGTGCTATAAATAAGGAGAGGGGATGGGCTTGGTGTTGCCAAGTGGAAAGGCGGGCAAGTGTTGGGTTGTTGTAAATTGAATTTATTTATTTATATTTTATTTTTTAAAACCATTATTTCACTCTTATCTAGAATCTAAAGGTCATCTGTATTTACACCTTGAATGTCCGATTCAGATAAGTAATAGCTCATTTTGGCTATCTCGGAATGACGATCATATAATTTTTTTACTTTTCTGATCTAAGATGGATTCATCAATTTTAAATTGTCAAACGATATCCGATCAAGGAACGGTCGATTTCGTTGGTCTTATTATGTTGAATCGAATTTTATGGTGGTCTCTGTTTGTTGCCCCGCCCTTGCCACAAGCCCTGCCACCTGGAGCAACAAGGGCTTTCGGCTGCTTGGGAACTCGGTAAGGGAGCAGCAGCTTGCATGAAAAACTGCTGGACAACAGTTTGGTGAGTGTTGGGGATGCCCTTCGGTTGGAGAAAGTTGAAGAGAGAGAGATGCATGAAGAATATAGGGAAATGAGAGAGGGTTTGGGTGTTATAAATAAGGAGAGGGGACGGGTTGGTGTTGCCAAGTGGAAAGGGGGGCAAGTGTTGGGCTGTTGTAAATTGAATTTATTTATTTATATTTTTTTTAAAACCATTATCTTACTCTTATCTAGAATCTCAAGGTCATCTGTATTTACACCCTGAATCTCCGATTCAGATAATTAATAGCTCGTTTTGGTTGTCTCAGAATGACGATCATATAAATTTTTTACTTTTCTGATCTAAGATGGATTCATATATTGAAATTTTTTACTTTTCTGATCTAAGATGGATTCATATATTGGCGAAATACGGTCTTGGTTTATGGTTAAATTTTGCAATTTTAAATTGTCAAACGACCTATGATCAAGGAACGGTCGATTTGGTTGGTCTTATTGTGTTGAATCGAATTTTATGGTGGTCTCTGTTTATTTAGCGGTTCAGATCGCGTCGCGGCTTTTTCTCGGTTACACGAATTATGATGTAATTGATTTTTTTTATTGTGTCCGAACGAGATTCGATCTGCGATTTATGGATCAATCTAAGTTTATTCAATATTAATTTAATATTAATTGGTCATGCAGACCATTAATCGGGTCGGATTCAATTTCGGATTCGGGTGTTTCGAATCTAGGTATAACAGTCGCTGATGCGACCAAGGAAGTAGACCCTCTTTCCACCATCCATTGTTCCAAAAAAGCCTACTTAGGAGACAATATATATTAGTAGCGAGGCCCATGATTACCTATTAGTAATAGCAGTTTCCAAAGGCCACTTTTTTGGCTCTGATCTTGTAGATTGACAAAGGCAGAGGCCCTCCTTAATATCTACTACACAAGGAGTTGACAAAGGAGAACAACTCAGATCAAAAGGGCTCCAGCCTGGTCGCCTTTATATGAAGGCCCTCTTGAGAGGGTCAACCTTCACCACCGCATCATAACAAACGTAACTTAACCATTTCCTATTCGAACACGAGATCTGAAGCACGGGGAGATACATATATATATATATATTCATCAAACAGGGGGAGATGGGGCATCCTTGAGGTATTCCTACCCTGGAATAGTCTTAACTGACATGTGAAGCCAATGTGTGCCTTTAGGAAATAGTTAATCAAATTCAGGGGCCAAGATGTACTGAAAGCAGTTCCAACAATTTCTCTTTATTCAGTTGATCAAAGCAACGGACTAGGTTGGCCTTAATGAGATAGTCGAGGGCTAGCCAAGCAATCATTGTGGCAAATGCCTTCCCACAACCTCGATGAGCTTATGGCATCTAGTTGGAGCTATTTGAGATTCTAGTTCGAATCGAAGAAGAAATAGATTTTTACACATTATCAACATCAGTACCCAAGCCAAAGACATACAACCTTTTAACCATGCATACCCCTAGTCGGAATGGCCTCATCGTTAAAATATCCTTTGGCCTTTAAGATGTTGGTCCTGTTATTCAGTCTTTTATTAATGAAATAAAGAATGACTTCTCTGCATATGTCAAATCTATTCATTCTGACAATGCATTAGAATTATGTAGCTTACATCTTTCTCAGTTCCTCAGAACCTTTGACATTGTTCATCATACTTCATGTGCATATACATCCCAATAAAATGGGGTATCTGAACGTAAACATCGTCACATGTTGGATGTCACCAGAACCCTCTTAATTCAGAGTCGTGCTCCTCATTCATATTGGAGAGATGTGATTCTAGCTGCTTGCTACCTAGTCAATCGTATGCCCTTATCCGTGTTGGAAGAAAAGATTCTTTTCTTGATTGCGTTTCCCGAGAAGGATCTTTTCTCCCTCACTCCTCGTGTATTTGGGTATGATGCATTTGTTCATCGTACGTTTCCTGGTCATGAAAAGCTCTCTCCTAGAGCTGTCAAGTGTGTCTTTGTGGGGTATTCTAGGACTCAAAATGGGCATCGTTGTTTTGATCATGTTCAACGAAAGTATTATATTAGTGTGCACGTCACCTTCTTTGATTCTATTATGTTTTTCTCTCCTACAGGTGATAGGTTGATTCCCTCGGATTCTGGAGAAGAAGTATGCATGACTCTATCTCCGATTTTGTCTATCACGCCTATGAACCCTACTCTCACACCATCGCCACCACCATCCTCACCACCACCACCTCATCCACCGCCTCCACCAGCATTCGCCATTTTTTACCACAGAATTACACGTACCAACCTCCTGTTCATGAGCATCGTCCATCATCCCGCACACCCTAGGTATGTTCCTAGCACTTGGTTTCTATAGATGGCACTGGAGATTTGCATTTACAACAGACTGAGCAGGTTGTTATAGATGTTCCTTCCCTGGTTACTAAGGAAGCTGAGGACCTTGACGTGTCCATTGCTTTATGGAAGAAGAGGCATATCTGTGTTACCCATGTTTCTCTTGCACGTCTCTCGGAGAAGTTTTAGAGGTTTGTTGTTGGACTATCTGTCGTTGACATATCACGGACATATGAGGAGGCATTACAGATTAGTCAGTGATGCATTGCTATAGAGGAAGAGATGGTTGTGCTACAGTCTCGTGGTACGTTGAGTGTTGTTCCTGGTCCACCTGGCGTACCTGTTGTAGGGAGAAAGTGGATGTTTACGGTGAAACAACATGTCGATGCTAGTGTGGATGGTTACACGGCAAGGCTTATTGCTCGTGGGTTCACCCAGACATATGGGGTGGATTATCAGGATATATTTTCTCCCATAGCTTGGCATTCTACACTAGTGATTATTATTTTTGTTATTGTGGTATCTGATTTACCTCTCTTTCAGCTGATGTCAAGACAGCCTTCTTGTACGGTAACTTACAGGAGGAAGTCTACATGCAGCAACCACCAGATTTTGCTGTTGAGGGGGAATCGTATATGATGTGTAGACTTCACAAAGCCATTTATGGCCTTAAGTAGATTCTGAGGACTTGGTTGCAGAAGGTCTCTGAGTTGATTAAACATCATGGATTTGTTAGATTAACTATAGATCACTCCCTTTTTGTTCAGAGATCCCAGAGAGGTACTGTTGTTATTTTGGTTTATGTGGATGACATCATTGTTACAGGAGATGATGAATATGGTATTCGGGCAGCTAAGGATTTCCTTGGACAACAATTTGTGACCAAGGACCTTGGTAATCTTTGTTACTTTCTTGGCCTTGAGTTTACAAGGAACCAATGTGACTTGGTGATGACGTAAAGGAAGTTTGTCACTAATCTCGTTGTTGAGACGGGCATGACATGATATATGACTGTTACTACTCCTATGGATCCGAATGTTAAACTATATGATGATGACACTGAGGATGTTGATAAGAGATGATATAGAGAGCTTGTGGGGAAGCTTCCATATGTCACCATTACTAGACCTGATATTTCCTCCGTAATGAGCAGAGTTAATCAGTTTATGGAGCAGCCCAGACAGGTATATAAGGATGTTGTACACATGATAGTGAGATATTTGAAGACTTCTCCAGGTGTACGACTCTTGATGAATAGAGACATGTCCCTTATAGTTATAGCATGTGCTGATGCAGATTATGCAGGATGCCTCAAAGATAGGAAATCTACTTCAGGCTTCGTTGTCTTTGTAGGGAGTTCACTTGTTTCATGGAAGAGTAAGAAACAGACGGTTGTTGCTAGATCTAGTGCTGAATCAGAATATAGAGCCATGACACAAGGTACCACAGAGTTGATGTGGGTCAGATCCGTTCTTGTTGACGTAACTATTGAGGTGCTACTTCCCATAGACCTCCAATGCGACAACCAGGCCACCTTTTTCATAGCCAATAATCCAGCCTTCCATGAAAGAACCAAGCATCGAGATAGATTGCCACTACACTTGAGATATGATTCGGAAGGGATTTATCTCCACTTCTCATGTTACTTCAGGAGATTAAAGTGCAGATATATTCACTACAGCTCTTGCTAGAGGATCATTTCATCACTGTTGTTCCAAGCTGAGCATGATAGACATAGATGCTCCAGTTTGAGGGGAAGTGTTGAGATAGATTATTTGATCTATTCTTTATTTATATTTCTTATTCCTCCATCTACTTTATGTAATTTTTCCCACATGGCTTTTCTCCTATATAAGAGAGACCTAGGGTCACAATGAATATCATCAAAATTCTTTTTCCCTTTCCACAGAACCTGTAAGCATGTCACTCATATCATTGTGTAACCTATTTGGTACAGCAAGCATGCTGAAAAACAACAAGCTCCTCGTAAAACTTTGTGATTTATTACTGGATTAGGGGGAGTCCCCTAAGTGATGGATTAAATCTGCATGTAGACGCCAACAAGGCAGGATTTAGTTTTCTTCCGAGAATACATCTGAGACAACTCTTTCGCTTCTCCTTGTTGTCTTCTTATATAGGAGATAGTGGCAGTGGTATGGTCCAAATTACTGGTCAACCAATTCATGACCTGATAATTATCATGTAACCATGGTTCATGGTCCTTGCCCTCTGCCTTGAGAGGACCTTTTATGAGAACATAGAGCTCTCTGTGACCACCAATGAATACCTTAATATCTTTAGACCTAAGTACATAATTCTCTACACATTTGAGTTAAATAGTGATCCCATGTACTGAAGGCTAGGGATCACGTACGACCTAAGGCAACTAGTCATACTAGTTACGACGGGCAGCTGAATTTTAAAAAATTACATAGATGAAACCACATGATTCGAGAACACTTCTCAAATTATTTCATCAAGATCACAAATGAGTTCAAGGAATACCTCTTGAAGTATAGTTGCGATCGTTAATATCTAAAGTAAGAGATTCTCCTGTCTTAAGTCCGATACGACGAATATCGCACTTGCGGATACGTTGATAAGACGCATGCATCACGTAATCCATGTTGATGATCTAAGGTTGGAGTCTCCTGATTTCGTCTCACGGAATCCGATGTCTTCTTCACGAGTGAGGTACACCGAAGAAGACGAAGATCCACGAGTAGACGATTCGGCAGCACAATGGCGACGCGGGTGGCTACAAGGTTCTCTGGGTCAACAAGTGGACGGTGTCACAGTGTCAAAATCCCGCTACTGATTTTGACATGTGCGGCGTTAGCTAACCCATAGCTAACCAGCCTTCTCGAGTAGAACGATCACGGACGCGCTCCGACTCTTCTCGTACTTCTGTTTGCTCACGCATCGACGCTCAAACACAATCTCAAGCACGACTCTATGGATCGCTCAGGAACACTCTCAAGAACATGCTCAAGAACGCTCAAGAACTCAACCAAGCAATCACACAAGACGCGGGAAAACGCTCTTCTCTTATTAGAAGGGGAGACTCGCTCTGGAGTGGGGTTGTGACACTTTATACTTGTATGTTTACAAATGAGCCACCACCCCTCCTTATATACAAGACTCAAGGCAACCTAAGGGACACTCATTATTACATTTACAATAATGATAATAAAGACACAAGAGACCTTTCGAATTCTTCGGCAGCCCCTTCGTGTTCCGCAGCAACTCTTCGGCTTCCCGTCTCTTCGACTCCCTCGTTATCCTTTCATCTTCTGTTGATGCTACATCAACCGTCCAGTCATCAGCACACTTGCGCTCCAACGCCATGCTGATATAGCTTTGACATAATTCACTGAGTGCCACTGCACACTCGGTCTTGTGCCAAAGGGAACCCGCGGCCTCCAGACCCTCATGCGGTAAACCCTTCCTTAGCATGCATAATGCTAAGGGGAAGTCCTCCAGAACTCCGCTATTGTGGCCTCCAGACCACTCTCGTACGTGTACTACCAAGCATGCTCGACAATGTTCGTACTCAACACCAGCAACGTTTTGTGCCTCCTTGGATCGCCACGCATCAATACCGATACAGTGTGCCTTTGTGCGTACACATATGTGATCGTACTACATTACTCCTCGACGCGTGTCGCTTCACTGCATACAGTCCTTTTGCGCTCATGTACGTACCCGCTACATCCATCCATCGTCATGTCTTACACTGTTGTCCGTACTCGCTGCTCGTACTGCTACAAGCTCCACGACACTCTACTACTGAGGCAGTGTCCTGTGTGATGCTTCTCCCTTGTCACGTATGGTTGAGCCCCAGACTCCAGTGGATAACCTCCGTAATACCCATAAATCTCTAAACTTCTCATGAAGTCATCTTCCGATCATTCTTAAGCATCCGCTACCGTGTCTGCATGATCATTCTCGATCACAGAATTTGTGGGTGTGACAAGCCCCCCCCCACCTGAAGAATCGGTTGTCCTCAACCGAGCACCTTCCTCAGCTGGCGTCCCGTCACGATCCTCCATCTGCTATGCACCTCATGATGCTGCTCAATTGGAATAGTGGTGCAAGCTTGCACCGCCTCTCTTCCTGCACTTCATCTTTTCACGAACAACTGCGTCCCTCCATGGCTTGGACTTTGTCGTGAGAAATGGAGCTTCCTCGTCAGCTCTTGTTCTCGATATATCCCTCCTGGATACAACATCTCCATCGTTGGTGTGTGACGGCTCCAGCTCCACATGTGGATTACTCGCCTCCATGCTCGCTTGTTGTCGATCTTGATCGTTCTCTGTAGTCGTACCCGTATCTTGGGAAACGAGCACCTCCTGTTCTCCAAGCATCTTCGGTATCCTACCTTCTGCAAGATCTTTGGTGGTGTGGTTTGTCACCACTCCGCCCCCATGGACGTATAGCTTCTTGTCCATGCTGCATTGCCCTCTAAAGCTCTGCATTTCCTTCTCGTGCATGGATGTACTCTTATCCGTCGCTTTGGTTGTGTGTCTCCAACGCACACGTTGGTGCTCAGCATCCACCTTCGCACTCATGTGCATCCTCGGTTGAGCTTTAGCACCTCCAATGCTCTTTGCGGTAGAGTTCCCTCCCTCCACCAAGTTCGAAGCTCCGATTCGAAGTGCCGTGAGGCGTAACTTGCGCATAGCACCGATTGCTTCCAAGCGTACCTCATCTTTTTCTTTTTCCTCCTCGTTCGTACGAAGAGCGTTGAGCTTCTCCTTCTTTGGGCACTCCCACGTCCGATGTGGTCCGTCGCATATGAAGCACCCCTTGCTCTTGGGTTGCTGCCTCTTCTTGGAGTACTTTCGTTCCTCCTTTGGTGGCTCATGGACAACGCATTTACCCTTATCTTTCGACCATGCCTTCAGCTTGCTGGTGAACTCCTTTTCAGCATTGTGGTCTGGTTGGGCACCCTAGTCGATCAATGCATCCGCCACCATGATCGTTGAATTCAGATCCTTCACGCCTTGCCTCTGCATTTCGGCTTGTGCCCAGCTCTGCAACCCGATCGTGAAGTTGAATAGCTTGTCCTCCTCTGACATCCCCTTGATATCCAGCAGCAGAAATGTAAACTACTTCACGTATTCACAAACAGTGCACGTTTGCTTCAGGCATCGAAGAGGCTCCTGTACAACCCATGCAGTATTCTTCGGCAGGAACTGCACCTTCGGTTCCGTGACTAGATCATCCCAGTAGAATATCCTCGATCTTGCCTTATCTGTTGTACGGCTCCACCACAACTTGGCATCGCTCGACATGTACATCGATGCTAAGCCAACCATCTCGGCTTCCCTCGTCTTGGTCACCTCGAAGTAAACTTCCATATCCTATAGGAAGTTCTCCAAATCCTTGGCACTCCGCGTACCTGCAAAGGATTTGGGTTCGGGTACCTTGTGTTGCTGCACCTCCGTGGAGCTCCCGCTATTCGTCATCGCCTTCTTGATGAGGGAGATCTCACTGCGTAGATCCTCCATCATCGTGTTGAACGCCTCCACTTTGTCCTCCAATGACTTGATCAGCTCCGTCGAGCGTTGGATCTCGTCCCCAACATCTGATTCCTTTGAAGAACGATCCTCTGGGCCTGCGATGCGGTAGACATGAGTCCCAATAGTGGACTTCACTTCTGTCATCGCTTGCTCCGGTTCTGCCACGTGCTCGGTGACACCCACCATCTTCGTTCTGTTGATTGAAGATATACTTGCACCGATAAGCTTCCTTTGCTCCCGCGATCGACTGCACCAACATCCGCTCCTAGCTTTGCCTGCTTTTTTAACACCGACCAAGCTTTGTGATCTTCTCCTTTGCTCTGATATCGATGTTATAGGGTCAAAATCCCACTACTGATTTCGACATGTGCAGTATTAGCTAACCCGTAGCTAACCAGTCTTTCCGAGTAGAACGGTCACGGACGCGCTCCGACTCTTCTCGTACTTCTGCTTGCTCAAGCGCCGACGCTCAAACACAAGCACAAGCACGACTCTATGGATCGCTCAGGAACACTCTCAAAAACACGCTCAAGAACTCAACCAAGCAACCACACAAGCCACGAACACAAAGCTCTTCTCTTATTAGAAGGGGAGACTCGCTCTAGAGTGGGGTTGTGACACTCTACACTATGTGTTTACAAATGATCCACCACTCTTCCTTATATACAAGACTCAAGGAAACTCAAGGGACATTCATTATTACATTTACAATAATGAAAATAAAGACACAAAAGACCCTTCGAGTTCTTTGGCATCCCTTCGCGTTCTGCAGCAACTCTTCGTCTTCTCGTCTCTTCGACTCCCTCATTGTCCTTTCGCCTTCTCACACGGTTGACGCTACATCAACCGTCCAGTCATTAGCACACTCGCGTTCCAACACTATGCTGATGCAGCTTTGCTATAATTCATCGAGTGCCATCGAACACTCGGTTTTGTGCCAAAGGGAACCTGCGGCCTCCGGACCCTAATGCGGTAAACTCTTTCTTAGTGTTCTGCATTTTAAGGAGAAGTCCTCCAGAACTCCGCTATCGTGGCTTCCAGACCACTCTCGTACGTGTACTACTGAGCATGCTCGATAATGCTCGTACTCAGCACCTGCAATGCTCCATACATCCTTGGATCGCCACACATCAATATCGATACTGTGCGCCTTCATAAGTACGCCTATGTGATCGTACCACATTGCTCCTCAATGCATACTGCCCTTCTGCGCTCGTGTACGAACTCGTTGCGTGCATCCACCGTCGTGTCTTGCACCGATGTCCGTACTCGCTACTCGCACTGCTACAAGCTCCACGACACTCTGCTACCGAGCCAATGTCTTGTGTGATTCTTCTCCCTTGTCACGTACGGTTGAGCCTCCAGACTCTAGTGGATAACCTCTGTAATGCCCACAGATCTCTAGACTTCTCATGAAGTCATCTTCATCTATCATTCTCGAGCATCCGCTACTGTATCTGCACGATCATTCTTGATCACAGAATTTGGGGGTGTGACAGACGGTCACATGTTGAGTAAGAGAGAGAGAGTGGACAGCTATGAGAATGTGAGAGAGATAGAGAGAGTTTCTCTTGCTATATTGTTGTGCAATAAAAGGTTAGGGCTACCCTCCTTTTATAGTAAATTGGATGTCCATGGATCGCAATCCATGTGCACACAAATCCAATGTTTTAGATTGATTTGTGCTTTCAATCAATGATCATGAATTTGTTGCATATATTTGCAGCAATAAATTATTGTTTTAAAATAAAGTAAATATATATTGAAAATCAATATAATTCAATTTAAATCAAAGCAACAAAATATGGAAGGAATTAGAAGGAACGAATGCCTCCTTCCTTACATGGAGTGGACGGCCACGACTTGACAAATCAAGTGTGGTCGTCCACCCTCTATGTTAGGAAGGTGCACTCCTCATTCCAAAAACATGCGATCTCATATCTCGCATTATCTTCCATATAAAATAAATGTACTAAGCCTTCTCCCACTATAAGTAGGGTCGGCTACATGGATTCTTGCCCAAATCCATGTTGAAAGATTCGACTATTTTTTACGTTGGCCGTCGACTACCTAACGCAACCCCTGCAAGAGTGGGATTTGAACCCTGGTCTTTTGTGTGGTAGACACACTGTACTACCACTAGACAATTATCTTCCATATATGCAACAATTTTTATTGCATAATTATTCACGAAAATAATTCCAAATTATTTTGTGATAATTTCAATCATGTCATTGCCAAATTGTGAATCATATTCACACATCCAATATAAATGTAAATTGTATTTACAGTTAATTGTCTAATGTGAATCTAGTTCACATCAACATTTAATACAAATTACAATTAGCTCTCTCTAATATATTATAAATTACATTTATAATATATATGATTAATATAGATAGTGTTATCCACGTTATTCATATCCTTGTTAATTAAATTATATTTAATTATCTTGGACGTCCATTCTGTGTCCAAATAATATGAATCACATTCATATTATACATAATAATCAAATAACATTTATCTATCAATTTTCCTCAATGCTTAGATACATTATCAACAATGACATTATTCTTGAACTCTTTCAAGAATAATGTACTTTCTCCGCGGATACTTGGAGATAAGGACATGACGCTTGTACGTTCCATGTATAGTGACTTGGATATTGAGATCATATCTCATAATTTAATTATCTTGGACATCCATTCTCATGTGTCCAAATAATATGAATCACATTCATATTATACATAATAATTAAATAACATTTAATAATCGATTTTCCTCAATGCTTAGATACATTATCAAAAATGAAATTATTCTTGAACTCTTTCAAGAATAATGTGCTTTCTCCGCGGATACTCGGAGATAAGGACATGACGCTTGTACGTTCCATGTATAGTGAATAAGATATTGAAATAATATCTCAAATCCAGATCAAGGGGACCTCTCAAAGATGTTTGATTGAATCAAAGCCGTAAATCTAATCTTCTCATTGCATCCGAATCGCATTCAGATCAATGTCCAATATTTGGACTAAGATCATATTACTTCTCTATTGAGAGGAGTCACTAAAATCCAAACTTGTTTCATCACTCCTTCAGAGTGGAAGCGTCACAGTTATACAATCATTTACGATCACATCACTCTTGAGTATTCCTAATACCCATACATCCTGCGAACTGGAAGACCTAGAATAAACTTGAAGTTTTAGATCACTTTTAAACTTTCTTCTTCAGGGTTGTATCATTAAGTTTGGCATTTGATCATAGGGGGTTTGTATCGATCGTATACTTTCCAAAAGCATATATCATACCTAGGTATTGATCATATACTTTCCAAAAGTATATATCATACATACAAATTCAATTAAGCTTCCAAAGAGGGGCGACCATGCACGGAATTTGATCCCAATATCTCATGAGTGAGCTCATGTTTCCCGGTTCAGTAATAAACTTTTATGATCCCTTTGAGAGATTGCATTACTCATATGCCCTTGTATGCACACCAGCTCGCCGGTGTATAGACATTGAATAGGTCATCAACCTAACGGTCTGCCAAATGTACATACTCAGGCATATAGTTAGACATTTGTCTCCGGTTAAAGGATGCGTGCCTATATCATGATAGTTTACGACATAGGTCTTGTAGGTCTTGGTTATCTCGATCTCATTAAGTCAACTCTTTGACCTTAATTACCTAACACCTCCGAATCTCTATTCCTATGTAGAGGACTTGCATCAAGAGGTCGGTTAGATATCGGCCTCTAGAGAGGAATAGCCATCTTTTTCTCAGGCTGGAGTCATCAATTTAACTCTTTAGATATCATCCAAGCACCAACCTCTATGATTCAACCATTGAATCAATAATTGTATGATCATTAAGATGACCATGGTACATAACCCTAATTGTACTAAGGGACCTACAATGCTAATTAGTTATTATTTATTTCAGATCAGGGAATGATTTGCAATAATATTTATAACATAATGGTTCGTTGTGCGCTCGCATGTCCAACATGTACTGTTAGAAAATAGAGATCGGAAGCGAAACATGGAAAAAGATAAAGAACAAGAAGAACAACGGGATTTTACGTGGAACCCTACTCTGTGAGGAGCGGGATGAAACAACGGGAGAAGCCCTCAAAGGGGCATATGCTTCTATTGCTTTTCTCATCTGATACAGGAGGTCTGGGGCTCCTTATATAGCCTCCACAGAGCCTCCAAGTCCCACCAATGGACAATGTGGGACTAAATAACTGGATAGGGCGCACATAACAAATACTCTTAACACTCCCCCTCAAGCTGGAGCATGCAATGCTCAGCTTGGACAAACAGAAAGAAATTCAACTCAACGCTACAGGACACTACAGACAATATCAACTCAACGCGCACAACTGGTGCTGTCGAGGACGTTGCTTCTCATGTCGTGCAGGTGAGGAGGACGAATGGGCTGGAGTGTGAGTCTATTGAATCTCCTCGTCGGAGAGCATATGCTCTGAACTGCGCCTGTCAGAGTCACTGTAATTGAAATGAGTCTCCTCGTCGGAGTACTCTGGCCTGCCACAACATGTGGACAACTACTCCATCTCTGAAAAGAGCCGAACTGAAAAAGGCCGTGGAAGTGCAATCCTCGTCGGAGTCCACGGTCGCTGGAATGGAGGCTGAAATAAGTCTCCTTGTCGGAGAACTGGGTCTCTCCCGTCTGGCACAGAGAATGGTACACTACTCTGGTGTCCCTATGATACCACATGAAAACCCTTGCCAACATGGCATAGGGAATGGTCCTCTACTATGGAGTCCCTATGGCTCACATGAAAACTCTGGCTGAAAACAAGAAAAGATGGGGACCATAACAAAAGATGGCAAACATGTGCACATCTTAATATGACCGCATACATGTGCATGTCTGAAAATGAGTCTCATTCTGGAGAACTCGAAACTGGGCCACTCAAACATGGACTGCCTCTAACTTGGACTCTGACCGATTTGAATGTCGAGTATGAACAACTGCGCATCACACCTGTGTACTCGGAATCTCAACGTCGAGTCTGAATCTTGCGCATGGAGAAGCTTCATCTGAAAAATTGTAGTGTCTGAAAATCTGAATCTGCAACAGGACCTGTGACTCTACATAATACTCCCCCATTCTCCCATACTTGTTGGAAAATGAACATCGACAAAGTTGGGAGAAGACAATGATATGGGGAAATATGAACATTCTCATAAAATTTCTTGCGGCTTTTCTTCAATTTTTTTAAGCCGACACCTTTTTTTTTGAAATATTTTTTTAAGCTGCTCAACTTTTTTTCGGCTTTTCACTTTTTTTTAAATACTTGCGTACGGCTTTTGTATTGTACGCGCCTTTTTTATTGTTATTTTTTTTAAAATACATGGTCCAACAGGGCCCAATATCTCTCATTCCAACGAGCTGCTACAAGATATATTTTTTTAATACACGGCCAACAGCCCTCGTAGGTTACTTTAGGGTTCCTATCGAGGAAACCCTCTTTCCAATGATGCACGCAGGCTCGGGAGAAGGGGCCGCCCCCCTGACGCTGAACAGGAGAGGAGAGGATCTTGGAGGTGCCGCCGTTACTAGAGAAAGTGCGGCTGGAGCTCGCGCGCCTGCGCGATCTGCGCACAAGGCTCGTCGCCAGTCGCTGCGAAGGAGGTGCGCGCATGGAGGGGGTCGTTGCGAGGCTGAAGGAGGGCGCGCAGAGGGCGCAACTGCTGGGCAGCACCGGGTTAGGGCATACGGGAGCTCCAGCAGCTGGAGCAACGCCGCCTGGTGCCGGGTTGGGAAGGAAGCGTCGTCGGGATGCGAGGCGCGAGGAGGAGCTCGCGCAAGGAGCTCCTTCTGCACGATGGAGGATCTGAAGAGCGCCGCTTTGGACATGTCGGCTTCGGTTGAAGGAATCTCGCGCGTAGATCTTGCGCGTAGATCATACTGCGCTGCAGGGGTGGCTCCGCTTGATGCTATGGAGGGTGGAGAGCGAAGGAGGAGCTGGCGCCTGCCCGGGTTCCCATGACGGGAACGTGTTCTTCTGCCGCTGGGAGACATGGAAGGAGTCCTGGTGGGGAATCTGACGCGAGATCGAGAGAGGGAGGCGTGAGGCTTCGAGATGACTATGCGCATGGACGAGGGCTCCAGGAAGGCTTCGTCATTGCCTGGTAAGGGATGATTTGGGTTTCAATAACAAACCCTGGAACACAGATTTGTTGTTGCCATCTTCACGGCAGAGTTGGAGGCCTGAGCTACTGAGTTAGGATTTCAGACCGAAATCCTAGAGCCAACGATCTTTGATTCTTGAATGCAAACTTGAATCGGAAAAATAAATCTTCAATATGATCTTCAAAATAGTATTCACGAACATAATTAGGGTTTATTAAAACCCTAGAATCTCGAATCTCGAACCAAAAACAAAGAACAAAATGAAAACTTCGAGAATTGAACCCGCTCTGATGCCATGTAAGAAAATAGAGAATCGGAAGCGAAACATGGAAAAAGATAAAGAACAAGAAGAACAGTGGGATTTTACGTGGAACCTACTCCGTGAGGAGCGGGATGAAACTACGGGAGAAGCCCTCAAAGGGGATATGCTTCTATTGCTTTTCTCGTCTGATACAGGAGGTCTGGGGCTCCTTATATAGCCTCCACAAAGCCTCCAAGTCCCACCACTGGACAATGTGGGACTAAACAACTGGATGGGGCGCACATAACAAATACTCTAACATGTACAACAGTAGATGAGGTGGTTATTAGGGGCTATCTCAGTGGTACTTGTAGCCACCATGGTCAGATGAAAGAAAAAAGAAACTATATAGAAAAGATCTACTCAATCATTATAGAATCTCGATGGTACAACGTGCAGCAAGGTAGTCCTAAAACCAAGGGGAAAATGTGACATGACCAGTCACTGCGTGTAGCAAGGCAATCTTAACAATCTAACGTAGGTGGCATGTAGGAAAGCAATTATGGCGACAATCATATGCCGGTAGGGTAGGCATTCTGTAGGCATGGTTCTATAGATGTCGTTGATTCTGGAGTAGGGTGCATGATTTTGGAGTAGGCATAGTACTTGGTGTGGAACATGAAGATGACGCCAATAATAGATAAGATGGCCTAGTACTTGGAAGGCGGAGTGTAGTAAAGAGGCATGTAATTATGGGCATAATTATAGAGAATGAAACTTGGAGGTGTGCACGTAGAGATCAATCCAGTGTTGGGAGACATGGGGTGGCACATAGAGACGTCCTACTGAGAAAGAAATGGGGTTAGTGGTAGGAAGGTTGGGGTTTTGAGCAAAACGGGCTCAGAGCTCCAGTTTAGGATCGTCGCTTTGATATCATGTGGAAAAATTGATAGATGGAATGGGACAATCCTATTGAATGGGGATAGGGTTGTTGTATAGAGAAAATCACTAAATTCCAATTACATTACCTTAATGCTGCTAAATATAGAAAACATTAGAAATAAAAAAGATCGATTATATCAATTTATCAATAAAGTTGAAAATCAAAGAGTTCCAAATGTTTATATATTTTTATTTTATAAGAATTGTATTGTTAAACCTCATGCATGTACATTTGAGTCACCTCCGACTAACACCTAAATTCTTGATCAAATCAATCGACTAATGGCTTTGATTAGTTAGCATCATCTTGATGAATTGTTATCTAAATGTTATTTTTCTACGAACTATTTTTATG
Organism: Ottelia alismoides; assembly: GCA_037367405.1. Taxonomy (NCBI): domain Eukaryota; kingdom Viridiplantae; phylum Streptophyta; class Magnoliopsida; order Alismatales; family Hydrocharitaceae; genus Ottelia; species Ottelia alismoides. The sequence continues at coordinate 301,359 of JAZKJV010009649.1, read as the reverse complement.
TTAATTGACTAGCCGACTAATCTTTGCAACCAACCAACACATGAATTTTATCAGTTGGCTAATTTACTTTCTTGAAAATGTTTATTTTTATTGTCTAAATTGCACAAGACTAACCTATATTTTTAGCCAACTAATGAGATCTTCAGTTATCTCATTTTTTTGAATCGACTTGTTTTGCTGGAAGTTGCTATTTCTTTTTGTGAAGAAATGTATGATTTCGTAAAGAGTGAGACCTTTAAGGCTTATATGAGAAACCTTAGGGCATGTTTGGTAACAAGGTTGGGGTGGGCTGGAGTAACCTCCAGTTTGAGAATTAGCCAGATAGGTAACCTTTTATGAGTAGTAGCTATTTAGATGGTTATGAGGGTTGGAATGGTAAATGTGATGTGATGTCACATTGCTTATGTGTTACGTTAAATGTTTTTATGATTATAATTTATTTTTTATGTTAGCTTTTTATTTAAATGTTATTAGAAAATACTATAACAAATAAAATGTGGGAACCATACAATTAACTCCAACCCAGGAATGCAAAGATAGAGCTGGGGGTAACCTAGAACCAAATAGGTGGTATATCTTGGGTTGTCAGCTTCCCCAGGTTAACATGGCTACCAACATTCATTTTTTGCAAACTCAAGTCATTCACTCTCACCTTTCTAGCATTATTAAGGAGTCTGTCAAGCTCTGTTTCGAGCTTTCAATGTTGCACAGCTTGTGATCTATAAGATCGTTCTCCATTACCTCGTATGCATTGCATATCATTTGAGGTGGTGACGATTTATTTTCCTTTCACTTTATATTAAAGGGTATGTATGGGTTGTAGAAGCCGTCATTCAAGCAGAAGAGAAGTTTGATTCTAGAGGATTTTAGAAATGCATGGTTGTAATTAAGGGTGATTTATTCTTGTTTAAATCAGCTTGAATAGTGATAGGATCAAGTAATTTAATCAATTGAAATCTCAACTACAGAAGACTATAGTTGAAGATTTTACCCAGTTGGATTTTCTCGTAAAAATGTGTCTATTTGTGATTAATTATCTCTTTGATTGTAAAAATAGTGATCGTCTGCTATGTAGATCTTGAGAGTTGGCCCTCTCCTTTACGCAAACCCTGAGAATGGTCTCTATCATTTTTCTTATCGGGATTTGGAGTCGGTTCTCTTATATAAGGACCCTGAAAAAGAGATTGCTTTTGTTGAGGAGTCATGAGTAGATGGTGATGGACACAATAGAATTTTTGTAGATACACCTCAAGAAGAAGAATATGATGCATTGCTCTCACTCCCCCTTTCTCTCATATTAGGAGAAATTAAAAAAACATGCATCATTTTGTTGCTTTTCTTTCTTTTTTTAAAGTCGTTCACTTTTTTCAGCTCTCCTCCTTTTTTTAATTGGCCTCTTTTTTCCATTTTAGCCTTCCCTTTTTTCTCAAATTAGTCCTCTTCTTTTTGTATTACAACACTAACAATAATAGACCCATTGGGCTTTAATGGAATAGAAAGAGAAGGGTAGTGGACCTATTTAGGAAAGAAGATCAGCCCCCTTCATCTCCTCGAGAGCCACATCTAGGGTTTGTTTGGTTACTGGGTTGGGGTGGGTTGGGGTAACCTCCTGTGAATAGTAGTTGTTTGGATGGTTATCAGGGTTGGTAGAGGGTTGGAATAAGGAATGTGATGTGATGTCACATTGATTTGTGATGGAATTCCAACCTAGGATTGATCCAGGAATGCAGGGGGTAAATCAGGGTAACCCAGTAACCAAACGAGCCCCTAGGGTTCCCAGAGCGGGGAACCCATCTCACCGCCACCTAGCGCGGTAAGGTGGTCATGAGGAGATCATAGTCATATGGAGAGGACTCACGCGAGGATAATGGCTCACACGAGGCGAGATCATCGTTGCCTTGAGGTAATGTATGCGAGAATTGTTCCAAATCATCGCCACCAAGCATTTTGCTCTGAGTTTCGAAACTTGTTGGATATCAACACCTAGATTTCGTTAGATCATCGGTGTTGCCTTTAGGGTTTCGAAAGCCATTCGCATCTAGACGCTCGTAGAGACGGCATGATGGTGTCGTTTGGAGGGAGACTTGGAGAGCGGCGATGTTTGATCTGTGCACGAGAGATGTAGGGTTCCAGGCGATGAAGCCCTATGTTGAAGATAATGGGTTTTAGGTTGAGATTAAGCTTGTCACTGCAATCGTCTCCTCTTGAGATTTTCTTCTTCATTGATAGCATGTCAACATTCACACACAAATCATTGTACAGATTTAGAATGAACAAACTTTGAATTCCGAAATAAAATCAAACGTCACAAATACCATGTGGAATAATAACAACCAAATCTTTAGATGAACAAATCTTGAATAAAATATTGAAAAGATCACAAAATCTCGAGCATAATATGTCCACGGATAAACTTCCTTTGATACCATGTTGAAATAAATAATGCGGATGCGAATCACTAATCAAAACAAGAACATAAACATAGAGAATAAGAATTCTTAGATTTTATGTGGAACCATACTCCGTGAGGGAGCGGGATGAAACCACGGGAGAAGGCCTCTAAAGGTCAGTTCTTCTATTTCAATCTCTCAGTGATAATAAGCATGTGGGCCTCTTTATATAGTTCCACAGACATACATGAATCCCACTTATAGACGATGTTGGACAAAACATGAGAGGAGGTACCATCTATTACATTCTCTAACAACCCCAAGACACCACGCATTCCTTGTCCATCTATTACGTTCTCTAACACCCCCAAAAGACCATGCTTAGCTCTTGAATGGACTAGCAGAGCGTCCAAAGTCTCTCAGCAAGCATGATTAGAAGTGTCAATCCAAAACAGATATATCTCGATGTACTCGTACCCATCTGCACACACTAGACAGGAGGTGGGAGAATCCGGTTGGAATTTTCCCATGAAGGTTCTCGTCACAAGCCTCTTTTTTCGCACCAGCCAAATAAATATCTTAACCTCTAAGTAGTGCCTTCCCCTTCCAGATCAATTTCCACTCTTTGGCCAAATTCAGGTCCGCATCTGTGACTCCAGTCAGGAGCATCTTGTATGCTTTCTTTACAGTGAAGTCCCCTTCCCAGCACCATCTATCTGACCCACCTCTAGACCCCTCTTCTTCTCTCAGCTCCTCCAGCATCAGCCCAAACTCCATTCATCAGAAAGGTTAAAACGCAAATAAAGGTTGCGAAGAACCAACCTGCTGCCCCGACGGTGACCAACAATCAGACGGTTGCATTTCTCTTAGCAGCAAGAGGAGAATGTCTTGGAAATCTGTCGTTACAGAACCCCTATCTCTGTCGAATCATCAATCCAAAAATAAAAAGACTTACCATGACACCCTCCGATGCAAATTGTGTGCCATCTCCAGTGCCAGTACTGATTCCTTTCAAAAAAAGCGAGGGTTTTGTCCTTAATTTCTTTTTAAGTCCATGATGGTTTTGATGCCATCCATACTTCTAATCAAGCGAACGACTGTCATGTATTTCCCAACTCAGAAATTAATCACCCATTTAGTCAAAAGGGCTTATTCATTGTTGCAGGATCATGATTCCCAGACCTCCCAAAAGTAGTCCAACAGAATCTCTTCATCACTCCTTCCTGTCGCTGATGTTCACCAGTCCTTCCCGTTGTTGATGCACCTTTTCGGGAAGCCGAGAAACCAATAGATAGAAAACAGGAATTGCGGATACAAATCTTATCAAATCTCATTTAATGATTGTATAGAATATAACTACTATATTTGGACTTCATTTGCTCAATATATATTAATTCTGTTAGCTACCTTATGAAAAGTTTGAATATATTGAATCGATGCTTCTCTTTTCTTTAGGTGAAATTTCTTGTTTGATGTGTCTTACTGGTTCATGTCATTCTCAGCTGCTCCTTGGTTTGAATTGCAGTTTACGAGATCTGGTCATACCCAATTACGTGGAAATGCAATCATGATCACCAGTACGATCACAGTTGTTCTTTTTAGCACTGTGGTAGGTCATGTATTTTTGCATTTTTTGTCTTATTTGAGTGTTACAGAATTTGAAATTTTTTGGAGTCTTTGTATTCAGCTGTGATGGGTTTGCTTTAATGTTATCGGCGCCATTTTTTTATCGGTGTCATTTTTTTATTTATGAGTGATATCAGAGGCAATCACGCAACCATAAGATCTTGACGAAAATTCGCATGGGCGGTACCCGTGAAAACTTATTCCACGTGACCCTCAGGCGAATTTATAATTTGTTAAGTACCCCAAGGAAGTCGTCACTTCAACTCACGGCTTCCTTTGGGGTCTGTTTACGTGTGATTTATTTACATGGAAGCTGCCTCTTCAAGAGGCAGCTTTGGACAAAACCAAAGCCGTCTCTTGAAGAGGCGTCTTCGTGTAATTTTTTCCCATGTAAACAAACCCCAAAGGAAATCGTGAGTTGAAGTGACGGCTTCCTTGGGGTACTTAACAAATTATAAGTTCTCCCGAGGGTCACCTGTAATAAGTTTGCACGGGTACCGCCCAGGCGAATTTTCCTCACAAGATATTCTTTCAAAGCTATTTTTCATTTTTTTTAGAATACAAACCTTCTATTATGCACATTTTGTTACAAGTTAAGTTTATATAGGTACCCTGACATGTTGAGATGCAGATATGTTCGATGTATCTTTTTTTAAAGGGTTTGAACGCTGTGTATATATTACACACATATTACATTGGTTAAATGAGTATGCTCCCTTGGAGCATATAAGAGCATGCTCTCATTTTTCTTCCACATTTTTTTGTTTTTTTGAAATGAAACCCTGGAGAGATTTACTTAGAATAATAAGTGGAATATATGTTTCAAATTTCGTGTAAAACAAACATTCCTAACATGTCCATCTGGAGAGGATCAATTTCAGCAATTCTAAGACTTTTAAAATTTGACGGTCTTTATGGAGGGGATAGAAATCACAAATTAAGTTGAATTTTGAATGACACTATTGTGATATATGATGATCTAAATCCCTCTTGGTTGCATTTCAAAAAAATCAAAAAAGTACGAGGAAAAACGGTCGGCGCATACTCTTTTTACATACATATATATGGGAATAGGTAGTATACATACATATTTACATACCTATAATATACATATGTATGTGTGTATGTATGGGAATAAGGAGTATACATACACACACACACAAACACACACACACGCCCCCACATGCGCGCACGCGCACACACATCCAATGACGAGCCCACTAAGATTGTAATAAGCACTTATTTTACTAATGTTTTCTATCATTTTGAGTACAATGCTTATTGATTTACAAATATTGTACAGATTCTTACTACTAATAATCATTTTCACAAATGATTGTATTTTATTTATACAAGTGGTGTCTTCTATTTATCAAGAATAAGGTTTCCTTGGTCCATAGTATAGTGCAGTATGCCTACCATCCAAAAAATCAAGGTTCAAATCCCTACTTGTGGGGGTTGCGTTTGGTAACCGACATCCATGTAGCCGACCCTACTTAAAGTGAGAGAAGGCTTCGCTATTTTTTATACCTTCTGCTTTTTTGCAATGGGTGACATTGGATTGGATTACGCACACGACCACATGCCACATATATTCTTGGATCATGATTCATTTACCCAGCAATTAAACCCTTCATTTCTAATAGTGCTCCCCCTCAAGCTGCAATACGAAGTTACTTAGAAACTGAACGCAACCGTCTATGCACCATGCATAATTCGTATTAATTTAATTTTTGTGTCCTAGGTTGTCTTTAACTTGTGACGTTAACTTTTCAAATCTATTTGGCAGGTATTCGGGTTGTTGACAAAGCCTCTGATCAGACTTCTACTACCTTCTTCAGACATGTATAAGATGAGCAGTATCTCGTCAGATCCCTCCACCCCAAAATCTTTCCTCGCGCTACTCCTGGGAAGCAGACAAGGATCCGACGTAGAAGTAGACAGTCAAACCGTGCGTCCTCCCAGCGGCCTACGGATGTTCCTATCAACACCCTCTCACACGGTCCACCATTACTGGCGCAAGTTTGATAATTCAGTTATGCGTCCCGTGTTCGGTGGGAGAGGATTTGTTCCATACACCACAATGTTACCAGTGGAAGAAGACTCCCATGCAACATTTTTACACGGGCATTTGAATTCTCAAACACATCTTTGATCGGCGGTGGCGGGATTTTGTGGGCTTGGTTGCGACAATCATGTCCTAGCGCTTTTGATTGTTCAAGACATGGCATCGGCCTTTTTAAGAGCGTCTACATGGTCTATTTATTGAAGAATGGATCGCGTGCGTTTGGTTCACAAGCTGACCTTTCACAGGGGCTACCAGAGATGTAGATAGAGAGCCATTGATACTGCATGTATGTACGTGTGTGTATTTGTGAAGATGCTGTAGTATAATCCGGTATCTTGCATTCTTGCCTCTGGGAGTTTGGGGGTTTTCCCCCTACCCGGTCTTTTCTGTTCAAGTCTATTTTTGAGGTTGTTTTCCCTTCTAATGTCTTCGTGTTAAATGCTGTATATTTGAGTCCCATTTTATGGATCCTCTATTTGTTATGAGTGATAGCTAAGGAAAATACATGACATATAATGTGGATAACCATCACGCGAACAAGCGATTCACAAAACAATCAAACATGTGAAAGATTACAAGTGGAGTAAGTCTTCCAGACTAAAATGGAGAAAAATCGTAGGTGAAGAAAGTGATGTCCTTATAAGATGAAGGGTGGCGTCTGTCACTTTTGTTTGTCTCTGTTGGTCCTGTGACACCCCACCCCTCCGGTTATTAAAACCGATGGGATGAGAGCGTTGAACTTAAGATCCAAATATGTTCATGATCTTTAATACTCAGCAAATTGATTTATGGACATTTTGAAATATATAATAGCAAGATATATATATATAATGAAAAGTAAACTACGACATTCATTTTCATTGGTCATGGTCATCAAGTCCATGTCCATAAGTGAGATATAAAATGTAACTATAACAAGTATAGAAATAAGCTATCAAAGTATCTCGTTACATTGTCTATCAAAGAAAATAAAAAATAATGCAGAAGTAAATAAATTACTCTAAGAAAACGCACCATTCAAGTGTGATGACAGAAAGTTTGATCTCCTCAAAAGTCGTTATTGCTAAGGTTGATGCTCAGCTACACCTATTGGATTGACATGAGGTTAATGTTATGGACAATTGTCCAGTAGCGAGATAAACACCAATCACTAATGCAAGGCTAAGCAAGGCGTGTGTGCTCAACTCTATCCGGTGGCATGCATATATAATAAAAGAAACCTTAATTGTACAATGTTATCCTAACTTGTATTGGACCACATATTTAATGGTTGTATGTATTCATTTAAAAATCAATTAAGGACTATCGCATTAATCTTGATATTTCTATGAATTGATTAGAGTATACATCGGTATGCATTTGCAATTATTGATATCTAATGATGGATTGTTTCTCATAATTAAACAAGCACATGCCAGCACAAAACTTGTGAGCATCCGCTATGTGGAACTTGGTTATCATCTTGAGTAAACCATCAAGGACCTATGTTCAAATAAATCAGTAAAAAAATCATAACCCTAATTTTTCAAGTTTAGCTCGCATCCCACACCACCTCACAATACAATACTCAAAGTAAAATTTGATGCGGTCACACCTAATTCTACGTTGGGTCTTAATATCATGTATAACTGTGAAACTAGGAGCATCAACCACGCCACATGCCTACTCCGTTGAGCAACTCCAGATGCAACCGGATTATTAGGTGAAACGTGTCACCCAACTCGTCGATTAGGGTCACAACTTCGAGATATCTACTCAGGGTGCATGCCGAATCCCTTGCAGCGCTTACTTCCATGTACCTGATCACCATGCAAACTCATATATAGAGTGATAATCACCACACTAGACCTCATGCCAGCACTTTACCTAAATTTGAGTTACTTGGACTAACGATCGTGGTACATTAACCATGAATCAATCATAAATTCTCCAACATTATTCATCTTAAAATAAAGCATAGTATTGGGTGGAAGAATAGGCATATCGAGGTTTAATTCCACAAAGCAATAAAATACAATCTATATACATACTTTAAAGATGAGTTTTACCCAGCATTGTGCCACGCGGATCCCTGCGGAGAGAGCTCTCTCTATTTGAGCAACACTTCTCCATGTTTCTCCCTTTCTTTCCTGCTCCTCTATTTCTCTCTCTCCCCAACGTCACCACGTCCCTCAGCATGTGATTGCACCCCCCCCCCCTCCCTTCAATCAGCTGCTTGACTGCTTGTCACGGCCTTCATTCACCTCTATCCTTCCATCTTCTAGCTTGAGATTACATGCAACCTCTCTGAAAAATACCTGATTCCATCGAAGATCCATGTCTTCCTCGCATTCTGCTTCGCCTTTCATCCTTCCCAATCATCATCCCTGCATGTCGGTTCCCTACAGGGATGCACATCCTAGGTACCACACATGATGGGCACATCCACAGTGACCGGCATGTTTTTTGGCTACCGTAAGGCCCGTGTCTCTGTACATGATAACCCACGTAGCCTCCCTATCCTCACCCTGAAGCTTGCCATCCCCAGTGGGAAGCTATTGCGCGCAGAAGATGGTTGTATTCCTCGTGCGAAAAATGGTTCTTGATGATGCGTTGGTCGAAGCAGAGAAGAGGTGTGTTCTAATCCTCCGTTCTAGGTGGCTCAAGATCTACTCAAGATTGTTGAAATAGCCCAAAGAAATTCTGATCTATTCCTGAAAAAGCTGAATCTCGACTCGATTCATAGAATCGATCTCTAAGATTATGGATTTTGAACTTCTATATCATGAATTGAGTAACAACATTAATTCAAATATCAAGGGTATTAATTAAGATTTCCAACAAATATCTACATAATACAATCAGAGTTGAGAGGATTCAAAACTTGAAATCGTGATATAATTCAAAAGTTAGCAACATGTGATCTGGTCAAGAGTGACTCAAATTTGAATGGGTATAACTCGAAAAAGTAACAGATCAAACTAAGAAACAACGATTGATTTGCTGGAATAAGAAGTTAAAGATCTAAAAAAACTAATTGATTCAAACTAACAAATTGATAATCAAGAGATGGATGGAGTTGCCTGGTAGTAGAAATGTAAGATCCTATGGTCGGAGCTTAATGAACCGACCATGTTCAAAGCTGGACACAGCTTTTCTGCACATGATTCAAGGAGGAAGAAGCTCCTTGGAATCCGCTCCGACCAACTTCCATCATAGCTCGATGACACTCCTTGTCGTCTCACCCAGAGATGAAGAGATCAGAGCTCTGGTGGTTGGGTTCTGTTCTCACTCGAGTGCGAGAAGACGACATCCGACAAGACCAAGCTACTGGAGGAGCAAGTCTGGACCATGTTCTGCAATGGGAGGTGGCTCGGGTACAACACGAGGCAGGAGGCCATGGAAGCAGACCTCGCGTGTTGCAGCTCCTGCATGTTGTGTCGATGGGCGCTCGGCTTGCGGGTGGACTTTATCCATATATGTCACAGTCCTTGTCAAAATGAAGCGACAACGAAAAAATAATTTTGTTTCTCCATTAGATTTGGTGTTGCCCCCTCCTTAACCACCATCGTCGATGTTGTGAAGATCATCCATCGTTGTGCGATTTTGAGAGGATCATCCATCGTTACGTGATTTTGGTAAACAATAGGAATTTGAATACAGATTTAGTATCTTGCACAACGGTTGATACCTTCACTCAACCTATTTATCTAATATGAAAAATCTATTTGTGTAGTTATATCAAAATAAACTTACACAATATCTTTTTATATACATACAACATAATTAAGCACCAAAATAAAAGTTTTATATTAAACATATACTTTCCAATCATTATATTTAATGTATAACTTTTATGTTTGGGTATAATTATGTGCCATATATATATATATATATATATATATATATATATATATATAGGGAAAAGGGAGCCTACACCCATGTGTAGGTAACTTACCTACACCCAACTCTTTTTCCCTCAAATTTTTTTATTTTTTTGAATTAATCCCTTGGGGAATTTAGATCACAATATATCACCATATCGTCATTCAAATTTCAACTTATTTTGAGACTTCTAACTTATCCATCTTGACAGTCAAATTTTAACGGTCTGAGATTTGCTGAAATCGGCCCCTTCCGATGGAGCTGTTAGGAATGTCTGTTTTACATGAAATTTGAAACACATATTCCATTTAATATTCTAAGTAAATCCCCTAAAGATCCATTTCAAAAAAAACAAAAAAATTAAGAAACAAGAGGTGGGTGTAGGTAAGTTACCTACACATGGGTGTAGGCTCCCCAATCCCATATATATATATATATATATATATATTTTACACATTCTAACTCCATAAATTTAATATTAAGTATTAATATAGTATGTATATCATGAAAAATTTATGAAAATATTACTATATTTGACATTAAAAGTTTGTTACAATATGGATGATATATTTTACATAACTGTATAATCGTCAGTATTTTACAATATGTAGTTTAAATTTACAAAATTGTTACGTAATTTATAAATTTGGTAGTGGCTTTCTGAATTTCAGGAAAGGCCCACCTCATTAGAAGGCCCCCCTATATATATATATATATATATATATATATATATATATATATATATATATATGAATTGTGTATAATATTTATAGTAAGCTCATGTTGTAATATACACGTTATGTATATAACATTGTATGTCTTAACGTATGATTCACAATTACCCACACACATACAATTTAATTTATCTATGTAGCATTAATTATTATGCTATACATATTTTTATATTATATTCATGATATTCATATTTTGTTGATTGTATATCTCCACTAATATATCTTGAATAGTATTCTCATCAATATCAAGACTGGGAATGGAGAAACTATTTATATGTAGTTATATGTATTAGTTCATTGAAGTGGTATCTCTATACTAGTTCAATGATTTCGTATACATCTATCATGATGGTTAAAGTGTTTAAAATATACGTTGTTTCGTCTCTCCGTAGGGAAGCCGAGTTGAATCACTAGCTCCATTAAAAGCTGCATTTTTACCCTAGCTTTAGCCACGTGGATAGGATCACTGGCTCCTTCATCCGAGTATAAGATGTTCCTTCCTCCATTGCTCATTATATTATTTTTTTAGGGTTTTTATCAGTTGTGTCCCTCTGAGATATTGCAATATCAATTATACCCCTCCCTTTTTGGGAATATCACTTGTGCCCCTCAAAGTTCTAGAAGTATCAATTGTGCCCCTGATGTTAATTGTCATTTGCATCTCTCCAAACGAACGTTTATGACAGTGAGATGTGACATTTGGCCACTGACAGCAACAGAGCAGGTGACCGTTGGATATAGTATTTTAGTATGATTTGGTTGGCAGTTGGTGGCCATTAAATAATAGTAAATGAATGATCGGTCGTTGGAAGATATGGACCTATTTAACAGCAGCAAAAACCTTGAGAGTTCATCATATAGAAGGGATCAAGAAGGGAAAAATCAAGAAGGCTTTCTTTCATTAAATAAACGGAGAAGAAGGTTTACATGAAGAAGGGGTTCGGGTATTTCTTTACAAACTTTTTACATTTCATGATTTTGTATACAGTTTAAGCTCCGTTGCAACAGGTAACTAATGCGTTGCAATTCAATGGTGTCCCCTTCGTGAAGTTCAACATCATATCATGGTGATTCTGGAGCCCAAATAAGGTGTCTTTGCGATATTCCAGCAGCGGTGAAAACATCAGGAAAACCTCGGAGTAGAAGACTGAAGTTCTACACCTGTCACCATAAGATCTGCAACTTTTTTCAATGGGTGGAAGCTGCACATCCGGATTGGTCCTCAAACACAGATCAGATGTTGGCATTAATATCTTGTAAAAATGTGGAAGTGGAGAAGCATTTAAGGGAGGTGATTGTTATAATGAAGCTCGTGCTGATATTTTTGATGGTTGTTGTAGCTACATATGTGTATATGAATAAAGAAATCTGATATTAGTTGCATACCTGTAATGGATGTGTTCTGTTGCAAAGTCTTCCCTTGTGTTGTGTTTGTTACATACCAAATAGTAGATGATACAAGAACATAGCCCAAAGTCATAGTACTACAAATCAGGCATCATTGTAGTGGATTTGGAAGCATAACTTTAGAATTCAGAAACCGGACGTTACCAAAAATAGCTCCAAAGTAGTTCTTAATTACAAACCAGATTTGCTAGTTTGTTACCAAATATTACAGACATCAAACATTTCATTCTATCATATGTTTAAAGTCCAAAAAATGGATTCGATTGCAAGGATCTTGAAAACCTTCTTGTAGGCTCTCACTAAAAACTCCGAGGATCTTGAAAAGATTCACCCAAAAAAGTATCACCACCTGTATAGGCTCTATACACACATCTATAATTCCACAGCAGTCTGCCCTTGAAGTCATTTACACAAAAAAACTCCAACAACTGTGAAAGGATCTTCCCAAGAAGGAACCACCAACCTTGTACGCTTTGTGCATACATGAAGCCATATGAGAAGCAATCGAATAAGATGAATTAGCCATTTAAATACCATGAATACATTAATCGAGGGTGCAATGTGGACCATCTGATAGTGTATCAATCATTTGGCTTGCCTTTCCAGGACATCCACGCCTCCTTGGCATGTAATCTTCTTGGCGACGTCGGTCGATCCATTGGTTGCTTTCTTGATACAGTTCCACTACAAAGTCACATGTAAAGCAATTAAAGCATGTTACAAGTGTTGAAATTTTAAATTAATGCCAATTTATATAGATAAAATATATGAATGCAGACTTTATACTTGCCATGGCAATTGCATCATTGGAGGTTTGTGCATCTTTTTGGCTCTGGAATGGATGCATTGTTGGTGGATGATTAATTGGCTCTTTGCAAGTATTCTTGTGATGACCATATGCTTCACAACGGGCACATAGATGACGAGCTCTTGGTTTCTTTACTACATCATCCTTTGATCGAATTATATTCTTTTTTGGTCTCCCTGCAGGCCGTTTCGTACGTGGTGCACCGATAACATATGGCAGCTTAACAGTGGCCCAAAAATCCTTGTCAGGTAGTGGTGCTATGCCAAACACATAGCACTTCCTGTACATTTCCAAGATGTAGTGATGGGAGATGTAATCCTCCCATCTTACTTACCCCTCGTATGTTGCTGAGAACAGCAGTTGCATGCCTACAAGGGAGGCCACACATCTGCCATCTATTGCACGTACACTTATGTGCCTCTATGTCAACGACATACTGCCCATAAGGCGTCTCCACTTCTGCATCTCTATCACTTGATCATCTAACAATAAAGCCCATAAGGCCCTGCAAATCTCTTGTGATCCCTATTACACATTCTAATGCGAGAGAGGGACCATATCACATGTTAGTTGTGTTTCTCTACATCTTCTCTCGTCCATCATTGTCATAATCTTTTGTCGAATCTAATCCACCAGCTCGCATAAGGGAAGATGTCGTGCGTTTGAGATCCAAACATTAAATCTTTCACTCAAGTTGTTGGTTCTGTAAGAACGTTGAGCTGCTTCATGGAAATGATGTCGGCTCCATTTCTGAGAGAGTCTCTTTAAATAATCAAAGGCATTTTTTTATATTTTTTTTAATCTCACTCATGTTATGTAAATAATGTCTCCTTTCATATGTGCATGCAACCGACCAAACAAGCCTCTCCAAGTCTTCTCCTGGATATTCCTTTTTGAAGTTCTTGTAGACATTTCTCATGCGCGCCCTATGCTCTGCTTCCGAAAAAAATTTCATCATTGCACCTTCAAGGCCCTTTTGTGCATCAGAAATGATTGCCAATCCTCCGAAAAAGAATAGTGAGGGCCCTAGAGAAATTGGCGACCCGGAACTGTTAGAACCGGAGAGACGGAAAGAGAGATCAAAAAAGCCTCTCGACAGGAGGCATCAGGGCAAATCCATCAGACTCTTTCTCTCTCAGTAGTTGTTCAGCTGCCCTTGCTTTCCTAGCTTCTTCCCACCAAACAAAGGAGAGATCTCAGTAGTGCTAGTCCGTACATCGAGGAGGTTCACGTTCCGGGGGGTTCTCGAACTCGACGACCGAAGGGCAAAAGATAGAGGCTGGCCTAGAATTAGACCTATGTTTATTTATAGGCCGAGAAGATCCGTGAGGAAGGTTCGCATGAGTAGGAAAGAGACTGTGCTCTGATCCTCAATCTCTAAAAAGTTAGGGATGACCCTCGAACCCATAAGAAGTTGATATTGGTAGACCTTCACCAACCTCTTCGTGATATATAATAGGCGGCAAACATCTTCTTCGCTGACCTTCGCATCCTCTTTGAGAAGAAGACCGACTACCATCTCTCTTTCCAGGCGGAAGATCAGCAACCTAGCTTGAGTCCACTAGATATCCTGGCCTGACCTGACATAGGAAAATCAGGCTCGCTCTCACCTGCCTCCTCTCCTATCAGCTTCTCTAGAGGTCTCTTTGTCCTCTTATATAATTAGTAGTTGAAATGTAACTTCGCAGGAATGGAAGAGGCTTGGACTATTCTCGAAAAAAGCTGTCTCCCGAAGTCTTTGATGTTTTGGTACTGTGCGCGGATGTGTGAACTTTGGCTATATAATCATGCTACTCTCCTGAGAGGAATCTCGAGGATTCACTGCACGCTGATGTCTACTTCCCTTTTCCTCTGAAAGAATGAGGGAGATCTGAGCTGCGTGCCGACATATAAGTTCCGAGATTTAAACCCGAGCGCTACATGTAACTTCTCCATGAAATATGTCCAAGAATCAATGGACTCGTCCTTGCAGATACAGAAAGCAACGTGAAACTGGCCATTCGTTCCATCAAGTATCGTAGATGCCAATAAGGTCCCAAGATATTTCCCTTTCAGATGGCAACTATCTAACCCAAGAAAAGGCCTACAACCATTTTTAAACCCACTTATGGAAGCCTTGAAGCAAATGAGAATTCTTAGAAATGCATCATCCTTCTCTGTGGTGTAATCAATCACAGATCTTGGGTTCCTCGATTTTAATTCATAGACCAAACTCGGCACCTTTGGGTAGGTAAGCTCAACCTTCCCAAAAATCGAGTCTAGTGCAATGTTCCTTCCCAAGTAACTTCTGACATAGGGAATTCTCACACTAAATTCCTCCCATATTCTACCTGAAATGTCCTTCACAGACAAAATGGGATTTTCCCTCAACCACTTCTCATAAAATTTTGCTTGCTTTGCCATCCCAGTATCAACTTTGTTGATACTATTGCAAGTATGATGTCCCGATAAGGTTTTGATGCGGAATGTGACTCCTCCTCCAAGCCTTGATGCATGGATGTGCCACATGCACCCATCACTAGCACACCTTGATGTGATTCTTTGTGGATATGACTTGATAAACTTCACTTTGAATTCGTTCTTTAGGTAGTACGCAACAAGCTTGAAGCAAAATGTCGCGTGATCTGCAAAATCACTGCCAACTTTGAAGTCATGGTTCTCAACTTCGAAATTTGACCCTCATAGTCATGTATGTCTTCGATCTCTAAGTCGAAGCCCTCATCACTATTAAGACTCCCATCAGTACTTTCATATGTATCTTCAGATGAATTGGCAATCCATTCATCATCTGAATCGTCATCAACTTCAAAAGCGACACTGAATACATCTTCAATTTCAGGGTATGCATCAAACTCTTCCTCCAAGGATCACCTTCTCTCTTTTGAAACTACTCTAGTGGATCTTTTTCTTTCTTTTGCAGCAGCTCGAAGGGACTTTCGAAGAGCTGGTTCATTGTCTCTGTGTGCTATGGATGTACTACTCTATCTTCCCTTCTTTGTAGAATTTTGTGGTGACCTCCCAATGGTAGGGGAGGGTTGACCACCACGTCATATGGTTTCTTCCTTTGTTATTTCTTCTCTTTGGGCCTTCTGTCTTGCAGATCTTGGTGTTCTTGTAATCACTGTTTTGCAGAGCATTCTAGGTAGAGATGCAAACGAACGAATACGAATGCGAATTCAAGTCATACAATGACCATATCCATATTATTTTATGAATACGAATACGAATGTTACAGGAATGTAAAAAATCAAGATCCATATCTGCAAAATATGAATACAAATATGAAACGAATCTTTTGTGAATGAATACGAATTATACAAACGAATGTTAACTTTAACATGAATATTAAGTTATAAATAAAAATGTACCTAGATTACTTGGTGACCACTTCTGCATAACTCTCGTTTTTTGTTTAACCGCATTCCATGTTTCAAACAAGCAGCATATGGTGCATAATATCTACATTATACACCATAATATAAGAGATCCTCTTGTACAATCATATAATAAAATGATAGAATGGAATGAAAATTGGAAGATTAAGATGCTATACCAGATCGACTATAACTGTGAGGGAGGGCGAGGGAGACACCTGCTTGTGGCTGCGAGGGAAGATGAGGGAGGTGAGGGAGGGCGGTTGCGGCTACGAGGGATGACGAGGGAGATTGGATGCGGCTGGAAGGGAGGATGGGTGGGGGCGGAGGTCAGGGAGAGGTTGAGGTCGGCAGAAGGAGGTGGAGGGCGCAGGAGGCAGAGGGCGTGAGGAGGCGAAGGGCCGTAGGGGGAGGTGGGGCAGCAGGGGGAGGCGAAGGGTGCATGGGAAGAGGGCACGCGGAGAGGCAGGGTGGCAGGGGGTGTAGGGCACGGGGGGAGGTCAGGGAGAGGCAGAGGTCGGCAGGGTAGACGAATGGCGTGAGGAGGCGGAGGGCCACAGGGTGAGGCGGGGCGACAGGGGGAGGTGGAGGGCACGGGGAGGTAGAGGGTCGTGGGGGGAGGTGGTGTGGCAGGGAGAGGTGTAGGGTGCGAGGGGAGGCAGTGCGGCAAGGGGAGGCGAAGTGCGTCAGGGAAGGCGAGGGTGGCGGAGGAGGCAGAGGGTGCAGGGGGCGGAGGGTGCATGAGAGAGGCAGAGGGTGCACGGGGGTTGGGGCGTCGAGGGTATGGGCCATGGGGGGTTGGGGGATGTTAACCCTAATGTTATTTTAAGATATTAAATATATAATACGAATATTTGTATTCATAACCGGATTCATTTTTTTCATATTCGTATTCGTATTCGCATTCGTTAACTTAAGATTCGTATTCGGATTTGTGTCCGCAAAAAAATCGTTTAGAATATTCGTATTCATCTTCGCCTATTTTAAAAAAGCAAGAATCATATCCTCTTAAAACGAATATAAATACAAACGAATATTACCGCATCCGTTTGTATCACTAATTCTAGGTGTCCTTGGCGTTTCAGCAATGACATGTGTTCCATCATCAACTATACCACCATCACCAACTGTTATGGGTGTTTCTTCCATGGGTGTATCATGATCTTGCATAATTTTTACGCCAAGCGTGCGCACTTTTTCATGTCTCAAATCTCCTCCATCAACACCACCCCCCCTTATCACCTCCTCCCCATAGTGAATCAAAGAAGTCATCGAGGACATCAGACATCCCTAGGTGTTCTGATGCCACATTAGATGATTGTCCATGTCCTTGTACCTCTAATTTGCTCTTCGTCGCTTTCTCAGCCTCCTTGGCTTCAATATACGAGAGAGTGATGAGCGCGAAACTCCGTCTCTTTAAAAGTAGAGAATTGTAGTATAGGAGGCGAAAAACGATTCAGCAAAAACCACACACGTTTGAATGTTGTGGAAAATTTATACTTGGAAAGACTACGAAGGTCAAACACAAGGACACGAGCTACTCTATCGATTTATCAAATTTTGGTCAATGAAGAGCATGTGTGAATAAGCTCTCAATTTCAGGTCTTCATGCAGATGCACAATACAAGGCCAGTAGAGTGATGCATGTATTTTTAGTTGATTTTTCAATGCAATTTAGAGTAATGTATGAGAATAATGCAAGGTTGAATGTAAGGAGTAAACGTGCAAATAGTGAATTACAAATATACCCTAAAAAATCATTAAATTGAGGAACATATTAGAGTTTGAAATCAGAGTCATTTTGAGCATAACATCATGAGAAAGCATCTATTTTATGACAAAGCATTTGAGCAAGATACATCATCTAACAATAAAAAATCACTTCATTTAAAATAGTGTCAGATGAAAAAATTGAACATGCCATAAGATAGATGAAGAAACAAGTATCAAAACGACACTAAAATCATGCAATTTGGACCTACGATGCTCAAGTTATGACGAAAACAATGCAGGGGCATAAATGTAAATAAATGTAGGAAATAAAGTGATAAATAATTGCAAGTAGGTCCCTGGAGGGACCTATTTGCAATTAGCAAAAACTAACTGGGCCCCTATGTAATTTTCGCATCACACGTAGGAACCAGAATGCAATTTTTGAAACATGCAAGGGCCTCCCTGAAAAATACCTAGGCATGCACGTGACGCACGTGCCTGGGGACCAAAGTGCAAATACTAAAAGATCCATGTCTTCCATGTACATTTTCCCAGGCCCTCACGCGCCCAACACGTGAGGGGTCCAGGATCGGGATGCTCGCAGGTTTGGAGACACGTGGGTGGTTGTGCGAGGTTCGGTGGAAGGCTCGGGGACTCCGAGCCTCTGGTTCGTTGCGAGGCTTGGAAATGTCGCATGTCGTCATCACGACCGTCCAATCCAAATGATCGGACGGTAATTGTTCTTCCTTCTTCTGCTGCTGGCTGCCGGATGAGGCCATGCTCCGATGAGCCATGTGAAGCTCCACCGTGCTCCGCGAGGCCCTCTGAAGGTCAAAGCAGGAAGTGGTGGTCCTTACGAAGGAGCCGGAGGTGCGACGGTCCTCCGGGAGTGAATGGATCAGCTGATCGATGAGGAGCCTCCGGTGGCGGAGCTGGAGGTTGGAGATGATGTGTGAGCTCCGACCATTGAAGAGGTTGGTACCTACATATGTTAGGATAGCCGAAGCGTGTGTGCGTGAGTGATGTGAGGTGAGTGGAGGCCATAGAGGCGACGGGAGGCGGTGGCCAAGGCCTTCTTCTCCGGCGAATCAGAGGAAGTAGGGGGTCGGAGCGGAGGAGCTTGTGGAGAAAGGGGAAGGGTGAGTGGAATAGTTGGTGAAGATGTTGGTGGCAGGGCGAAGGTCGTGAGGTGGTCAGGTGAGGGCGGCGGTAAGTGAGGATGGCGATAAAATTAAGAGAAATAGGGGAGAAAACATATAAAAGGTTACCTGGCCGGAGCCAGGTGATCAGCGGAGGAAGTGACATGTGGTCGAGCTCCATTGGAGATCGCGGTCATCGCCCAGCATGCCCGACCAATGCACGAAGCTCAACAGCGTACGATGGAAGCCGCAATGTGGTCGGAAGCCACAGCTCTCACCGGAGGCATGCAACCATGATCGCCTCAACAAGACCGCCCTCCGCTGTCATCGGCAGACGGAGGAGGCTAGGGCGGAGCCCCGTGAAGTGGTGGATGGCTTGCTCGATGGCGGAGATGGATGATTTTATAAGAGGAGGAGGAGGCGTTTCAGGTGATGTTCGGGGGTTTTCAAACGGATGTCGGGTTGATTGTGGAGTGAAGGCGGGGCAGTGAAGTGGACGCGAGGATAGCGGATGAACACTTGATGTGTAGGTGGTGTTATGGCGAGGAGGGAAGGTCGGAGATGGTGGCCATAATTAGAGGGGGGTGATGCACGCGTGAGGTGTAAATGAGGCGCGATGCAGCGATGCTAGCCGTAGGATGAAAGGGAATCAGATGGCTGTAAATGAGGCGTGATGGAGTGGCTATGATCACATCCAGAGGTTGATCGATCGGCTGAGGATGAAGAAAGATTCAACGGTGGTGATGGAGGCAGAGATCAACGGCTAGGAGAGTTGATGAGTGGCGGGAGAGGGTGTGGCGACGTGTCGGCTCCAGAGAGCGCCACGTGGCTGCACCAGAAATTCATAAGTAATAAATACAAAGAAAATACGAAAGAAATAGTTAGAGGTAAAACTAGAAAAAAGTCAAAACATGAAAGTTGTAGATCTCGATGAGATCTACAAGTTCCATTTTGGACAAAAAGCCAAACGAGGTCTTTTGTACAGAAAATATTTTTTGGGGTATTTTTAAGGGGGTTTAAGAACACCGGTTTTTGACTTTGACATTTTTTTAGTTTTTAATCTTTTTAAGGGTCGGGAACTTATAGATAATTAATTGACCTAATTTTTTGGAGTTTTTAATAAAATAATTACAAATTAAATAGTAGTAATTAAATACAATAATTATAGGTTAATTATATACAATATAATGCATGATAATAATGAGGATTTATTAGTGAATTTTATTGAATTATTTAATCTAGGGGTTTAATTAGTGATTTTTAGCATGATGAATACGAGATTCATCGTACCCCTATACTTAAACCATGATCGTCCTCGAGCATCTAAAGAATGAAGGACTCGGATTAATTCATGACAGTGCAAGTGAAGATTTCAAGGCTCGATCTTTCGAAGGTCCTCGATTTAAGTGATCCTAAAATTCTGGGCTTATCCAGGCTCTAGTCAGAAGGAATCCAACTTCTCTAACTATCATATTCTCTAATTATCCAGACTCTCTAATTATCCAGACTCTCTAAGTATCCAGAGTCTCTAATTATCCTTGCTCTAGTCAGAAGGAATCCAACTTCTCTAATTATCCAGACTCTCTAATTTCATATAATATAAGGATATCAAATTTAGCGTACTGCATTCATGAGAGTCGAGTCGAGGTATCACTCGAAGTTCCAGTCCAGGAGACTCTCCTCTAGACCTCATCCTCAACACTAGGGAATAAGTCTGTTCTTGCTTCAGTCAACCGTCTCATTTGTTTGTCAGACTTGAAGTGTAGATGGACGGCCAGATGATGGAGGGCATAGGATTGTGTATATTTTTTCTCTACCTCACATTTGAACAAGGGGACTCTCGAGTGCCTTTTTACTCAACACATATAGATTTTTAGCTTGTTGATCAATGTGTCCGTCAAGAGAATTCGGAGTCGTCTGCACTTGTTATTCTGGGAGTACATCGGGGTGTGTCTCTTTTGAGTATCTAAGATACCTTCGGCACCCAGACTTGTATCGCTTATAATGCAGAACCATTTTATGGTGTTAGCCTGACTCCTTGGTCCTAATTAGCGCTTGGCCCAAGTGGACACTTTGAAAATGGTTGGGAGCGCTCCCATTAGTGGAAGCTCTTGTGTAATTTGACTTTGGAAGATAAAGCTTTTTCTTTGACATTTCTTTCTTTTCTTTTCATTTGTTGGCTAGCTCTACTGCTTTTACCAAAAGTTGGCGCATACTAATCAACTATTGAAATTAAGTTTCATTACACCCTGGCACATAGGTCAATATCAAACGATAGCATGCGAACTTGTTCACATACTGGCTGTGGTTTTGCTGACACTCAGGTTCTTGTAGCCTTCATTAACTTTATCCCATCCTCGAGTATCATTAGATCGGGTCTAAACTCAAATCTCTAGTCCTAATTCCTTGAGTGATAGCTCAACTCATCTCATCAATCATGCAGTTGTGAAAGTGATTGTGCTAATCATATTCTTTTTGAAGGTAGAGATAAAGAGTGCAATATAGCGCTCAAATCTTTCATACTAGGGAAGTGTGGATAATTAAGTTTAAAAACCCTAATGACTAAGGCATGTTAACTCGGACTCTCAAGATCACAGAAATCAAGTATCCTCAAGCCTTGAGTGAATGTGAAAGTGTCAGGAATATATCAACTCCTTAGTTATTGATTTTTTTTTATTTTTATTTTTACAAATTTTTATGGATTTTAATTTTCATTTTTTAATTCTTTTGAGAGATAATGATTGGGCCAGACTCATATGAATAGAAGTATCTATTCTCAGCCAGTATGGGTGTAAGTACGGGCCGTTAGACGGACCCGTGTTACTTGAGGATGGAGCCATATACAGTGTCATCTAAACCATCCACTTTGCTAAAGGAGACCGAAGTTCCCTCACTGAAAGTAACTACTAAGCCTAGTAGTCAAAGTCTCATTCAAAGAAAGGTTTTAAATTTTTCAAATTTTTATGAAGTTTTTGAAAAAGGCTTTATTTACACAAAGTTAATCCCTCAATTTTTAAGAAAATATTTTTACAAGATTTTTACAAAACTCAATTCACAGGTTTACTTAAACCTAGCCGAAAAAGATTTTTCAAAAAGGTTTTAAAATATGAGCTATGGCTAAAGTAAATATACAATATACGTTATACCCTCCTATACTTAACATTTGTTATGTCCTCATAGCACAAGTGATATGAAGCCATGGCTCGGTTAAATGTAGGGTGATATAACGGAACTGAGGAGGAGGGTCCCCCTATGCTTAGGTCAAATCTTGACCTGAGTACAAGGAGACTCAAAGAGGGAGGGGTGAATGAGTCGGGCCCCCCTATACCTAGGCTAAAAATAACCTAAGTAAAGGCTCTAAATTGGGGGAGGGGTTAGGAGGAGTATCTATACACTCAGATACAAGGGAGGAGGAGGGGTGTGTTTTTACAGAAGAAGATGAGAGGGGGTTTGTGCAATGTGTACAGTTTAAGGTGTGAGAGGGGAGAGAGAGAGTGATTGTGAAATATGCAGAGAGGAGAGAGATGGGGGTGAGTGTATATGTGCAAGTGTATGCGTGTGTGTGTGGGGGGGGGGGTAGGTAGATCATCTAGTGATCTACTCTCTTTTTTCCCCTTTTTTGTTTTACTACAACATGCAAGCCCTCTAATGCGGACTGTTAAAAATGCACATGCAACATTTTTTTTTACAATATGCAAATGCAAGCACACTAATAAAAATTCCTAAAATTTCTCTGTCAAATCTTTTGCGGCCTTCTCAGCGGAAGCTCCCAACTCTGCGCCTCCATGGAGATCAAGCGTTCTCGATCTTCATGGATCTTGTCATAAAAGAAAAATGTTAGAAAAATAGAGAGAAAATTATTCAGTAGAAATGATGCAAAAATAATGCATGAAAAGAAGACCTATGAAATTTGAAAATATTCAACACAAAAATAGATCAAAATCCAATAAATAAATGTGAGCCGCATCCCGGGCAACGGTGTCATTTGATGAGCGTGAAATTCCGCCTCTTTAAAAATAGAGAATTGTAGTATAGGAGGCGAAAAACGATTCAACAAAAACCACACACATTTGAATGTTGTGGAAAATTTATACTTGGCAACTCTACCAAGGTTGAACACAGGGACATGAGCTACTGTATCGATTTATCGAATTTTGGTCAATGGAAAGCATGTGTGAATAAGCTCTCAATTTCAGGTCTTCATGCAGATGCACAATACAAGGAAAGCAGAGTGATGCATGTATTTTTAGTTAATTTTTCGATGCAATTTAGAGTGATTCATGAGAATAATGCAAGGTTGAATGCAAGGAGTAAACGTGCAAATAGTGAATTACAAATATGCCCTAAAAATAGCATTAAATTGAGCAACAGAATAGAGTTTGAAATCAGAGTCATTTTGAGCATAACATCATGAGCAAGCATCTATTTTATGATAAAGTATTGAGCAAGATACATCATCTAACAATAAAAAAACACTTCATTTAAAATGGTGTTCAATGAGAAAATTAAACATACCATAAGATAGATGAAGAAACAAGGATCAAAACGACACTAAAATCATGGAATTTGGACCTACAATGCTCAAGTTATGAAGAAAATAATACAAGGGCATAAATGTAAATGAAATGCAGGAAATAAAGTGATAAATAATTAAAAATAGTTCTCTGGAGGGACCTATTGCAATTAACAAAAACTGCATGGGCCCCTATGTAATTTTCCCATCACGCGTAGGAACCAGAATGCAATTTCTGAAACATGCGAGGGCCTCCCTAAAAAATACCCAGGAGCACACGTGAGGCACGCGCCTGGGGACCAAAGTGCAAATACCAAAAGATCCAGGTCTTCCATGCAATTTTCCCAGGCCCTCACATGCCCAACACGTAAGGGGTCCATGCTCGGGATGCTCGCAGGTTTGGAGACACACGGGTGGTTGTGCGAGGTTCAGTGGAAGGCTCGGGGACTCCGAGCCTGTGGTTCGTTGCAAAGCTTGGAAATGTCGTGTGTCGTCATCACGACCATCCGATCTAGATGATTGGTCAGTAATTGCTCTTCCTTCTTCCGTCGATGGCTGTCGGATGAGGCAGTGCTCCGACGAGCCATGTGAAGCTCCACCATGCTCCGCGAGGCCCTCTGAAGGTCAAAGCGCAAAGTTGTGGTCCTCGCGGAGGAGCTGGAGGTGCGGCGGTCCTCCGGGAGTGAATGGATCGGATGATCGATGAGGAGCCTCCGATGGCGGAGCTGGAGGTCGGAGATGATGTGCGAGCTCCGACCATTGAAGAGGCTGGTACCTGCAGATGTTAGTATAGCCGAAGCGTGTGTGCGTGAGTGATGTGAGGTGAGTGGAGGTCGTAGAGGCGACGGGAGGCGGTGGCCAAGGCCTTCTTCTCCGACGAAGCAAGGGAAGTAGGGGGTCGGAGCGGAGGAGGTTGTGGAGAAAGGGGAAGAGTGAGTGGAATAATGGGTGGAGATGTTGGTGGTAGGGCGGAGGTCGTGAGGTGGTCAGGTGAGGGCAGCGGAGAGTGAGGATGGCGGGAAAATTAAGAGAAATAAGGAAGAAAACAGATAAAAGGTTACCTGGCCGGAGCCAGGTGATCGACGGAGGAAGTGGCCTATGGTCGAGCTCCATTGGAGCTCGAGGTCGTCGTCCGACATGCCCGGCCGATGCACAGAGCTCAATGGCGCACGATGGCATCCGCAACGTGGCCAGAAGCCACGGATCTCACCGGAGGCGTGCGACCATGATCGCCTCGACAAGACCTCCCCCTGTTTCACCGGAGAGCGGAAGAGGCTAGGGCAGAGCCCCGTGAAGTGGTGGATGGCTTGCTCGGTGGCGGAGATGGATGATTTTATAGAAGGAGGAGGAGGCATTTCAGGTGATGGGTCGGGGATTTTCGAACAGTTGTCGGGCTGATGCTGGAGTGAAGGCGGGGCAGTGAAGTGGACGCGAGGATAGCGGATGAACGGTTGACGTGGAGGTGGCGATATGACGAGGAGGGAAGGTCGGAGATGATGGCCATAATTGGAAGGGGGTGATGCATGCGCGAGGTGTAACGCTTGGACAAAGGGCCAACGAGAGGTAGGGGAAGAAGCCTTAACCGTTGGATCTCGCAATCCAACGGCCAGGATGAAAGCGCGGGCGAGGGGTAGAGATTCTATCAGGGGTCTGATCCTACGGATGAGGAATGGGCGGAGATGAATGGATCAAATGGAGTTTAGGATTTAATCCGACAATAGGGAATGAGTGGGGGACGTGGAGAGATGCTAGCCGTAGGATGAAAGGGGATCAGATGGATGTAAATGAGGCACGATGGAGTGGATGCGATCACATCCAAAGGGTGATCGAGCGGCTGAGGATGAAGAAGGATTCAACAGTGGTGATGGAAGCGGAGATCAACGGCTAGGAGGGCTGACGAGTGGCGGGAGAGGGTGTGGCGACGTGTCAACTCCAGAGAGCGCCACGTAGTTGCATCAGAAAATTCATAAATAATAAAAACAAAGAAAAATACAAAAGAAATAGTTAGAGGTAAAAAAGTCAAAATATGAAAGTTGTAGATCTCAATGAGATCTACAAGTTTCATGTTGGACAAAATCAAACGAGGTCATTTGTACAGAAAATATTTCTGAGGGTTTTTTAAGGGGTTTAAAAGTACTGATTTTTTACTTTGACATTTTGTTGTAGTTTTTAGTCTTTTTAAGGGCCAGGAACTTATAGACAATTAATTTACCTAATTTTTAGGGGTTTTTAAAAAAATAATTACAAATTAAATAATAGTAATTAAATACAATAATTATAGATTAATTATATACAATATAATACATTATAATAATGAGGATTTATTAGTGAATTTTATTGAATTATTTAAGATAGGGGTTTGATTAGTGATTTTTAGCATGATGAATATGAGATTCATCAGAGAGCACCAATGTCGATGAAACCAATAATGAGTTCCACATCACTTCCATCCATGTGGGCATTGAACATACAATTCATGTCTGTTTCATTTGAGAGAACTAACAAAACAACTTGCTCTCGACTTTGGATCTTTATATCACATTGATAGGATAGAAGAACTCTCCCAAGGAACAATCTTCGACAGAGTGTCGATCAGGTCAAGCCAGCAAGTGAAATCGGGATCCATTCCAACCACCTCCTCCACAAAATCCACATATTTTCTCCTCGACATCCCTTCGTGTCCTTAAACTGCATGTTGTGTCTCACACGGACTGTCAGCACACCTTACTCTCTATTGTACCAACTCATCCTACATTCAAGCACAACAAAAGAGATGGTGCACCTTATATATGCGTAAACCTTGAATTCGAGAAGAATTACTCCCCATTGAACCCAAAAAAGTATGATCAAAACCCAAAACCCAACGAATCTGAAAACCTAAAATCGATCAATACGGGTAAACCTTGAAGCTGAGAGGATTTACTAAGAAGCATCCAAAAAACCCTCAATTAAAGTCGTAAAAATGAAAATCCCCAAACTCTAACTAACCTGGAGAATGCAATGGTGAAACTCCTACTAATCAACAGGCATTGCACGTGCGAGGATTCGATCAGCTTGTGAAGATCCTTAGTATGCTGCGAAAGAAAAGGGAGACAACAATTGGAGACTGCCATGCTTCTTTGGGAGGGAGACAATGGCAAATGGATTTTGGGGGGAAATGGTACTTCCTAAATCCTCTTCTCCCGCCACTTGCACGATGTTAGGACACATGGGTAGCTTAATTTCTCCCACCCACACTTTTGCCTCGAGATTTGTAGGGGTTACCACACTTGAGTCATGTTTAGTCGTGGTTAGACCATTCCCGATAACGACAATGTTACGGAGGGGCACAATTGCTAACGGTGAAACTTTGGGGGGCACAAGTTATATTCCCAAAAAGAGAGGGCTATAACTGATATTGCAATATCTCATAGGGGCACAACTGATAAAAACCGTATTTTTTTTAAGGTTAAATTTTATTATTATCTAGAAGGAGAAAAGGCATGTGGTTTTCCCTTTTCTTATTCTCTAGACGCATCTGTCAATTCGATGGAAAGCACTCCATCATATGTTTACCAAATTCGATACGATTTCTATTATCTCCGACCGTTTTCCTTCAATCTCTTTTGTCATTCTCATTCGTAAGTTTCCTCCGCCACTCTCCATCTCTTGTTATTCCCCTCTCCGTGATCTACACTCTCCGGTGTCTTTGTGAAGCCAATCTCGCACCAGCTTCAAAGAGTTACTCCTGCACCAGCTTCTGTGCTATTACCATGATCATAGAGAATTCATTCCCTTGCCGACGTCATTGTGCTATTCCCATCTCTGTGGTCTTCGAGAAGGCTTTTCTCTCTGTCTACATTTGGTGAATTTGTTTAGAACGATGGCCAAGTGGTTGGAGGTGTATCTCTACTCTTTGATGCCTTCGAGATCTTTCCTATCAATTTTTTCTATATCTATCTGTTGAGAAAAATGACATCAACATATATACAAGAATCTGATTTTCAACATGTTTCAAGAATAAATCAATGTATGTATGCATCCAGATCATTAATGACAAGGAAATTGTCCATTTAATGAATGTATACATTTTAGAACAAAGGGAAAAATCTGAAAATAACCATCACGACAAACAATGCGACAAAGAAAAAGAGAGAGTTATAGATCACAACTGAAGCGTCCTGTTGTCGGACTTCCCTTAGAGAGACAGCGCCCCCCACTTTACTGGCGCACAGGACCTTGATGTGTCGCTCCCAGGATCTGACGGTTCCATAATCGTCAACAGTGCGTACCGTGCTTGAGCGTCCTCGAAAGTCACCTCCGTAGACAAAGCCCAAGATCGCGAGAGGGAGAAGAGAGGCGGTGGGGATGAGAACTATGTATGTCTGTAACCCTCGCCCACGACTTTGAGAGATACTTAAAGTCGTCAGGACAGTTACACATCGTGAGAGGATAAAGGGACACGTCCCTTGGAATTCAAACTTGCGGCTACACAAAATTAGC
Source organism: Ottelia alismoides (assembly GCA_037367405.1). NCBI lineage: Eukaryota > Viridiplantae > Streptophyta > Magnoliopsida > Alismatales > Hydrocharitaceae > Ottelia > Ottelia alismoides. Next base: position 273,241 of record JAZKJV010009649.1, on the reverse strand, counting down.
CTGGTATTCACGTTGCAGCCGCAGCCGCGGTCGAGCCCGAGTTCGTGCACGTGCCCGTGCCCCGCCTGGCCCATCCCGGCACGACGCGGGTGGGCGCGCACAGGTACGTGCATATGTGGTGGTCCAAAGTCCTCTCCAGTCTGTTTCTAGACTGGTCTCAAGACTTCACATATAAAAACCAAGTGCCAGTTTTGACTCTCCATGATGTGGGACTAAACAGCACCCCACAGGGTTGAAACATTGAATTCCAGGAATTGAGATACATTGATACAACTTGATATTGACCATCAAATTGCATCAAAATATCCTAACAAAGTAAATTCCAACAATCCCCCACGAATTCACTGTTGAAACACGAAGAGCCAAAATCTTGGGTTTCCACACTCTGCTTTCAGTAAAGGTACTTTCCGATTTGAACCTTTACATGAGTTATCCCCTTTCACCATTAAAGGAATAAAGTGAACTGAGTCTTGAACTTTAATCCTTTGATGTAAGGGTATCGAGTGGTAACAACATGGTGAAGTCTATGGTGACAATCTTCTGATTTTGGTGTTATTAATGGCCATGCACCCTACCCTCTTTCATGAGTATATTAAGGATAAACCCTAGGGATGCAATCGGATACGAACATATCCATATCCGTCCGCCACCGTATCTGCTTTTAAGCGGATATGGATATACATTTTCGGATTTTAGCAGATAGGGATAGGGATATGGATACTAGTTTTGATTTTTTTGCGGATACGGATTCGGATACGGATACCATTATAGATTTTTTTTGGATACGGATACAGATGTATATATTTTTTACGGATAAGGATGTGGATATCCGTATTATCGAGTCACTTATGACATGTACATTTATGTGCTAATATAGATCTCCTGATGGGCGTATATGTAAAATTTTATATAAAATACATAACCTTACAGATCCGAATCCCATGCCCAACATGCCCTAGTACTCAATTTTTTCCATTCAATATTTTAATTTATTTTCTTATTTATTATGTAACATTGTAAGTTTATTAAATTTAGGATTAGTCATCCATCAAATACAAGTTCGTAAAGACATCATTTCTAATTAAAAGTATGAGGATGCACTTAATATTTATAGGATAATCCGTATCCGTCTCTTAAATATCCGTATACGAATCATGATTATCCAATTCCGAATCCGTATCCATATTCAAAGATACAGTATTCAATTTTCGACATCCGTATGATATCCGTTTCCGTATCTGTATCCATATTTTGAAATGGATAAGGATGTGGTAATACCTATATCTGTATCTGTATCCGTCCGTTTGCATCCCTAATAAATCCTCATGCTTTATCTGTGGCCCACGGAAATACTCATATAGGTGGTATTCTCCAAGGATGCACTGCTCACATCCTACTTATAAGCTTGAATCCATTAAGAGCATAATGCTCAACCTTTTCCTGCAGTTTTCAGGCACTCAACTTTTCAGGGATAGGACTCACATGCAAAGTATTGTATAATGAGTGCCAATCAGTTCTCCATACAACTTGTTTTCCCATTGAACCTATTTTGTGGGATCTCCACTCATTTAGGTTGGGTTGCTACTGCGGGTAAACTCTCAGTGGGTTTCAACCCCATCCCAAGTCTGGATTTTTGGAGTAAAGATCTATCAAGTCCCTTTTTAAGTGGATCTGCTGTGTTATCTTTGGTACCAACAAATTCCATGACAATCACTCTAGAAGGTACCAGATCCCTAATAGACTTAAGTCTAACTTGGATATGTCTTCTAGTTTTCTGATTGTACTTTGAACTCTTTACCTTTGCAATAGTAGTCATGCTATCACAATGTAAAGAAATCGTCGGTATCGGCTTACCCATCATGGGCATCTCAAAGAGAAGCTCCCTAAGCCATTCAACCTCTATACCTGTTGTGTCAAAAGAACACAGCTCTGCCTCAAAAGTAGATCGAGCCAAGATGGTATGTTTCACGGACCTCCAGGAGACTGGATCACCTCCAAGAGTAAATACATACCCAGTTACACCGTTACTCCCGGAGTTCACCATTTGACCAATCCAACTTGAATCATTATATCCTTCTAAGATAGGAGGATATTTACCATAATACAGTCCAAGAAGTGTAGTACCCTTAAGGTACTTCAACAATCGATCCAATGCCTCCCAATGAGTACGGTCAGGACAGCTCGTATACCTACTCAACTTTGCGATCGTGAGTGAAATATCAGGTCGAGTACAATTCGCAAGATACGTCAAGCTTCCTATAATCTGGGAATATCGTAGTTGTGCTCCAGGTACTCCACTCTTGTTCTTGTAGAGGGATTTAGATGAATCATAAGAAGTGCATGTAGATTTATAGCTCTGATAGCCAAATTTTTCAAGAACTTTCTCAGTATAATGTGACTGAGACACAACTATCCCATTAGAAGATCTAATCAGTTTTAGTCCCAAAATCACGCTTGCAACTCCTAAATCCTTCATCTCAAATTTAATGCTCAAGAACCTCTTGGTTTCTTCCACTATCCTTATGTTTGATCTATCAAAATATCATCGACATATGGGCACATGACAACAAACATATCACCTTTAACAAAAGAGTACACACATTTATCGGATTCATGACCAATAAAGCCATAAGACCAGACACTCTTATTAAACTTGTCATGACACTGGTTCGAGCTTGTTTTAATCCATAAAGATATTTTACAAGCTTGCAAACCTTTCTTTCATTACCAGATGCTATGAATCCCTCATGTTGGTCCATAAAGATCTCTTCCTCAAGATTGCCATATAAAAAGGCAGTCTTCACATCCATTTGATGGATTGTGAGAACATGTATGGAGGCCAACGCAATGAGCATCTGAATCGTAGTCATCTAGTAATAGGAGAATACGTATCAAAATAATCAATACCCTATTTCTGCTTGAAATCTTTGGCTACAAGTCTTGCCTTATATTTTTCTATGGATCCGTCCGATCTAAGTTTCCTTCTGAATACCCATTTGTTTCCTATGGTGGAACACCCAGGAGGTAGATCGACCAATTTCCACGTGCTATTTGAAATGATCGAATCCATTTCAGATTTAATGGCATCCTTCCAATGCCCCGCTTCAGCAGAAACCATGACATCCTTGTACGTGGGAGGATCACCCTTGATTTGATAGGAGACAAAGTCGCTACCTGAATCCTTGGCAATCCTAGGCCTCTTACTTCGTCTAGGTTGAACATCCTCCAAAAATTCATTGGGTTCAGAAGAGGTAACCCCCACATTTGGTATCTTTTCTATTTGTTGTGGAATAGAACCAGATGTGGAGGCTACGTCGCTAGTCAGATTTTTAGGAATTCCTTTTTTCATTAGAAAATATCCTCGAAAAAGGTAGGATCACGAAGTTTAACAATAGTATTAGTGTCTATGCCCGTGATCTCAGACCGAATTACTAAAAATTGATAGGCATAACTATTTTTTAGATACCCAAAGAAGACCGCGTCAACTATTTTAGGCCCAAGCTTCTTTCTCTTGTGTTCTGGGACTATGACCTTAGACAAACATCCCCACACCTTGAGATATTTTAGGCTTGGTTTTCTATTTTTCCAAAGTTCAAATGGACTCTTATCTTTATTCATTAGGGGAACTCTATTCCGAATATGGAAGGTCGTATTCAAAGCTTCCCCTCACATGTAAGATGGTAACCCGAAACTTTGTAAAAGTGCATTGGCCATATCAGTTAGGGTCTTATTCTTTCATTTTGCTATTCCATTGGATTGTGGTGAATATGGTGCAGTGACCTCATGAACTATGCCAAATAATTTACATTGTTCATCAAATATCATATATGTGTATTCACCAACCTTATCTGACCTTAGACGTTTAATTATTTTACCAACTTGTGTTTTTGCTTCAGTCTTAAATATAAGAAACTTTTCTAAGGCTTCATCATTAGTTTTAAGAAGATAAACATAACAGTATCTACTGCTATCATCTATGAAGGTGATAAAATGTCTTTTGTTATCTCTAGTCATCACACCACCAAACTCACAAATATCAGAATGTACTAAGTCTGGAATTTTAGTTTCCCTATTCACAGAATGAAAAGGCTTTGTAGGCAACTTAGTTTGAGCACATATTTCACATTTAGTGAGTTTGTCTGTAGTATTATCAGGAATCATGTCAAATTTCATCATTATTTTCATAGAATTGAGATTCACATGTCCTAGCCTAGCATGCCATAAATCAGTAGATTCAATATTTGAAACATCACAAGTAGAGGAATCAAAACCAGAAATATTATTAACCGAACTATCAATGTCACATCTGATTCTAAATAAAAGATCATGATCAGACAAATATCATTTGTCAAAGAAGACACCATGTCTCAAAAAAACTACTTTATTACATTTTTAGTCTAATTAAAAACCTCTCTAACTAATAAAGAACCATGCAAGACATTCTTCTTGATATCAGGAACGTGCAGCACCCTGCGCAAAGTCTAAACTCGTCCAGTTGAGAATCTCAGCTCGACTCGTCCAGATCCAAGCGCCTTGACTGCAGATCTGTTCCGCATCATTACTGTTCCACCGGCTGAAGCTTGATAAGACATAAAGAAGGTCATGTCAGTACAAATGTGTACATTTGCACCAGTATCAAGCTACTCATTAGGCTCGTTTACTATATAGAGTTCAGGGTTCACTGAGACATATCCTTCACCGAGCCCGCCTCCATCAGTCAGCACAAGAGCCTAAGGAACGACATCCGTAGACTTCTGTTGGGTCTTTAGAGAAGGACAAACCTTCTTCCAGTGTCCAACCTGTCCACACTGCCAGCAAGGTTTGTTCTTTGGTTTTTTTTCTGGATTTTTCCCTTGACTTTCATTTTTTTATTTTTCTCTTTAGCATTATCTACCTTTGAGGTTATTACATTAACCTCAGGGTTCACGTCAACAGGTATCACATGTTTCTGTTTCATATGCTCCTCTTCAATAGTTATTGAGACCATTAAATCATCCAGAGAAATTTTCCTTTTCCTATGCTTTAGGGACATCTCAAAATCTTCCCAGGACTTGGAAAATTTCTCAATGATTAATATGACCTGAAACTTTTCAGAAGTTTCATTTCCACCTCGACTAATCCATGGAGCACTAACAAAAACTCATTAGCATGTTCAGAAACCGATTTGCCCTCAATCATTTGAGATTTCAAGAACTTGGATACTGAGTATTTTTCAATACCCATATCCTCCGTGTTGTATTTCTTATTCAGTTCCTCCCACAGATCCTTAATAGTCTTGATGGATGCGCCATAGACATCGAACAGAACGTTCGATAGTGCAGTAAGAATGCACCCATGACACAAACGGTCATATTCTTTCCATGCATCTGCCATCTTAACCACTTCTGGATCGGTATTCTGTTCAAATAACTTAGGGCATTCTGTTTCCAGAACTGAAATCAAGCCAATCGTGGTCAGCCAGATTTTCATGCGTTGTTGCTAATGCTTAAAATTCTGGCCCCTGAATTTCTCTAACATACCAGTGAAATCCACATAAAATCGAAATCTCAAATCCGACATTTTTCTTATCTCGTTAAAGATATGTCTCTCTAAGATTGTTAAGAAAAACGACATCAACATACATACAAGAATTTGATTTTCAACATGTTTCCAGAATAAATCAATGTATGTATGCATCCAGATCATTAGTGACAAGAAAGTTATCCATTTAATGAATGTATACATTTTAGGATAAGGGAAAAATCCGAAAACAACCATCATGACAAACAATGCGACACAGAAAAAGAGAGAGTTAGAGATCACAACCGAAACAACCTGTTCTAGGACTCCCCTTAGAGAGACAGCACCCCCACTTTACCAGCGCACATGGCCTTGTTGTCGCTCCCAGGGTCCGACGGTTCCACGCTCGTCGACAGTGTGCACCATGCTTGAGCATCCTCGAAAGTCACCTCCGTAGACGAAGCCCGAGATTGTGAGAGGGAGAAGAGGGGTGGTGGGAATGAGAACTCTGTATGTTCGTAACCCTCGCCCACAACTTTGAGAGATACTTAAAGCCGTCAGAGTGGTTACGCATCGTGAGAGGATAAAGGGACACGTCCCTTAGAATTCAAACTCGCAGTTACACAAAACTGACATGGTCTTCACGCAACGTTGCAGCCGCGGCCGAGCCCGAGCCCGTGCCCGGCCTGGCCCGGCCCGATGCGGTGCGGGCGGGCACACATGCACGTGCACGTGTGTGTGGTGGTCCAAAATCCTCTTCAGTCTATTTCCAGACTGGTCTCATGACTTCCCATATAAAAATCAAGTGCCAGTTTTGACTCTCCACGATGTGGGACTAAATAGCACCCCACAAGGTTGAAACATTGAATCGCAGGAATTGACATACATTAATACAACTTGACAATGACCACCAAATTGCATCAAAATATCCCAATAAATTTACTTCCAACACTATATGTATACAAATGTTGATTTCCTCCTTTTCTTTCTCTAATGGCGGAGATGCTCTGCAACATGCTCACATCAACTGACCCATCATACGTGGGCGCGCAAAAGCAAACGCTTCATGCCTCCTCCCCGAGGCAGAGGATAGTGATTTGACGGTGCCGAATGTGTCCGAGAGAAGTGGAGGATGCGCGAGAGCAACCCGCCTAAAAGAGGCGTGGGGTGAGCACGCGCAAAGATGGGGACGAGACCTCGAGCATTAGCTACGACATCATCTCTATTCGCAGACTCCGCAAGTCTGGACTTCATATCCGGGGAGCAAATTCTACTCCAACTCTTTGGCATCTTCGACGGACACATCTGCTCCTATGTAATCAACGATTTCATGAATTACAAGAAATTTCATGCAAAAAGAAAAGATGGAATATTTGGACAGTACCTAACTCGAATTTGGGTTTGATAATTGGTTATTTGGTGCTCATGTAGCGACTTTGTGCAGAGACTGGATGCATGAGGTGGTGACAAAAGAGGTGGGTGGAGGGGGTCGAAGGAGAGTGGAAGGGGTGTGATGGAGTGGAGCTTCCCATGTGTGGACTCAGGTGTTGCAGTGCGGCGGAGACCAAAAGGAGAACTGCAGGTGCGATACGAGGAGCAAGGAGAGCTTATGCATGGGATCAATGGCCATCTTGACGGTCTTATCAGCTGACCGCATCGCCATCGACAATTACGATGACTCACGCACTATCATGATGTGTGCGAGGGCACCGTTGTGGCTCTGTCCGAGCATCATAATGTGAGGAATCTATTAATTAAATTCGGTTTTATTTTCCCTTAAATATTTCCAATTATATAATGACTTTCAAAATCCCTGTAACTACATGGCAACCCCTGCAATCTTATTCTATCTGCAACATATGCAAGAGTTAGTTTTATAGAGATTTAAGCGTGATTGGAAGATTTAAGGGTTCTTGGTGTAAAAAGATCATTTAAAAATAGTTATGATCTTCTGGACAGTAGACATGCACACGGTTGAGTTTTATGAGATATTTTACATATTTTTTATGGAGTAGTTATCATTTACGTTAAATTATGGAATGAAGAAGTTTCCCGAGGAAAATGATCATGAGATATTTATAAAATAGATTTTTTACAGTAGACTAAAAGTTGTATGTACTTCTTAGAATTTTTGACTTCTATGACAGATATTTTTGTTGCCCCAAAATATCTGTCATATGAAAGGAATTAATGTTTTTCATGCCTTAAAAATAATCTAATTATGATGTGCATCTAAGCTAACAAAAAATAATTGGATTTTACGACACGATTAAAGGTATCTGATTAGGATGAAGATGAAATTTGTTAATTGATGTACATGCCACATTACGTGGGTGTAATATTAGCAGAATCATGTCTTCATTGAATGGTTATCTCTACATATATGTGGTTTATTGTCAAAATCTTGCTTGAAAATATTACTAAAATGATTTTTTTGCCAACTGTCAAACTGTTAATATTTATTTAAATATTCTATGCTTCTTCTAGATATTTTATTTATTTAAATACTCGATACTTCTTCTAGATATTTTGATTGTTTCATTTTCTCATCATGCCTCTTTTGACATCTATGTCTTATCTCTTATTTTTTTTATGGTTGCATCTTTACTCTTTTTAACATGCAACAACTATCAAGTCCTATCTTTTTTGGAACATATATTTATTTAAGCCTTCAAAGTATAACGAGTAATATCTAGCTATTGGTGTTGCTCTTTGATGGAAGTGAAGATGACACAACTCTATTTTACCACATAATATTTTTGTTGTCCTTTTTATTTTGTTATGGTTTCCACTTTTACTCTACCATAACTGTCGTACGATGACCAACTTTCTTTATTGACCATGAAAAGTTGACAATGGTGAGGCTTTCCACTTACAACAAATATATAGCACTACAAGAAAAGTGACCTAAGGCAACGAATAATTTAATATTTGATGCCATATCTTCTGTAGTTAAATATATAACAACGAATATTATTCGGTGCTTACTTCTTTAAATTTGCAACGAATAATGTTATTCGTTGCTATATTCCTCGCAACAAATCATATAACAATGATTATTCAGTGCCATTTTCTTCTAATCGTTGCTAAATTTGGCAAAGATTAGTGTGAATTTTAACGAATAATTTAACTGAAAAATCATCGTTATATGGACTTTTAACAACGAATATGATATTCGTTACTAATTACAAGTACAAAAGATGATTTGGCAACGAATAATATTCGTTGTTATATCTTTAACATCAGAAGATATGACAATAAATATACAAATTATCCATTGCCTTAGGTCCAGATTCTTGTAGTGAGACCATTTTATGAGGATACCATGAGATTTTCGATGAGCTACTAAGGTACACCGTCGTCTATTTTTTACTATTTTGTTCTGATTTTTTCCCTACATGAGATGTCCCTTTCTCTGTGATCTTTGTTTGTGAAGATTATTCTATGAAATATAGTTAGGTTTGAATTTAGGTTGAGTTGTTTGTCAAGGGTCCAGTTAAGTAATTACAATTTATGAAATTAATACAAGTTTGGAATCAAGGTTTAACTCTTGCGATATTAATCTTGGACATGCAAGGGTTTAAGGTTGGGGTTTTGAGAGTTATGAATTAGGGTTAGGGATCCTAGCTAAGGGTTTGGATATAGGCTTCTTAATATAGCGTTGTCTCCTAGAGTGGAGAGCTGAGTTTGGTTAGGAGTTCACATGTTGTATTAGTGTTGATATTGGTTTGAGTGAACCAGGTTTGATCCCTCCTAGTTAGGGTTTCATACATGAATATGTCTCTTCTATCATGCTCCTTCGTCCTAATACTTAAGTGTCACTTATGAAGCAAACTTAGGTGCTGATTCAAAAACAAGTGTCTAAAATGGGTGTACATGCATTAAAGTCCAAATGCACCTAAATGTAGCAATTTAGAAATAATTATTTCTTTATTTATATTTTGAAGGTGTAATGAATTATATATTCATCAGCAATATAAAATTGGATTGATCGGTAGTATGTTCAGAATGGTCAAATAGTAGTATTTTATATGCTTGGACTTCCACTCTAAATTTGATCTATCTCTTTCTCAGATCTTTTAATGTTTGTTCATTTGCTTTCAACTATTGTCAAGTTGGTATATACATACTAATAAACAACCCTATGTGGCGTCTATATAGCGCTCCACAAGTCAAATGTGTTGATCAAAGAACCGATTATTTGTAATGATTCCACACATAACGGGAGATAGAGAAGTAAAAAAATAACCATGAAGAGTCGACAGAAAACAAGTCAAGAACTCAAGTGGCACTTGTCGGGAGAGGTGAGCTTTTTGTGTAGAGAGGTGATTCAATACATCATTGTATAAAAACTAGGTGTATTTAGGTGCTTCACCAAGTCACCATGCAATTTCAAACTAATCGATAAGTGAAGCTCTTAATTGAATAACCTCTAATGCATCCCTACTAATTGTATTCCTTGTCAAATTCACATTAAGTGTTTTTTCCAAAGATAATGCAGGAATATGTGGTGGCTAGCCAAGATTGTTTCCCACAACATAGATGTGATTTACGTGCAATCACTTAAAAAGCAAAGTTCACAAAGTAGGCATCATTACAGAGAACATACATGTCCCAATGGAGGATTCATAACCCAACTTTACATGGCTCCAAATCGTATACCACCCTCATTTTTTAGCACGCATGTGGTGTGCTAAATAATTTCTCAAGGACCATAATCCATGAGGATTCACATAAAGCAATCTCAGTGTCTCGAGTATATGTAGCAGTAAGAGAATGCCAAAAATGCAGTAGAGAAGAGATTAAAGAAAGGATAAATGGAGAAATTACAATATTCACCCAACAAAGTATAAAACTTCCGATTTGAATCATGAAGCCAACCCGACCTCGGCGAAAAGTAGATTAGTAGAATGGGAAGCACTCTAAATTGAAGCCTAATGAGGTGCTTGGATGGGTGGCACTCCATCTTGAAGCCTATTGCTAGACCTCGGTCAAGAGGTTCCTTGTGGCCTTTTTGATGCTCCCACCAATAAAGACCTAGGGCCCGTTCGGTTCGAGAATAAGCAGATAAGCAGGAATAAGGATGGGGAATCAGGAGAATGAGGGTCTATTCTTTGTTCGGCTGGAGGATATGAATAAGGAGAATAAGGTGAAATAAAAATAGATAAGGTGGGATAAAGATAGGAATAAGAGTGAAATAAAATGAAATGAAGAAGAATAATCGTACCACGGAAAATCGTGTCAGAAGAAAAATAGACCCGTTATTCCGGAGCCTCTTCTCCAAACCAACACGCCCCTAGGAAAGAAGACCTTAGTGGCATCCCTCGTTCTCCACCCACGCCCCCAGTCATGTGACCGTTTCGATGCAACCAAAGCGCCCCCACCCTCTCTCCCGCACATAAAGGCCCGCGGAGCCCCCAATGCCCAAGCTCTCTCCCACTGTCATCGCCGCTACTCGTGCCCTCCTCTCCCTCTCTCTCCTCCATTTCTAGGGCTTCCCGTCTCCCTCTCTCTTTCTCCATCAATGGCTTCCTTCTCCGCCACCACCTCCATCTCCGCCCCTACTCTCCTCATAGCTCAGGTATAGCCTCAGATCCGTGCTTCGATTTGCTCTCTTTGTGTTGTCTGTGCGGGAGAAGCAGATCGAAGGCGCCGTTTTGGTTATCTTGGTTATGTTTTGTTTTTTTCACGCTTTGCATCTCTGAGGTGGCGTCTTTAATTGGAGGGAGGACGATTAGTGCTCTGGGATCGAGATGTGAAATCTACCGTTTGATGCGTTTGAGCACTCGTGTTTCGTTTGTGGTTGTCAATATGCGTTTTTTCCTTGTTCCAATTGTCAAGATTCTGTTTTTTTATCTACTCTTTACCCAGGAAAGGCGAGATTCCGGGTGTGTGGATAGATATATTCGGCTAGTCAAGCAAATGACTTCAGGTTGTTTTGCAGTTTTTAGTTTCTTGTGATCGTATTGGCCAAATGTCTTGTGGTCAGGCTGCATGCCTTGATACTGAGGTGTTTTGTGGATGCAGATTTTTTTGTTGCTTGCAGTTGGAGTAATGGCTGCTGAATTTAATTGTTTGGTTGCCATAAAAAATTAACTAGATCATGCGATACAAACAGTAGAGTTTATATGCCTCCAAACCATGACATATAGGTCACCGGGCGTCATTCATGACCTGTTTGCTGAGGGCATTGTGCTGTTTGTTTTTGTAATTTGTATTAATGTAATCACGCATGTAGAGGATTTGAAACGGGGCATTGCATGTGAGTGATTTCACGAATGCCATTGCGTACTGTTTGTACCGTGTTGGCAAGGAAACACGCATCTATCATGCTGTAATATATCCTTGGGCTTGTAACCCGCGACCAATTGCTGATTGTATTGCAATGACTTCTTTTATGTGTCAATGCAGCCAGCTTCTGGGCTTCTGGCTCCAAGATCAGTTTCATTCTCTATCCGAAGGGGCTTTTCATCCTCTCGCCATGCTTCTCGCCTTCATGTTAGCTGTGCGGTATGTATCTTGAACTGTATTCTCCAATCTCTTTCATTAGATTTTTATATTTTATATGGTATTAATTTGTACATCTGGTGAAGTTTGTTGATTGATATATCGTGTGGTTTTCAGATCAAATATTTGAGAAAGATTGTTAGCTTTTGTCTTTGGGAAAAATGTTGTGCCCTCATACTTGCATGTTTGTATTCTTAGTGGCTTGGTAGTTGGGTTTCTGGGATGTCAAGAACTGGTAGTATTAAATGCTGCTCATTGCATTTGTCTTGGATTTATTTTGGGACCACTTTGTATCCTACTATTTGTCTGCATGTTGGTCATAATAAATTTTTTATTATTTGATTTTTTTTCCTGCCATAGTAGGTTATCGTATTTTCATTTTTCCACCTGAACATTCTTTAAAGTACTATATAGTCTATAGTGTGCGTGTATTGGTGGTATTTTTCCAATACCCAAGGTAAAACTACTCCAATACATTGTGCTTTTGTCTGTTTACAATTATTTTACTATATAAATATATACAAAAATTCTTAAATGATTGTCTGTATTAAGTCATTTGCTAAATCATGCCACTTTGAAATTTTTTGAGGTTCTATACCAAAATTCAAATGCCAGCATAAACTTGAGTTCCATAGGCTAAATGATCTTATTGTGACTTCCATAGACAAGTTGAGTTTGTTCATACATTTTGATTTATCTTTGTAATAACTGAATCAATCTCTTCTATTATTTAGAGAGGAAAGTTTCCTTGTAGCCAATTATAGTATAATATTTTCGTTTGTCGAGGAGAATCAGGTTGCAAGTGTTTTTTTTTGCTTTGATCATGTCTTTGAACAAATACTTTTGTCTTCTTGACAATCAAGAACATGAGGCAATTGACAGGTAACACCCCTTCCTTTGCCATAGCAAGTAACATCACCTTGATTGTGTGTTTTTTCCTTTCATTGATCTCATCTAACCTATTAGTTACTCCTGGCATGTAGCTGAAATACATGCCGAAAGAATTACCAAGTTAAAGAAGGCTGACATGTCATTCACTGCAATACATATCCCCTATCAAACATAACACGAATCCAGAAGGCTCTGCCCCTGTTTGAGGAATAGACGAAATGACAAACCTAAATCAGCATAGAGAATGTCTAGTAGCCTTTCCAATTTCCATCTGTCTTCTATTTGATCATCCAACACAAAACATTATCCTATGGTCTTTTAAATGTCTCGGCCTCTTATATTTTTATAATGCGCAGAAGAAAACTTACCCATTCAGCATATAGAAGTGGAGAAATTTGCTCTATTTGTAAATTTTAGTAATTTGTGTTGGTAATTTAGGATATTAAGGAGAAAAAGGAATCTCCTGCCTATTTGTAGGATGTCCAGGTGGGATAATTGGCTTTCAATGTATTTTGCATATAGGCGGCTCTTAGTTACTGCACTTTTTTAGCTCTATCCATTGACCAATCTTACCGCCTCTGTTTATGTATGGAAATTTGTTGTATTGATAGATAATAGTCATATCCTTTGGAGCATTAGCAAATTCTTTAGAATAACCGTGGAGGGGGTCCGTCGTATTGATCTGAATTTGATTTTGGCATATAAAATTAAAAAAAATACTTTAGAAATGGTTTTTGTTGTTGTTAAGGTAGATTTATCTTAAAATGGTATTTGTTGGTGGATTAGTTGTTGATCTTTAACAATATCATCACTTCTTACTGTGTAGGTCGTTTTTGGGAAACTATTGTGCAGTAATGATTTTTTTTCACCTATTGCCTTCGATAATGGGGTAATTTGTGAGTGGAAAGGAAAGAGAATGTTGTAATAGTAATTCTGAAGAAAGGAGATCCAATGGGGTGGGGGGTGTTGAATTTGATTTGTTAGGAGATAAAATCTGAAAATGTACAAGTTGTCATTAGGAAGTGATTGACTGATTTGTGCATTATTGTGTTGCCTTTTTTTACTTATTTACTTGGGCAATTGTTGACTGGGACAGGGAGAAGAGAGTGGTGATACTGAAGAAATGAAATGAACTATTGGAAGAATGGCAAGTATGATAAAGGGATAACTTAAGTTGGTAGGAAGGGCATTTATTATGGTTTCATGCCAAGGATAACTGATGAGATGAAGGGATCTATATAAAGAATTTGGACACTGGTGTGTGAAGACTATTATTCTTGGTGTATGTGTAGATCTTGGGAATGGGTCCATTTTGCATGTTTACGGATCCATGGCCCTCACTGTCGCTGATTGTCCTTGGATTTTCATCGAAGAGCCCAATGTTTAGAAATGTGGTATTTGGCTGCATGTCTATATTCCTCATGCAGTCATGCACACTGGGAGTATATTCAGACCACATGAACTGAATATGCACTTGCTTATGAGATCCTCCTGGAAAGTTGATGCAGCTGGATTTTGATCCACATCTCGATCCATTTGTATTCAAAAAACCCTAATTCTTGTATCACACCCTTCCCCTGCTTTACTATCAAAAAGTACACCTACGGATCCCACATTGTCCCTCTTTTCCTTCTCCTATGCTGTGCCGCCTACTGGGCCAGTATCCTTCGCCAATGATGCCTCTCGTTTGTGCTGCATCCCTCCCCCTCACTCCACCACACTTCCCTCCGTCGGCAACTGCTGCCTGCATCACCTCTTCATCAAGCCGACTCTGCCAATGGCATTGTCTCTTACATTGGTCCACCTCCATCCTTTAAACACATGTATTTGTTTTATTTGTATCTATTTTGTATACTAATGCAGTATAGTTGTATAGTGGATTAAATATATTTGTGTACTGATTCGTTTAGTTAATAATTGATATTTTAGATAATAATTAGTTTCTGTCTTTCTATGATGCACAGTGGTTCTTTAGTTACATCCAGTACAGACCGCTTGCTGAAAGAGAACTGCATACTGCATTTACCATTTCTGATTCTTCTGTGCACTGCATATTATTGTGTTTGTCATTTGCTGTGCCCCCGTCTATATACTTAGGGACGAGGAAAGTTGGGTTCAAATATCAATGTTTTTGGATAAATGGCACTTCCACTTGCTATAATGCATGGATGGGATACAATCAATTTTTTATCTTGCGTGCAAAAATACACATTTGATATGCTCTTTTGTGATATTAACTATGGCCTTGCTGCCTTTATGTGGGAAAAGGCTTTGTTGTTGTTGATGGGTATTTATTATTATGTAACTCACCCAAAGTTTTCTCAGAATTATTGGCTGAACATTTGCCATAGTGAACATGCCATGCATTTCTCTTATGTCATTCTTACGTCAAAGGAACATCTCAAAAACAATATGCACCTGATCATGATATCGTTTTATTTTGCTTTGTGAGTGCATGTTCACTCATTGCTGATACTTCTTAACAGGCCAAACCCGAAACTGTTGACAAGGTAGCTGCCATAGTGAAGAAACAACTGGCACTTGGTGATGACCAAGTAGTCAACGGCGAGTCCAAGTTCAGTGCCCTAGGTGCTGATTCTCTAGACACGGTATCCATTCCTCCTACTCTTCCTTTTCTTTGCACCATTGCATGAATTCTGAGTTTTCTTTGCCACAACTCTTCTAGGTTGAGATAGTGATGGGCCTGGAGGAGGAATTCGGAATCAGCGTGGAGGAAGATAGCGCCCAAAGCATTACGACCGTGCAGGATGCTGCTGACATGATTGAGAAGCTGTTGGCGAAGTAAGCTTGATAACATGATCCACAGATTTGTTGTCGGGAGAGAGGCTGCATAGGAACATGATCAAGCTTTAATTTATTTGTGAGGCTGCGACATATATTTTAGGTTGTGGACTATACAATAAGTAGTTGCCGACATTTAGACGTTGCTTGACAGGTTTGGAAGCTTTCTTCTTACGTCTGTTCTAATGTTTCTTCATTTCAGACTTGTGGTTGTCCCCATCATCCGATTTTGTTATTGCAGTTGCTATTTCAGATGCTTCAGGTTGCATTTTTGTCTGCTTCTTTTTGAATTTTGACTATGTTTCTTTTGTAACGAGTGTCGACTCTTCTCCGACACTTATTATCTGATATGGCATTCGAAAACCAATGTAATGAAACTTCAGTTCTAAGATCGCCACTCTATTGCTTAATGCACTTGGTCACCTAGTTATTTGCAAGATGAGATTGATGTTGGTCAGACTGATATGGTTTCAATTATAGGTCCCAACAAAAGTTTTAATCCCATTCAACAGTGATTGTCACTAATTTTTTAATTAACCTGTTATTGGGTCATTGGTCACTAATTTTTTAATTAACCTGTTATTGGGTCATTGGTCATCCCAACCTGTTCCAACAGGTAATTGACTATTAGGGGCTGTTTGTGTAGGGGATTACCCCTTTTTTGGAGCTCAAAACCCACGGTTCCTCTCTCATATGGGGCCTACTCACCTTTACTTTCTAGGGATTTTTACCCAGCAGACTCTAAACATTTTAAAATGCCTCTACGACCTTTTGCATAATGTAATTACTTCATCGACCTTATAAATTACTCGAAGAACCCCCACAGGCTTAAAACATATGACTCGGAGGGTTCATGGGGAAAGAGTTGACAAGTTTACGAGGTTGAGGGGGGAACTAGGTTGTTTCAAAGATCGTGGAGGTGATTGACAAAGTTTATAGGGTCTGTTGAGTAAAAATCCCTATTTTCTAATACATTAAATAAATCAATTTTCTTTTATCAATTTCATCAGAAAATTATATATTATACCATCATGTCATCTAAAACTGCCCTTTGAGGCCTTTTGTGGTTTCATCCCGCTTTTCACAGAGTAAGGTTCCACGTAAAATCATGGTGTTTCCATGTTCTATCTTTCTTATTTATGCTTTGTTTATCAATCGCTTCCGCATTCTTCTATTTTTCTAACATGGTATCAGAGCGGGTTCGATTCTCGAGCATTTCAGATTTTTTTATGTTCGAGATTCGTTGTTTTTTGTGTTGAAGATCTGTTGTTCTATTTTGGAAATCTCTGCCTTCATTCAGATCTATGTTCGAGATTGTTCTATTCAGATCGATCTCCAGATCTGTTCATGTTCATGTTTGAGGTTTTTTCTCTGAAACCCTAGCAAAAGTTCCCGTAGTGCTTCTCCAGACAGAAGCCCATTCAAGCAGCGTTTGATCTCCAATCTACAGCAAAAAGGGCATCTCCACCATCGCAGATCAAAACCCTACTAGGGTTTCTCCTTCGATGAAACAACCACATCTCAAAGCCTCAGGTGAATCCTGCAATCCTCCAAGACAAGTCCATCAGGGACTACTGCAAGCCAAAGAGGATGCTCCTTTGGCGAGCATCTCGAAGTCCAGCGTGCAGGCAGCGCAAGAACTGGAAGCCCCATCGGCCTCCTCCTCCTCCCTTGCTGGCGACATCACCTCCTTACTCCTATCAAGGCGGCAACCCCGTGATGGCCACTAGCCACAGGCGACGCGCAAGGCTTCATCAATCGCAGAAGGCATCCCCCTAGGGCACACAGTTCCCAGGCGGCGCACGACATGTGCGTCCCCAGGCGGCGCGCATCCTGTGCGACCAAGTAGGCGCAACATCCCCGGCGGCGCCACCATTCTTCTTCGCTCGAACTCCTCCAGCGGCGGCGCTCCTCCTAAAGCCATCCCTCGCAACCCCAATTACCCTACAAGCACCGGCCATGTGCGTGTATGCCTCAACCGACATCTCCATTCTCGGCGGTGAGATGCGGCGTGGCCTCCAGGCACGAAGAGCCCAAAGGCGACGCGATTCCAAGATCTCCCTCGCGGGAGCTTATCAGCGGCGGCAGATGAAGAACCTTCCATCGGGGGAGGCATAAGAAGGGTTCCAATATTGGGAACCCTAAAGGAAAGCGGACCGAGAAAAAAAAGGGCCAGGCCGTTTAACAAAAAAAATATTGTTCTCTTGTGGGCTAAAAAAAATGAGGGGGCTATTTAAAAAAATCTTGGAGAGATCCGTGCCCCCTTAAAAAAGGGGGAATGAGAGAGTTGGGCCCAAAGTGGGCTGCTGGAATTTAAAAAAAATGCGTTTCAAAAAAAACAAAAAAATGAGAGGTTTCTTTTGGAGAGCTTTCAGCCCAAAGAAAAAAATGAAGGCACGTTTGTTAAAAAAATATTTGCAAAAAAAAAATCAAAAAAAAGAGAGCGCGTACAAAAAAATAAACCGTATGCAAAGAAAAATTGCAAGAAAAACCGTAAAAAAATGATTGAAATGGCTATTTTACAAAAAAAAATGAGAAGCCAAAAAAATCGACATCGGCATTTGTGATGGTTATTTTCCCCCATTTTTCATTGTCTTCTCCCAACTTGGTCATTCGACCAGTATGGGAGAAAGGGGGAGTATGGTGTAGAGTCGCATGTCTTCTTCCAGTTTCAGAGATTTCCAGACCATTCAGTTGTTCAGACTCTACAGTTTTCAGACGAAGATTTTCCATGCGCAATTTCAGACTCGACGTTCAGATTCTGAGTCCACAGTGTGATGTGCAGTTGTTCAGACTCGACAGATTGGTCAGAGTCCAAGTTTGAGGCACTCCATGATGAGAGCCCATTTTCGAGTTCTTTAGAGAGAGACTCATTTTCAGACACGCACATAGATGCGGTCTTATTACAGATGAGCACATGTTTGCCATCTTTTGTTATGGTCCTCATCTTTTCTTATTGTTATAGGTCAGAGTTTTCATGTGAGCCATAGGGACTCCAGAGTAGAGGACCATTCCCTATGCCATGTTGGCAAGGGTTTTCATGCTGTATCATAGGTACACCAGAGTAGTGCACCATTCTCTGTGCCAGATGGAAGAGACCCAGTTCTCCGAAGATGATACTTTTTTCAGACTCCATTCTCCAGCGACCGTGGACTCCGAAGAGGATTGCACAGCCACGACCCTTATTCAGTTCGACCCTTTTCAGAGATGGAGCAGTTGTCCACGTTATTGTGGCGGGCCAGAGTTCTCCATGTGGAGATTCAATTTCAGTTGCAGTGACTCTGACAGGCGTAGTTCAGAGCACATGCTCTCCGACGAGGAGATTCAGAAGACACACTCCAGCCCATTCGTCCTCCTCACCTGCACTGCATGAGAAGCAACGTCCTCGACTGCAGCAATGTGCGCGTTGGGTTGATATTATCCGTAGTGTCCTGTAGCGTTGAGTTGAGTTTCTTTCTGTTTGTCAAAGCTGAGCATTGCATGCTCCAGCTTGAGGGGGAGTGTTGGAGTATGCGTTATATGCGTCACATGTATGGGAGATGGGTAAATGGATACCTCCAGGATCCATTTACCCCATCCAACAGTTTAGTCCCACATTGTCCAGCGGTGGGACTTGGAGGCTCTATGGAGGCTATATAAGGAGCCCCGGACCTCCTGTATCCAATGAGAAAGTCAATAGACAAATACGACCCTTTGAGGCCTTCTCCCGTGATTTCATCCCACTCCTCACGGAGTAGGGTTCCACGTAAAATCATGGTGTTTCTATGGTCTATCTTTCTTGTTTATGCTCTGTTTATCAATCGCTTATGCATTCTTCTATTTTTCTAACAGTAATTCCTCCCTTGACCTTATAAACTTGCTAACTTTTTCCCCATGAACCTTGCGGTAAACTCCCATCAATTGGACTGTTAAAGTAATTGAATTTTGTTAGTTTTTAATGTATAATACTCTTTTCCTTTGCAAAATTTACAATGACTGTCCTTCCCCCTTTCTCTCCCCTCATCCATAACCATCTCCACCTATCTCTTCTTCCTCTTCCGATCGACTAATAAATCATGTATTTATCGTCATTATACATCATTTATTATCTATCTTTCTTAAGTTAATCACAAGATTCATTGACTAATTAACATTAAATAACAAATTGTGTGTTGTAGATAATTGACATTAATTACATTATATTATTATAAATCTAGTATGGTGTAATATTTTATATATTTATTGATTATTAAAAATCAAATAAAAATTAGATTAATATTGTATATAAATAAATTAACATAAAAATACAAAAAATAAACAAATGAAAATCAAAAGAAATTATTTTATATTGTTTTAATTGGTATTTAATTTTTATCTATGTACAAATGACTTCTGATCTCTTTGACTTCTACATGAACTTTCATGTTCATCACCTTTTTTAATTCTCCCTCTAACCAATTCTTTTTGAATTTATTATTTATTTCTTTAATTCTAATTGGGTCATGTGACACCTTCAGATTGAGCTATGTGGCCCGTTCCTATCATGCCACCCGCGCCTTGATTTCTGTTGTTCGATCCTTCTTAATCAAGCACATCTCATATGCCCGTTAGTGCTTCATTCTGGACTGTTGGATCATATGATCCAATGGTTTGGATCATCTCCAACCTCCAATCGTTCTCCCTCCTCGTCCAAACCGCCACCTTCATCGTGTTTTCACATCCTCCTCGAGTAACGCCCGAGCCAACTTCATGTTCCATCGTCTACCCCTATCATCCCTCCTCCACGCTTGATCTTCAAACTGCCCTCTCCATTCAATCTTTACCATTTTTGGGCAGTTGAAAACCGTCGTGAACAACCTGGAAACTGCCACCTTTACCCCCTTCAAATACTTCTCTGTCACCTCAAATGATGGCGGTCCACCTTTGAATAGGTTATTCTCCCAACCCTCTCCTCCCCTATGTGACAGGGGAGGAAAGATTGACGGAGGCCACGACAACGGTAATCTTGGTGTGACCCATGGCTAGTTGTCATGCTACAATGTCGACTAAGTTGTTGTTCGAGCTCGTGTCATGGCTGGACACTCAGAGTGAAGACCCGAGGTTGAAGACAACATCAGCCCAAGCCAATTTCCATTCACCTTTATCTGTGAGATTCAATCAATTTAGATTTTATTTTCGCTTATTCTTTGCTTATTTTTCTCTAATTGTACATAATAACCATTGATTTAAATGATTTCCAACCTCCCTCGTGCTTTGGTGATGCATGCGGAGGATTCAATTTCCCATCATTCCTCTTCCAAAACCTCCACCATCTCCTTCTTTCTCCTTCAGCAAGAAGGAGAACCCATCACGGCTGCCACCTTCTTCGCTCGACTCAGCCTCCACTCCACTCACGTTTGCACGCACCCACTTTGATGTGCTTCGGCTATACACTTCTAACATTTGTAGGTGTCGAGAACCTTCAATGGCTGGAATTCTTGGAGGAGCTTCGATATGAAGATTCTTCTCCGATGTCCCTTCATCGTCTTCAAATTTCAGGGGCTCGCGAACCTTCATTGACCAGGCATCATCTTTGCGGACCTTCTCTGGACTCTTGCTGACTCTCAGAGCATCTCCAGGGGCACGACAGAGCAATGGGACTCTCGTCGGAGACTAACCTCGTAGCCACCGCGTGTGGCGGCGCTCTTCCAAGGATGATGCACATATGTCGTTGGATCGTGCCTAAAAGGGTGCGATCTAACGACCCAATTTCAACCACGTCTTCAACTCTGAACCTATAGCCTCAGGGAGATCCGAGCCATCAACCGAAGCAGAGGATCATGCCACGTGGCCCTAACCATAATCAGACACCTGAGCCTAGGACCGCACATGCCTCATGCATGGGCATGGGTTAATTACAAGTTTTCCCCCACTAGTTTTCCTTAAATGCAAAAATATCTCTACGCATGGGGTATTTTATATTTCAATGTTGGTTTCTGTTATTTGCATTTTAGGCCCTCTAGGGACTTGTTTGTGAACCATGTGTTATTTTTTTGCATGTTTTTACTACATTTATGCCCTTGCAATCAAACTTGAATAACTTGAGCATCTTGTATCTGATTGAGATGATTCAGTTTCGTTCTGACCATTGCTTCATTGTCTTCAATATGACTTTATTTAATCTCTGATTTGATGCTCATCGTTTGGTTTATTAAATAGACGATTTTACTGATGCTATTAGTCACATGAAATGAACCTCAACTTCTGATTAAGTGCTCAATTGGGCTTAGATTTAAATTACATAATTGCTTAAGTTTGAATAATCATTTTAGGGCATATTTGTGAGTATATGTGCATATGTTAGAGTTTTATCATTATGTTCATTCTGTTGATTTTCTAACATGTACAAAATTGCCTTGAAATTGCATTCTGTGAGCCACCCCCTCCATCACCTCCCCCTCCTCGTATTCATCCACCCTTGTCACCCTCCTCCCCCTTTGGATGGTGGGATATATGTAGGGTTTAATGGAGCTACCTCCATGGAGAGCCAATTTGACTACCACCACCTTTATTTTTAAATTTGCTAATGTATTTTTTGAAAACACGTGGGTGTTTAATCCATTAGATGACATCATGTTGTGATTCTAATTTTGTGTAAATAGACATTCCTAACATATTTAACTATATTGGGTCGATTTCAACAATTCTGAGATCGTTAAAATTTGCTAGGTTGATCGGTGAATTATGAGTTTCGAATTGAGTCGAAACTTGAATCACAACATGCTTTCATCTAATGGAATCACATGAGATTTCAAAAAATACCTTAAAAATAAAAAATAATAATGAACACAGTCAAGTTGGCTCCTTCTTAGGTCATATATATACGTATGCGAAAAAGGAAAATGTGCCTATGATCACACATAACTGTGTTCTCATTTGTAAAAATGAATAATTTTTTAATAAAAATATAAATCAAATCCGTCGATCTTGACTTATACTATATTTGAAGACAATATTAAAATTTCAGGTCATTCGAAGCTCTTTAACTCATCCATCGAGTGATGTTGGATTAATTTCATCACAGCCGTTGATTGATTACTATTGCTGGATTGTGTTCACGCTAGAACTTGAGTATTTAAAAATTTAGTGATACACAATGTTGTGTGTGCCCATGGGCACATACTCCTTGCCCTATGTATATATAGAAAAGGGAGCATACTCCATGCTCATTTTTCGTCACTTTTTTTGAAAAATACCATCATGTATTTTCATCACTATATCCCTCTAATATGTCATTCTAATTTCGTCAGAAACGTAGACTCTTATATATATGATATTTTTCCAATGAGACGTGGTCCTTCCTTATCTAAGGAAGGCTAATGATCCCATGCATCTGTAGTTAATCTAACAGTTGTTATTAAAGGCATGTTAATATTATTATTTAATTAACCAAAAATCCATTTTGATCATTATTCATTATCTTAATATAGTATGTAATCGTATAAAATATCTCTTCATTAACCTCTCTCCTAATCTTTCTAAAAATCTTACATGCACACCTAAAATATCTCATTAATCTCTCTCCTAATCTTTCCATTTATTTCAAAATCTCACATGCACAGAAAGCGGGAGGAAGAGGACGTCGGATGTTGCTCGTCTCCATCTCCGCCATCACTCGTCTCTATCGTGCACACATCACAGGCCTTGTCTCCGCTGTCTCCGTCGTCTTTACATGCCTCTTCATCCTCTTTGCCACCTTCATCTCCGTCTTCACCATCGACATGGCTGGTAGGAGGTTCTTCGTCACCGTCGTCTCCGTCTTCACCATAGACATGGAGTGGTTCATAGTGTCATGTGTGGCTTCATCGGTAAGACGGAAGTGGGTAGCACGCGTAGTTGCCGTGGGATGATGTCGCAATTCTCCGGGAAGTTCTTCATGCAAACAACGACAACAACGTGCAGATCAAATCGTGATGTGTGTAGCAAGATGGTGGCAGTGCGAGGAGGCCATGCAACCATTATATCTTACCTATATTATTTGTATAATACAATATTGATGTGTATTATACATATTTGATATGTATTTTTACATAATAATTTTGTGCGAATGACAATTGTAGTTTTTTATTTATCTTGTATGTTTGATGTGTATTATACATTTTGGATGTACATTATACATTTTGAATTTGTATTATAAATATTAGTTTGTATTTTTACTTATCGATTTAACGTGAATGTCTATTGCATTTTTACAAATAACTATACAAAATTTATTTTTACAAAGAACCATACAACCATTACAAAGAACCATGCATTAATTGCTAATGTAAATTGTATTCTACAAAGAATCATACAAATTTTACAAATGACTAATTAATTTTTGAAGGAACCACAGATTATACAAAAAACATACAATCATTGCAAAAGGAATCACAAATCCTACAAAAAAACACGTGAGGATACAAACATCTGCATCATAGTAATGTCTTCCAGCATTAAATAGGGTATTATTTAACTAAGTTATTACAAAAAAATACCAAAATTAGATCTAGCTAAATTTAGTATTTTGAAATATTAAATGTATGCATAATTAATGCAAAAGATGATGACCAAATACCCTTTTCGATAAATAAGTTGATGGTGTCGTTAGATTTGAATCTAACTGCTACGATCATTAACATACCTTCCATATGGAAGGACTCCGAGTGGGGGGGCTAACTTGGCTCCCCCATCCTATTTTTCTCATTTTTATTTCTTAAAAAAGGCTTCCATGGATTTTCATCGCTATATCTATATATTATGTCATTTAAGTTTCATGCGAAACAAAGGCTCATACGGCCTCCATCCAGACATGATTGATTTCAACAATTCTGCGACTGTTAAAAATGTTTGTTTATACGAGTCTCTGTTTTGCATGAAACTTGAATGATATAATATAGAAATATAGTGATGAATTTCCATGAATTCATTTTCAAAAAAATAAAGAAATTGAGGGAAAATAGGACAGAGAGCCAAGTTCGCTTCCCCAGAGGGCAACCCCATTTTACCCATGGGGCTACCCCATGGGGGAGCTAACTTGACTCCTCGTGCTCCCACTTTTCTTATTTTTTGAAAATGAATATGTGGAAATTCATCAATATATCCATATATAATGTCAATCAAATTTATGCGAAACAGAGACTCTGACGGTCTCCATCAAGAAGGGGTCGATTTCAACAATTCTACAACCGCTAAAAAATGACTGTCTAGAAGGAGGTCGTATGAATCTCTGTTTCACACGAAACTTGATTGAAATGGTATAGGGATATAGTGATGAATTTTCACTATTCATTTTTCAAAAAAAAATTAAAAAATGAGAAAAATGGGACGGGGAGCCAAGTTAGCTCCCCGCGGAGGGCAACCTCGTTTTACCCATATATATATATAGAGGAGTGATCCTGTGAGAGCCAAAACCTGTGAGAGCATGAGAGCATGCATTCTGGACCACATGATCCAACCAGGAGAGAGGAGACCAGGAGAGAGAATCCAGAATCATGTGGTCCACAATGCATGCTCTCATGCTCTCACATTATTTTGCTCTCATAGGATCACTCCTATATATATATATATATATATATATATATATATTTGGGTTTGTCCCTTGTGGGGAGCTATCTTGGCTCTCCCTGCCTCATTTTTCTCATTTTTTATTTTTTAAAAATACTTCCATGGCTTTTCATAACTATATCCATATATTATGTTATTCAAATTTTGTTCGAAACAGAGACTCTTACGACATCCATCCAGACGGGGTCGATTTCAACAATTCTACGACCGTTTAAAAATTACTGTCTAGATGGAGGCCGTATGAGTTTCTGTTTCTCACGAAACTTGAATGACATAATATATAGATATAATGATGAATTTTCATAGATTCATTTTTCACAAAAATAAATAAAAAAATGGAGAAAATGTAGCTTTACATGCAGTGATGTCATATTTTACCCTATATATATTAGATCGGGGAGCTTGCACCATGGTGCACATAACTTTACATGCACCGATGCCATAAAAATCTATTTTTTGAAACAAAACCTGGGGGATCTACTTAGAAGTATTAGTGGAATACTTGTTATAAATTTCGTGCAAAACAAACATTCCTAACATGTTCATATGGAATGGTTAAATTTTAGCAATTATGAGATCATTAAAATTTCACAGTCTTGAATGATAGCTTAGGAGTCTCGAATTAAGTTGAAATTTGAATAACATCACGATGATATAAGGTGATCTAAATCCCATGTAATTTCATTCCAAAAAAAAATAAAAATATAGATGTTTATGACACCAGTGCATGTAAATTTACATGCATCTTGGTGCAAACTCCCCAACCCCCCCCCTCTCTCTATATATATATACAAGGTTAAATGGGATTGCCCCTTGGGGCGAGCTAACTTGGCTCCCTCACCACATTTTATCCATTTTTTATTTTTTTGGAAAATGTTTCAGTAGAATTTCATCACTAAATAGTATTATATGCCATTCAAGTTTCGTACGAAACAAAGACTCCTACGTCCTCCATCCAGACAATCATTTTTAACGGTAACAGGATTGCTGAAATCGACCATGTCTGAATAGAGGCTATAGGAATCTCTATTTCGCACGATATTTTGAATGGCATAATATATTGATATATTGACGAAAATCCACAGAGGTAATTTAAAAATTAAATAATGGGAAAATTGGAGCGGGAAGCCAAGTTAGCTCCCCCTAACGGGCAACCCCATTTAACCCATATATATTTACATGGAGCTCTTCAATTGAGGTGGCACCTTTCTTTGATTTTGGAAAGGTATCAATTTCGACCTTCGGATAATAAATGTGCGTTGGAGATTAAAACCACCATGATATAAATGGTGGTTTTGGTGTAACAAAACTTCCTAAAATAGAGAATAGATTAAATTATTGCTTAATTAGTACAATCAACATCATAGAACATTCTATATTTAGACAAACCCGAGGAGTGCACGCTATATTTTTCAAAAATATAAGATGGAATAAATGCTTGCTTTTTGAAATAATTATTATCAATTTACAAAAGATTTATATCTTTTACAATCATGTGTTGTGAATTACAAAAATTTAACCACTGATGTACACAAAAAATCCAAATTCGACAAAAATAGTATGTTATGTGTTTCCTAAAATATAAAGTACTTTTAATGGCATAATTAATTGATGTATATGTGAAAATTATTCTTACAATGATGAGATTTTTGTTGCAACTATATTTCCTGTGTTTCCTAAAATATAGGGTACTTTTAATGGCATAATTAATTGATATATATGTGGAAATTATTCTTACAATGATGAGATTTTTGTTGCAACTATATTTCCTAATATATCAGATGGGGTACATTGCGAACACATTATATATGTTACATGTCATATGCATATTATTTTAAGGGGGTTTAAATGTGGGGTGTATTTTTTTATTTCTCAAATTAGAAAAATACACGTAATAGTACATGTTAAATCTCGTTTTCATCCAAATTCTGTATAAGCAATATTTGTAAACCGCAACATTTTTTTTGTAAATTCCGTAGTATCTTTTGTGAATTGTATTTGATTTATTTTGAAAAATTCGGTAGTCTCCTTTGAGAACATTTTGCAGGAGCAAAGTTTGTAAACTGTGATATTATTTTGTAAATTTTGTGGTCTCTTTTGATTGTGATTTTTGTAAAATCAATGACTTATTATTAATGTATAAAATTTTTTATATGTCCATCCATCCTAATATCATGGGTCTCTCAAAATTCATCATTCATTGTAAAGTTTGTGTAACTTTTGTAAAATCCATGCTCTCATTGTAACAATTATGTGTTGATCTGCAAAATAAAAGTCAATCAGTAATTATCATTTATTCTTCAAAAGGGGTAACATGAAAAATGCGAAATGTAAATTGAATGTATGTAATGTAAAAAATATCTGGTACATGTTTAAGTTAGTGATGTAGAAGTCGTTTAAATGTAAAATATATAATGACATTGCAAAATGAGATGAGAAAATTTAAAATGATCTTATGTATTGTAATTATGTACATCGTATTATTAAATTAGTGTAATCAAAATCACAGAATGTAAAAACTTCATGTGTATATGTCATTAATGCAATTAAAAAGCATTTAATTAAAATCGAATACGTATATACATGTTATATAATCTATACAGAGGAGAAACAAGATCTCTAATCGAGGATGATCGGATATTTGATCGAGTTGGAATCAAAATCAAAAGAAAACTAATATCAAAATAAAAAAATAAAAGTAATGTAAAATAATCTGGAACTCGATCATTGGATGAATAAAAAATTATTAAGAGCATAAATAAATTACTAAGAACATGCGACCACCTCCTACCACTCAATGCACCACCGCGTCGTTGCCATGCATCATCGTCGTCTTTGTCGCACATCATCGTTTCCGCACATCATCGTCTCCAAATGCAGCTACCGCCTCTACTTCGTGGGTTGACGAAGAAGAGAGACAGAGAGAAGATCCTTGTCAAATTTTTCTTTTGGAAATTCGAGTTATTGAGAGCCAAGATCGTGATGGATGTTATATTTAGAAAATTAAATCTGAGTAATTAATAAGCAACGGGAAAATGACGTAACCAAATGAAATATTCGAATTTTTTCTAAAAATGGTGATTTGGAGGTTTTTTCGACGGTGGTTTTGGATTTAATTTAGCAGTTTTGTTAACCACTGTTGATCCAAATTGGAGGGCTCTTAGGAGGTTTTACACCATACTCATGAAAATATAGAACTTTAATTCAAGTTTTCCCTATATATATATGGAAAAGGAACTCTACACATGTGTGTAGGTAAGTTTCATGCACCCACCTCTTTTCTCCTCTATTTTTTGATTTTTTTTGAACTGAATCATTGGAGGATTTAAATCACAATATATCACCGTCGCATCATTCAAATTTCAACGTATTTTAAGACTTCTAACTTATCCATCAAGACAGTCAAATTTTAACGGTCTCAGATTTGCTGAAATCGACCTCTTCTGATGGACGTGTTAGGAATGATTGTTTTGCATGAAATTTGAAACACATATTCTATTTAATATTTTAAATAATCCTCTAAGGATCCATTTCAAAAAAAATAAAAAAAAA
Source organism: Ottelia alismoides (assembly GCA_037367405.1). Lineage (NCBI taxonomy): Eukaryota > Viridiplantae > Streptophyta > Magnoliopsida > Alismatales > Hydrocharitaceae > Ottelia > Ottelia alismoides. The sequence goes on along the minus strand of JAZKJV010009649.1, from coordinate 244,426 downwards.
TTAGAGAAAAGTGGTGCGTGTAGGAAACTTACCTACACATGGTTGTAGTCTCCCCAATCCCCCATATATATGGGTTTAATGGGGTTGCTCCGTCCTATATCTCAACGATTTTTTTTTGAAAAATACCACAATATTGTTTCATCACTATATCCCTTTAATATGGTGTTTCAATTTCATCAGAAGCAAGACTCACATGCCCTCCATATAGAATAAGTAATTTTAACGGTCTTAGAATTATTGTAATCAATCTGTTCTGGATGGAGGGTATATGAGTCTCTATTTTTGACGAAATTGGAATGACATATTAGAGGGATATAGTTATGAAAATAAATGGCAATATTTCCAAAAAATAAAAAAAATTGCCTAAATATGTGGCGGGATAGCCAACAAGCAGCTCCATTAAATCATATGTGTGTGTATATCGGAGCTGGGAGCTTACACCCGGGGGTGTAGGTAACTACCTACATCCGACCTTTTTTTCTTTATTTTTGGGATTTTTTGAAGGAAACTTTAGGGGGATTTGCATAATATATTGAGGATAATATGTGTTTCAAGTTTCATGCAAAACAAACATTCCTAACACGTTGATCTTGACAAGGTCACTTTCAGCAATTCTAGCAGTCTTGATGGAGATGATAGAAGCTCCTAAATAAGTTGAATTTGGACACCATGGTGATATATGGTGATCTAATTCCCAATGTTTTATTTCAAAAAAATTAAAAAATAATGAAAAAAGAGTCGGGTGTAGGTAGTTACCTACATCCTCGGGTGTAGGCTCCCTTTTTCCTATATATAGGGCTAATCTTGTGAGAGACAAAAAGTGTGAGAATATGAGAGCAGTGAGTCTGGACCATTAGATTCTGCTCATCTCTCTCCTCCAAGCAATCAACATAATCTAATGGTCCATACTCACTGCTCTCATGCTCTCACAATTTTTGGCTCTCACAGGATCTTCCTTATATATATGTATATATATAGAAAAAATGGGGTTGTCCTCTAGAGGCAGGCAACATGGTTGCACCGCTCCATTTTCCAGTTTTTTTTTTAATTTTTTAAAATAAATAATGTATGTTTATCACTATATCTCTCTAATATCTCATTCCAATTTCATCTGAAACATAGACTCACATGTCTTCCATGTAGAACTGATAATTTTAACTATCTTAGAATTGTTGTAATCAACCTATTCTAGATGAAGGGCATATGAGTCTCTGTTTCTGAAGAAATTGAAATGACATATTAGAGGTATATATTGATGAAAATACATAACTTTATTTTTGAAAAAAATAAAAAAAATCGAAAAATGAGGCAGAGACAGCTCTAGTGAATATATATATATATATATATGTTTAATGGGAATGCCCCTTGATGTGTGACGTTTACCAGGAGAGGGATGGGGGGGGGATTTTTCCCAGAATGGGTACGACTCAAAAATATTCCTAGAATTACCATATATCGGCAAACAGTTTGTCGTGGTGTAGTAAACCATTTGTCGTGTCACATGGACGGATGGGAGTCATGAATCTGAACATGTTAGTTTGACTAAGTCCAAATTACGCTCTATTCTATAGGTGCAAAAAAATCTTGTTTAGGGCTTTGGACCTAATAAATTATCTGGGTCAAGCAAACTAATTAAAGCAATCAATATGTGGCTCACGAAATCTGCATGAAACAAATAAAAATAAAGCGATGAAAAATCAAAACCGATGAGGTCCCCCAAGTGCACCGGCACTTGGCGAAACAGACCCCGCAAAACAAGGTTTATAGTGTCCTTTTATAAGAGTTCAAATGAAGAAATGCTAAAATAAATAAAAAAACTATCTATGCTCCAAATGGTTGTCTCTCTCAAAATCTTGTTCTCCTCCTCTCACGCTCTCCTGCGGCTTCAAGATGAATCAAGCCGACTCCGCTTCTCTTGGGTGCTTTGGTGCTCCTAAGAACTCCGCCCTCGCTCATCGGGCTCTCGCAAGAAAGAGGAAATAGAAAATATGTAAGAGACACAGGTATATGAAAATATGAGAAAAAGTGAATAAATTAGATAAAATGAATATGAACAATGAATAAATGTTGAAAAATATAAACAAAAATTTACAACCAAGAATTGCAAGTCAAAAGAGAAACCTAGCTACCTTCGCCATGCCTCCCCGGCAACGGTGCCATTTTGTTGAGCGGTATTTTAGGAGTTTTTAAATCAAGATATGAAATAAAAGTGCAGTGGTTGTTGCAACCCAAATATCCCACAACAAAAATTTATTTTTTTTCAAGCTACAATAATTAATTACAAGAGTAAATAAGCGAGAGAAATTTTTGCAACTTATTTACCTGTATAGCGAACAAGATCGAACTCAGGGAGGCTACAACTCCTGACGGTTATTCAATTATTGAAAAAATCAATTAAAAGAAAACAGAAATCTCAGTGTACACTATGCTTGGTTTTTATTTTGATTTTTTATTTTAATTTTTATAAATTTTTTAAATTTTTTTTCTAATTTTCAAAATTTTAGTGATTTTAATTTTACAATTTTTTAATTTTCAAAAATATGATTTTCAAAACAAATTCATGCACAAAATAAATGTAAAATATTTTTTGATTTTCAATTATAACAATAACGCTCAAAAATATCCAAAGAAAATATTTTGTGCTTTTATGATTTTTTTTTACATTTTTTGTGCTTTTTAGATATTTTTAGTTTTTTTAAGACTTTTAAAATGAATAAAAATAAGGGAAATGAAAACAGTGAAAAAACAGGACTATTTCGTAATTTAACAATATTAAATGAAATCAAAAATTGCAAAAAATATTTTCTTAAAAACGATGGGAAATTATCTACAAACAAAAACTAAAATTATTATTTTTGGATTTTTTTTCTACATTTTTTATGATTTTTATAAGATTTTTGATATTTTACATTCTTTTGAGTTTTATAATAATAAATGTGTGAAAAATGCACAAAAAATAAAAACACACCAAAAGAGAATTAATCTGATTTTTTTGGAATTTTTGAAGCTATATTCAAATTTTTAGGATTTTTCAAAGTTCAATAAGGGGAAAATGGCATATTTTTTTATTTTTGAATAATATCAAATGGAAATAAAATGTAATTAGAAATTTATACAATGATCAAGCATACAGCAAGAGTCTACACAATTTTTTGTAGAATTGTTAGATCACAAATAACATTTATTCCAGTAAGATAAACATGCAAGTTAAAGTCTGGAAATGAAGGACTGAAACGTAATTATTTATCGTTTTTGTATAAAAATTAACGTGAAATAAACAGAGGGAAGAAAATACAAATTACTGAGTAAAACGTGATAAGCACGTGATATGGCTCTGGCAGGGGCCTCTTTGCAATATGTAAAACTTTCGGGGACTGAAATGCAATTTTTCTAAAATATTTTAAAATCCCCTTAGGGTTTCTCTTTTGTTTTCTTCGTTCACAAACCAAAGCCAATGGGGCAATGGGGGCCCACCCTTCTTTTCTTCTCCCCCGCAATTGTTTGGCGGCGCAAGTCTTTGGATGGCAGTTGCGGTCGTTAGTCATCAAAGCATGCGTGGTGGATCTGCTGAACGACGGTGGAGGTCTGACGTGATGCAGACGGCAAGAGAGATGGGCTCCTGCTGATGGACGCATGCGGGGATCGGTGAAAGAGGCTCACAGTGATCGGCAAGGAGATGTGGTGGGGCGACACGCCCCGCGGCGGCGCTGGCGATGGACAATGGTGAAGGTCCTTCACGGCTCACTCGCACACGAGTGGTGCTGGGCGGTGTCAGCGCGACGTATGGGTGGCTAGGAAGCGGTTGCTCTCGCAGATCTGGTAGGTGGATGACGAAGAGGGTGGGCGGCGACGGCAGGAGTGTTGCCGCCCCAGCCAAAAAAAATTTATTTATTTTATTTATTTATTATATTTTTTGTAAAGTAGAAACAGAACTTTTTTTCAAAAATTGAAATTGCAGAGATCGTTATATATATATTATTTTTTATTTTTTTGTAATCTTTTTCTTTATTCCTGCAAAACAGATGTTAGAAAGAAAAATTATGTATTTTTTTATTTTATATTTATAAACAAATTAGGATGCGAGCAAGAAGGCCCAATCCCAAAATCAAATTGGAATACGTGAACGGGGATCTGGCAAAAAATAAGGAATGGATCCGATCTCTGGTCACCGTGCGTGACCATTGTTGAGTGTTTGTGTGAGGTAGAATGTGAACATGGAGAGATCGAGAAAATGAGAGATGAAAAATCCGGGTCGGATCGGATTGGAAAATTTTTTATGATTGATTGAGGATGATGATTAACTCCGATTAACTACTATGATTGAGAACTAAAAAATGACGATGAAATTAGATACGTAAATTAATCCTAAAATTATCTAATGAAAAGATTGAAATACAATGAAATGGATCTCCCCGAATGGAAGTAGATGAACGTCGTGATGGCCTCGACGAGGACCGACTCGCTGTCACCGAGCGGCTCGGAGGCAAGGCACCTCTCTACGACAAGAACGCTCTTGGAGAATAGGCTCCTCTCCCAAAAGATTGATCAAGAGAAACAAGAAGGAGAGGAGCTCAATAAAAAGGAGAAGAAGAATAAAAAAGGAAAATATGTACAAAAAAGGAAAGTGTTTAGTGGTTAATTAAATAAATTAATAAATAAACAAATTAAAAACGAAATTCATAATTAAATAAAATAAATAAAAAATTAATTTGCAAAAAATAATTAGCCACCTGAATGGTGGTTATTTAATGTATAAAATCAAATCTTATATACATGGTAAGTTTTCAAATCAAAACTAAACAAATAAATCAATCAATCAAAATTTCGTAATTATATTAATTTAATTAATTAATGTTAGATAATATTTTTTGTGATTTTTATAAGGAGGTTAATTTTATACATATCATATACACATAATGCACATTATACACAGGTACAAATAAAGAAATAATTTTATACAAATTTTTTTATTAAAATTTTTTATTTACTTTAAATTACAGTAAATGATATTTACAATTATTAAAAATATATTATGTATAAAAATAAAATAAAATAATAAATACAATAAAAATGGTAAAATTGCACAAACCACCCAAAAAACTATTTTTTCAACCGTAACTTCAAAAATTATGAAATCACATCCATTTTAAAGATAATTTAATTTAGAATACAATGGAAGTGAGTTTTATTTAATTCGAGTTCATATGGAGCCGGATTTGGTATTTCAATTATCGCTTTACGGCTTTTTTTCCTAGTATGGTTGCTTTTATTCTACATGATTTTATTTTGTAATTATTTTTATTATTTAGGGAACATTTTTATTTACAAATTTTGTTTTGAAAATTATTTAATTTGAGGTCAATTTATGTATAAAATAAAATAGTGTAAGTATACAAATATACACAGAAAAATATTTACAACGCATTTTTTTATTTTCTGATTAAGGACCCTATCTCCCCCAACTTTATTCTTGGTCGATCATGTCAAGTCTTATCCTTCTCTTGGGGTTCGGGTCTGACTGTATATAAGCATGTATCTATTACATATATATATACAGTCTTCTTCTTCTTCTTCTTCTTTTTATTTTTTTCTTTATTTATTTATTTATTTTAGGTTAAAATAACAATTGTGTACAATATTTACACACAGATGCAACTTAGTAAGAATATGGAGTTAGTATTATATACATATGTTTTATAAGGGATTTTTAGTTAAAATAAATGAATAAAGATGATGAAATGCAGATTCATCAGTCAAAAGCTTATGAAGTTTTGCATAAAAATCTTGAATCTAAGGAGAGCCAGAAGGAGATATATTCAGGTTGGTCAAAACAAGAGAAAGAAAGATCAAAGATCTTTCTCAAGTGAGATGCATTAAGGATGAGAAAGGTCATGTGCTTGCTACTCAGAAGGATATAGAGACTAGATGGGAGCAGTACTTCCGTTACTTTTCATTGGGGAAGGAAATGGAGAGATCGCTTTGGGTGATCTAGCTAGTAGTGAAAGATACTTGAATCGTGCAAGCTATAAACGAATACAAAGAAAGGAAGTAGAGGAGGCTTTGAAGATTATGAGACATGGGAAAGGTGTAGGACCAGATGACATCCCTGTAAAAGTATGGAGAGTTTTAGGTGAGCATGGTTTGACTTGGCTTACGAATCTATTCAATGTTATTTGGCGAAGCAAGGAAATGCCTGAAGAATGGAGGAGGAGTATCGTGGTGCCTCTTTATAAGAATAAAAGAGACATCCAAATTTGTTCAAATGACAAAGGTATCAAGCTGATGAGTCACACTATGAAAATTTGGGAACGTGTGATCGAAAGAAGGTTGAGGCAAGTTTTCAAAGTAAAAGAAAATTAATTTGGATTCATGACAGGTCGCTCAACTATTGAAGCCATCCATATATTGATGAGAACAATGGAGATTTATAGAGCTAAAAGGAAGAACCTCCATATGATCTTTATTGATTTAGAGAAGGCTTATGATTATGTCCCACGAGAGATATTGTGGAGAGTTTTGGAAAAGAGACAAGTACATGTCATATACATTTACCTCATAAAGGATATGTATAATAGGGATTTATCTTGTGTAAGGACCCCGACTGGGAAGACTAACTATTTTGACACATCAACATTGGTTTACATCAAGGTTCAACTTTGAGTCCATTTCTTTCTACTTTGATTATAGATGAGTTGACAAGTCACATTCAGGTTGAGTTACCTTGGTGTATGTTATTTTCTGATGATATTGTGTTGATTGACGAGACTGGAGATGGAGTAAATGAGAAGCTTGAGGTCTGGAGACCTGCTTTGGAGACTAAAGGATTCCATATAAGTAGGGCTAAGACGAATATATGGAGTGCACCTTTGATGGAAGCAATGGTGAAAGAATCGAGGTGAAGTTGGTGATGATAACATTTGGAAGAGAGATTCTTTTAGATATATGGGTTCTATTTTTCAACATGTTGGGGAAATCGATGGAGATGGTACTAATAGGATAAATGCAGTCTGACTAAAGTGGAGAGGAGCCTCTGATGTTCTCTGTGATAAGAAAAATCCTTTAAAAATTAAAGGAAAGTTTTACAAGCAGCCGTGAGACCTGCTATACTCTATGGATCTGAATGTTGGCATGTGAACCATAGATATGTGCAGAGAATGGTTGTAGCATAAATGAAAATGATAAGGTGGATGTGTGGACACACACATGTAAAGATCATATTCGGAATGATGTAATAAGAAAGAAAGTTGGTGTAACTCTGATTGATGATAGGATGTGAGAAAAATGCTTAAGATGGGTTGGTCATTTGCAAAGAAGATCAACTGATGCACCAGTTAGGAGATACAAGTGTTGGGATGTTGAGCCGGCTAAGAGAGGGCGACGACGGCCCAAGAAGTGTTGGAAAGAGACTATACGGAGGGATCTTAGTTTTTTTGGATATAAGCCCGAGATTGACTCAAGATGGATCTGAATGGAGGCAAAGAATCCATGTAGCTGACTCTACTTAATTGTGGGAAAAGGATTTGTTGTTGTAGAATCGATGGTCTCTCTAGAAGAGATTTTAAAATGTTATCTCCCACAAGAATATCATCATATACCAATTTCTTTGAATAAGAATAAGGTATTTTATGAAAGAATTCTCATAGAAAGATAAAATGCCATCACAAATCACTAGTATATATCATATCAAAATTTCATATCCTATTCTCAAATGAAGATCAAAAGGATCATCTTGGTGAATGAATGGTATGCAGAGTGAAACCCCTACATTACTAGGAAATTAATAAAAACGTGAAACTGCTCGACTATATATAACTATTGGGATTATAGAGAAGCCTATATGCATGTCTTCTTTATCCAAAATGAATTAAAGATGGACTGGTTTATGAACAATTTATAATATTACTTTAGAGTCACTCACGAAGTATTCCGGTAGGAACTATAAAAGTTCATTCCTTTGGGAATGAACAAAGCTGAAGAAGATCGGATATTACTAAAGACATGTGCAACACACGATGTTCCATGGATATTGCAATGGTCATGTAAAATTCGCAAAGGAGAACATCTACCAACCCTTTTTCGAACCATCTTTATAAAATGATGGGATAAGTTTCGATTTAATTAGATTTTAAAAGGAAAAACAATACCGAACATAATCATGAATCCGAAGCAGGATATTATCGAAGCAAATTAATAGCTTTGGAATGCTAAAAGAGGACATAACCAAGAAGCTCCAAGAAAATCACTTCTCCATGACTAATGGGAAGCTCTAGTTAATGATCTTTGTCGAGATACAGAAGATTTTCGATCCAGACAATGCGGAGATTGATTATGTCGATGACAATAAGGATGCAGATGACAATGGACGTCCAAACATATACAAGCTCATCCAGGAATGTAATCATTGTTCATTGTAATTACCTCCATGGATAAAAAAATACGGTAATGTTACATACCGTCGAAGAAAGCTGCCATTGAAAAGGTTGAAGGGACGTAAAGAAAATGCATTCAAAAATCCAATGATGCTCATTGCTAATAGATTTTTCTTATCTCTTGATGCAACTTAACGCATCCTTGAACGGACAAGAATCAAATAAAGGAAGGCACACTATTGAGAGATTCTCCGAGCCTCTCCCTTGACTTGCTTCTCTATTAAAATCCCTCTATAAAAGAAGCACCTTTGGCGAAAAGAAAGAACATGCAAAGAAGCAAAGAAGATCTCTCTCTATCCCCCCTCTCCCTCCCTCCCTTTGTGTAGTACTTTTGTGTATATTTTTACCTCTTCTAGTAGAACATTGCAATATCTACCTTCCTTGTGTAATTGAAGATTGCATTTTAAATATACATCTCACAGCAGGTATCGCTCATCATACCATAACTGTCGCTTCCTCCCTCTTTTTTAGAAAAATGAACAGATCTATCGACAACAAGTTGTTCCCCCTTAATTTTTGTTTTTGAAGATTCTTCTGAAAAATTCAACTGTATGGATTCAGTCTGCACACACACTGTTCTGTATATCTATCAATTTCCGTCTTAATATGAATATTGTAGATATTTTATCGAAATCATATTAATGCGGAAGTTGATAAGAACGGAGAAGAATATGTATGAACTCAATTCACACAGTTGATTTTTTTCACAAGAATCGCCCAAAAAAATATTGAAGGGGGGAAAAACAGGCCCTGGTGCGGGTAAACAAACTGGCAACAGCAGAAGGAAGTCACCTTTACCTATATTTACTGTGAAAATTCCAACCTTCCTGTTCAAACAGGATCGAGTTACTTTCTAGCTCATGATATGATCGTTGTAGTACAGACAGAGTAGGATTTGTAAGGTCGAAGGTGTTCATTCTAGCATCCCTTCGAAACATTAACCTCGCTAAATCCATCGCCGGAGCACCGCCGGAGGTCTCCAGCAACGAAGCCCGAATGCTTATGGAAATCCGGTCCTTCACGTTTAAATAAATATTTGGGAACCAGATAAACAAAATACATATCCTTCCCATGGATTATAAAAATATAAATATGAGGAATCTAGGTAGAGACTAGATCATGTATGTTTGACCAACATCATAGTTTAAAAAAAAAAGCAAGAGCACAAAGCATGCCTGTCCCCTGCCACCTTCTCTCCATCCCATTCCCTCACCCTATTATTAATTTATTATACTCCACCACTCATACACATATGATATATCACACTCCCCATCACATTTCTATTATTTCCACTGCATGCTCTCACAACCTCACCACCACCATCATCCCTCAATTATGGCCAACTTCCTCCTCCCCCTCCTATCCGTTGCCACAGCTCTTTGCTCCTTCCTCCACGTGGGCACCTCCATCGCGGTCCTCCCCTCGGAGATCCCGGCCTCCCCGACCAAGCTCCCGCACGCACCCAAATTCCCGTTGCAGCCGCCCGCCGCGGCACCGGTCGCAATGCCGTTGTTTCCCGTGCCGCGGAAAGGCGGTCGGGTGGTACCGGCGGGCGGGAGTTTGACGATCACGTCGAACCCAAGCCCGCCGAACCCTGACCGGGTCCGACCTGATCTAGCGTTGGCACCGTCGGGGCCTTCCGTCGGTGCCATTTCGAGCACGGCGTCGACCGGACGGGTGGTTGCGGTGGGTGAGCTTATGGTGCATGCTTTGATGCTTGTCTTCTGGTTGTGAATTGTCTATCAAGTGGTGGCTAGTTGTGGATTTTGCGCATTATGAGTCTGTGATCAGCCCTTTAGTTTAGTTAAATAATAATTTTGTCTCCTCTGTTTTCCTCTGTTTTTTTTTTAAATTAGCTAAAAATTTCTCGTATGTCTGCTTTTCGCCATCCATCAAGTTCAGCGGTCTCTATGATTCTTTGCTTGCATTTTTTCAGCGTCTGATTAAGATCAAAACGGAAATGTGTTGTGGTGGTCGGATTAAGCGTGGACTCGAAGGCGAGCTTCCTTAGTTGATGAACGGCGATGCCTCCGGTGACGGCACGGAGGGGGTGGGGGGCGAGGACGACGAGGAGAGGGTAGGAGTGTGCTATATTTGCACAGAAGAAGATGGTGATGAAGGTTATGGGATGACTTGAGCACCTCCAATTGGCTTAATTAGAGGGGTGTTTAACTACTTATAAGCTTAATGCGAAATGATAACCATTGCATCGATTTAGGAACAAGTGGAAACAGGTGGAATCCACAACAAGATCAGAAGTGGAATGATTATAGGTGAGTTGGACTTCATCATTCCCCCTTTGCTTTTGTGGCAGCACGGCACATGCATCGATATATCCAATACTGTAGCCCATTCGAAAGGTGTACTCCATATTTAATTCTTGAGTTGGGATCGGATTACTCCGCAACTACTCTTCGATTTTAAGGTTGGAACTGATATGTTGGGTCTCACTGTAACGTCCTGGACTTAGGTCCTCGGTCCGTTATCGAGGAAAATTGATCTTGACAACTTGTTGGGTTCAAGCGTAATTAGACCCGATGACAACCACCCAAAATGCTTAAGCTCAAGTTGTCAAGTAGTAATCCCCACCACTTATAAACCATACCCACACTTCGTGAATTTTAGGTATGGCACTATGTTTTTGGGGTATGGGTGTTACAACCTCCCCCCACTTATATTCGCAACGTCCTCATTACGACATGGTCCATCACTTCTTTACAGTGATAGTGACGGTTGCACGCTCCGGGTAGTCATTTCCTCCTACCTCTTTGTAGGGGTGGCTTCACCACTCGGGTAGCCCTTTCCACAATTAGAAAGAATTTGGCTCTGATACCATTTCTCAATTTATGTGTGTCATCCTTGCGCAGGGGTCATGCTAATTTTCTCTGTATCGTTCTAATTTTATCAGATGTCTCCGAAGAGAAAAGGAACCGATTGAGGCAAAAGATAAGTCCTCTACAGTTGTAGCTACACTGTCAAGTATGTCATGTTCATGGACCGCTTGTGCCAGCGATAAAGCCAGCAAAGCCACCAAATTCATTAATGATTAACAATTAAGACACGAACCCCAAATATAGTAATACTCCAACCCCAAATATAGTTCCATACCTAAAACTCACGGAAGTGTGGATATGGTTTATAAGTGGTCGGGATTACTACTTGACAACATGGGCTTAAGTATTTTGGGTGGTTGTCATCGGGTCCAATTGGGTTCGTACCCAACAAGTTGTCAAGGTCAGTTTTCCTCGACAACGGACCGGGAACCTAAGCCCGGGACGTTACAAATGGTATCAGAGCCAAATTCTCTCTGATAGTGGAAAGGGTTACCCGAGAGGTGGAGCCGCCCCTACAAGAGGTTGGAGAAAATGGCTACTCGGAGCGTGCAGCCGCCACTATCACTGTGAATAAGTGATCGGCCATGTCGCAACGAGGACGTTGCGAACATAAGTGGGGGAGGTTGTAACACCCAACTCCAAATATAGTGCCATACCTAAAACTCCGAAGTGTGGGTATGGTTTATAAGTGATGGGGATTACTACTTGACAACTTGGGCCTAAGCATTTTGGGTGGTTGTCATCGGGTCCAATTAGGCCCGTACCTAACAAGTTGTCAGGGTCAGTTTTCCTCGATAACGGACCGGGGACCTAAGCCCGGGACGTTACACTCACTTTTACCAATTAAATAATATCACATCTTATTTACCTCCTCCGACCTTTCTGGATCGTGAAAAAATTCCCACGTTCGATGTTCGCTCAGATTCAATTCGCTAAAAGTTCTATCCATATTCATTTCGAAAATAAACGAATGAAATCCAAATATAGGTTTAGGCTCTTTTATATAAACAAATCAAACCTGAAAATGATGGGTTCGCTCATGTTCGGTTCGTTTAACTCGATACATACACATGCATATAAACATAAATTTACAAATCCCACCTTGTTTGTGTTCGGTTCGGTGAACTTTATCCCGAGATAAGTTATCTTAAGGGAAATGGTCACATCATGTTTATAACATCAATTCTATCTTTATTTACAGTACTTGACCCTTATCCTTCAACAACTCGAAAAAGAACAAGTGGTGGACCTCATTTATCCCTCATCTGTTATTCTATGATATAAAAATATATTACAATTATCTTTTTGTTCAAAGATGAGAATCTTGGTTACTTTTTTTAAAGATGAAGAAGATCGAGAAGATAAAAGAAATTGAATGAATATTTTTATTTACACATACATAAACACACAAGGAAAATGGGTTATAGGTCATATGTATGCAACTTCCATGTTCATCATCTCTCGGTTATTCATTTATCTTGTCTCGAGAAATCAACATGCACATGTTTCCATGGCACGTGCACTCTTTTATCCCAAGAGAGATCAATGGTTGATGGAGGCATTGAGCATGCAAGTTCCTGCAATTCAACTACACGTTCTCTTTTTCCATTATATATCCCTCACTATTCCATTTGCTTTCACTCCCTTTCGTCAGAAAATTTTGAAGTTCGATATCTGTTTAGGTTCGATTTGATTAAATTAAAGTTTGATTCATATTTGAAAATAAACGAATCAAACATCAACATGAGTTTAGACTCGATACATAAATGAATCAAACTTGAAAATGATAGGTTCACTCAAGTTCGATCCGTTTACATGCTAATTACCATCCAAGAATCTACTACTAAAAAAGGATTACTCATATTCCTGACCCTCCAAAAGGAAGTTTATCACTAAATCGGATATCTTATTGAAAAAGTCGAGATAGATTGAACAATGGAATCAAACCGGTTCAATCAGATGATTACATCATCATTCTTAAAAATTAGATTAAACTAAAATGGTGGAAAAAAGTGGCTAAACCAATTGGAATGAATCAAAACTTGTATAAAATACACACAAATATACTCAAAACAGATTTAAAATAACAATCAATGGATATGCCTTATCGTATGCAACATCAAATATTATACATATAGATATATGTAACATTTAAAATAAATACTCTATAAAATAAAATTAATTTAATATTTAAAGTCCATTTACTATAAGAAGTTGTAGTGGAGTAGTTGGTTTGGAGGTTGATATAATCACCTTGAGGCCTTGGTTCAACTCTTATAATTGCTATTTTTAAATAAATTCAAAATTGGATTGTCGTTCAATTTCAATTGAATTTGGTTAAGCCAGCGTTGAGAATTAATTAACTCGATGGTAAGATCAAACTCATACTTTTGAATCGAATCGGTAAAAACGGTTAACCAGACCTGTCTAGACCCGATGCATCCGTCAAACCATGATCGGTCCGATTTTCAAAACACTGCGCATATGTGTTAAGTAAGAACATAGCGACCATCGTGTAAGTACACAAATTATAAATGTTATGGTGTAATTAGAGAAATCCCATAATAATAATAATAATAATAATAATAATAATAATAATAATAATATGGATTTGTGGTATAATTCATGACGCGCGTTTCGGTGTGTTGAAATGGACAACAAACATGACAATAATTATATTGGATTTTTTACAATGATGCCCATACCATCAGTTTGTCCATATAAGTTGAATCAAACAGTTATTTAAGGAAAACCCACACTGTCTTGTTTGAAGAAAACAGGCTGCGTGCTTCAACCAGATGCCACACTCCAATTATTATCGGCCCCCTTAACTGCAACGACCACAAGGGGTTAAGATCGTGAGATTGTTTGTATGTAATTATTGGGATTAATGTTTATGATGGAAACTTTGTTCATATCCGTTTCACCCGAGGAATCCTATGACAAGTCATTACATTAATCACCATTAACTTAATTGCTTAATTTTGGGCAACTAATCAAAAGTTTAATGAACAGTGACGGGGAATATTGTAGATTTCCATGCTCCAGACTGGTAGGGGTATACAGAATATCTTGTGATAGGAAGTGCTACATATATATACGTTGTGGTTTGATATTATTATGTTTGCAGCAACCTAATTATATCGCATATCCGTAAGGTTTGCATTAACTGAACCAATATTTGGTATCCAGACCTTTTTTCGTTTGAAGAATATAACTCTTCAGCACACACAAGGCAAGCATCTCAAGATCATGCATTGAAGAGAACTCGATGATTCGTCATCTTTATTCTGTTGAAACAAACTATTTAAGTTGGAAGACAAAGTTGACGATCTTCCTTCAATTATCTGATTTTGCCATATCGAACATGATACGTGGAGAACTCATGATCATAAAGGAGAAAGACTCATACTATACTGACAAAAATGACTAGTGTTTTAACTAAATAACTAAAATCTAAAATAAAAAAATCACAATAGCATTGAAAAAGACATATTCTTTACATATAGACCTAATTTACTTGTATATAATCCATAAGTTGATCTAAACGAAAACTTATCTAATCTAGAAAAGGACTTTGAAGTTGTTGATGTTGAAATATGAAAGGCGGAAGCGAATCGAAACAAGAACAATAAAAAGAACACATTGATTTTACGTGTAACTTTACTCCATGAGGAACTGGATAAAATCACAGGAGAACCGCTTCAAAGGGTTCATATTCTATTCACTTTCTCAAAGGTTACAATGAGTGTGGAGCTCTTTATATAGTCCCACCAATGTGACCAAAAATCGCCACTCCAAGACGTGAGACTAAACACAACCCACACAAGACTATTCTTCACCAGTTGCAATTGACTCAGAAGGAAGAATCTATGCCTTTTCCCATTCTCCATTGCAGAGGAGAAACATGTGAAAGAGGTGGAGCATCAATTCAAGTTGCTTTGAATATCAAGACCAAAGATCAGGAAGTTGCATAACAATCCATTTCATGTTGATTCCGAAGTACTCGTGCACATGATTTACTACATGAAAGTTAGGACTAGAAATAAAAGCCAATGATACTTCGGAGGAATACTCAAAGGGCAAAAGATTAAAAACTTGAAATTAGGTTGCAATGAAATTCTAGCTTCAGAATGAAACTCCACATTGCAAAGTAAATGAATTCAACATCAATAAACTTTACTCATTATATACTTCATATAGTTTTTGACCAGTTTTCATGGGGTTGGGATTGTCTTTCAAATAAATCAGAACCTATAATCAGAAGACTCTTTTCAGTTCTCAATTTTTCCAAAAGCCCAGTCCGTTAATGGATCAGAGATCTAATCTCAGGACGTTACAAATAGTAGCAGGGTCGATCTCCCTCTGATAGTGGAAAGAGATATCCGAGAGATGGAGCCACCTATACAAATAGGTAGGAGGAAAAGGCTATCCGAAGAGTGCAAGCGTCACTGTCACTGGGAATAAATGACGGACCATGTCGCAACGAGGACGTTGCGAATATAAGTGGGTCATGTTGTAAAACCACAACCCCCAAATATAGTCTCACATCTAAGACTCACGAAACGTGATGGTGGGTTATAAGTGGTAGGCATTACTGCTTGACAATTTGGAGTTAAATATTTTGAGTGGTTGCCAATAAGCCTAATCTGGACCGAGCCCAATAAGTTATCAGTGTCAATTTTCTCTGTTAACGGGCCAGAGACCTAAGCCCGAAATGTTACATGTGGTGTTGTAAATTAGTGCATCTTCTTCGGCAACTTACCTATGCACATCTACTCTTGAGACAATTCCCAAAACAAATCTATCACGAGACAAGATCCAAGAATTGATGTGGTTTTGTTGAATCCAATGCACCCAAACATAAAAAAAAAAAAGCAAATATAGCATTTGTTGAATATTAGTCTTCTTTAGGAACCTCTCAAAGTCCATTATGGCATCAAAGAACTGCTGATCAAGAAAACTATGCTGAGATGTCCAGAAACGTTGCTGCAAGATTGGTATTTAAAAAAGCCCTAAAAATGGCCCAAGGGCAAGAACCATCCAATTCCAATATTGTGATTATGTTGGGTTGATATAGATATATGGATAAAAAAAATTTAACCTGGCCCTCCTGATAAGATCATCAAGTCCATTTTTTTCTTGCAATTTTTTTATGTTCTATTTTCTTAGAGAGATGACTTCTTATTTTATATTTTCTTGCTATTTTTTAATGAAAATTATATAAATAAGAGAGAAACAATATCTATTTGATATAAAAAATTGGAATTCAGCGCATATGAAATGCAACCTGTAATCACTACAATAAAATTGAGCTATAATGGTGATTTTTTCAAAATCTATCACTAAATTAATCGTTGTTAAATATATAGTGACGATATTATTCGTTGCGAAATGATTTTTCATCTTAAACTTAGCGATGAATATCATATATGTCGTTATATCATTAGCAACGGTCAACATAACGATATTTATCCATTGCTATTTTTCAAACTTCTAATTAATTATCGGTAAATTTTGAACTAAAAAAATAGCGATGATTAGTTGATATTTTGAAAAATAGCAGCGGATAAGCATTGCTAATAATATAGCGGCATGTATACTATTCGTCGCTAATTTCAAGTACGAAAATTCATTTCGCAATGAATAATATCATCGTTATATGTTTAACAACGGCTAATTTAGTGACAGATTTTGAAAAAAAAGCATCATTATAGCTCAATTTTATTGTAGTGAATCTTTGATGCAATTATAGTTGTAAGGTTAAGAATGTGGATACGTAGCAGGACACATGGAGCTATAATTGCTTAAAAGATTTGTAATGTGGCGGATATCATGATTTGGTTTATAGTGATGTGTTTGACAATCATTCTTATTATGCTATTTTTTATGTAATAGTATTTTGTGAGAAAGGATATATCAATTGCACGAGCTACTTTACTAGAGGATGTTCATCCCAATGAGTGACATAGACTACTGAACTACTCCTCACTCCTCGGACTTATATGCTAATTTTCAGGATGGTCCAAGGGAACTCTAAAGAAGATATATTATCACTATTTTTTATTTTGTTAATTTTTATTTATTAAAGATGAACCAATATAATCAAGGAAAAGGAGTCGAATCAACACATCGATTTGGTTGAAAAAGTGTCATTCAATCAAAAAGCATATCTATATGTAAAATATTTAATATGATTTATTATGGAGTATTATTTTTTTATTATATATAAATATGATATTAACATGAGAAAACAGAAGGGTGAACCAAACATTATGGAGGTCTCGGTCAAAAGCAGCATAACTACTTCAACACGTCAACCTGGGACGTATATGGTATCTGATTTTCGTACAACAGTATCTACAACTTCTTTAGGAGCTCCATAACAGGAAATTATATATTCTTTTAAAGAAAGTTCCTTGTGTAAGTTGCTGTGAATATGTAAATCAATCATTTATCCTTGTGGGTCCGACATTAATCCTCTCATTCATACTAATTGGTGTACTTGAGATGCATTTCTCTAACTCCTAAAAAGGACATTAAATAGACTGGATAAGAGGAATTAATCATTCAAAAATTAGGATTCATTTCTTATCTCAAATATTCACTCGTAGCGTATCATATCTCAATGGGTTGACGTACTTTTTCTCGATGTGTGTTCGCCCAATGGAAGGTCAATAGGGCAGGCGGACGAGCACTTGTATACGCCAGGTGCTCGCATGATCTAAGTGCGTGCAGTGTACAATTGTGTTCGCCAAAAGGTCACTCATGTCCGTGTTGGTGAGCCAACACAGAGGACTAGACGAGCACATGTGCTCGCCCAAGATAAAGAGCAGAAAAAATATACAGGTTCGACGAGGTTTAGACGCCCCGTCGAACCTCTATAGCCTGCTAAGAAACCACTACAGGTGCGTATTAGAGTCGAGAAAAGTACCTTTAATGTACCGTCCATCTAACTAAATCAAGTAACTTGTACATGCCAAACTCACATAATATATATGAACTTACGAACTAAACATATAAGATAATATACAATTTCAGTATATGCATCGTGTTTACAAGCTAAATATAATACCAATAAAATTTTGAAATGTTCGACAAGCATAAGTACATCCGATTCTATTTTCAAAGTTCATACAGTTTAAATGATTTGCTAAAAAACCATAACAAAACATGATAAAAACCACCAATCATTTCTTTTTATCTAAATATTTTTGAGATTAAACCATACTTTTCTTTCCTTTTCTCCTTCTACTTCTCCTTAAATCTGACATACATGTGTGCCTCTTCTTTGGGTCATTCTCCTCCTCCTTTTCATCTGATTCAATCTCCTCATATTGAGATGCATATCTTTGTGATCTATTTTATAGAAGAAATATATATGATATGCAATTAAAGATATTGAAATATAAAATTATTAGAGTTTAGAAAGACAATACTTACATGTATGCTGAGAAATCTTCTGGAGCTTCGTCACAGCCTCTACCATCATCTTCATTTAAGACTCCATCTGCGATGATGGTCATGACGATTGTGGTCGTGAAAAGACGATTGGCCATAAGAAGAATAGAAACGACGATGTTCCTCCACATAGTATGGAGGAAGATCACCAATCGTATGCTTCATGTTCACCACAACATCCCTCTCCTCCAACACCTATTAAAATTTTGATGGTTTAATATGAATATATAGTTAAAAATTGAATATATTAAATAATACTTATCTATACATGTTTCCAGATTGCTTTATCAAATGGTGGTTTTTCTCTATTAGGATCTCCACCCCATTTCTCTACAACTAGTGCCAAATAACGATCTTGAAATATCAGTTAAAAAATATAAGAAATAATTATATTATATCGTTCAAATTTATATATAAAAAGACCAACCAATAATTTTTCTACTTCATGAGTGGACCATTGAGACTCTCCATCTTTCCTACTCATGTGAGATCTAGACCACCACTCCCGAAAAGAGGGTTCTCCAAAATATACCTTTTAAACTTGTATTTTAAAAGGTATATTTTATGGGTCATCGATATTTAAGAAATAATATAATTATGTTATATGGTGGTGATTATCGCTCAATTTAGAAATACTTTTCAAATGGATACATCCATTGATATTTTACGGACCCTCCAACCTTTGCTTCATAAGGAAGATGAATCATCAGATGCTCCATTGAATCAAAAAGTGACGGCGGAAATATCTTCTCCAAATTGCACATAATCACAGGAATATTTTCCTCAAGATATTCCATCTTCATCTGGTGTATGCGTGACGAGCAGATAACCTGGAAAATCTTTTGACATATGATAAAACATATACAATATTTTTGATAACAATCCTCTGAACACTAGCAGTAGCAGTCTTTCCATGAAAATATGACAGTCGTGACTCTTCATTCCCTTAAACGAGAACTTCTTTAAGTCGATTAAATTTGAGAAATTTGATGCATATCCATCTGAAAACTTCAATTTACTTGTTCATTCGCAGACAAAGTTCACTTGATTTCTGTCTAATGTATACTTTGCTTTAAGAATTTTAACCCTTCCATTATCATTTTCCTTTATATGCAACTCCGGCTGATTGCATATGATTTTTAAATCACAACAAGATTTATTGTATCTTTTATGCGTCCGGTTGTATTCATAATTGTATAGGAGATGTTATCGAAGAAATTTTTCTCTATATGCATAACATCTAAGTTGTGTCGTATCAATAGCTTACTACAATCATAATTTCCAAATATACTCTTCTTAATCCAATTGTGACTGTCACCAAAACCAGGAAGAAGTTTTGTTTTATCTCCGTTGTTTAGGGTTGCATTTTTCAATTCTTCTAAACTTGATAATATCGTTTCGCCAGTCTTAATTGTCAGAAGATCTGTAAGATCGATAGCATTCTTTTTGTTTGAAAGAAAATGGATGTGATAATAAAAAATAGGGTTTCTGACCGTATTGAAGTTGGAATGATTTTGTACCTTCCATACAATATGGAAAACTTTTACGTCCATGCGTACTCCATCCAGATAACAATTCATATGCTGGGAAGTCATTTATAGTCTAGAGTAGATCTACTTTCATATTAAATATTTGACTTTTATTTGCATCATGTGTATCTACTCCATCGACCTATAGCATTTTCAACACATCTATAAGAGGACATAACTACACGTCGATGTATTTTCCTTTATGTATAGGTCCTGACACCAACAACAATAGAAACATAAATTGTCTCTTATTATATAACAAGGGGATAGATTGTATGATGTTGTCATTACTGTCCAGCAAGAGTGATCTTTACTTCTTCCATGAGGATTAAACCCATCTGTGCATAAACCTATAACGTAATTCCTTTTTTCTTCTGAAAACTAAGGAAATGTTGGCATCAATACTTTCCAACAATCAAACTCGGATGCATGCTCTATGTACTCATCAACTATATATTCTGCATGTCATGACATATTTTTCATCGTTTCCTTACAATAATATAACCGTTTTAATCTCAGTGTCAATGGAAAATAATGCAAAATCTTTCTTGAGCTTTTTGTGCCACTCTTACTTGATTCATGAAATCTTGGCTCATCACATTCCGGACAATGTATCAAATGTTGATGTTCACCATGGTATAAAATATGATGATTTATCCAAGAGTCTATTTTAACTTCTGTTAAAGCCATCTTCCGCATCATTTTCTTGGTTTTGTAATAATTACCATGTAATTCAGCATCTACTTGCAACATTTTCTTGATAACTTTAAGCATGGTATCAAAATTATGATCAGTCGTATTATACTCCATCTTCATCGATAAAAGATCTGAAACTGCGGAGAGTTTTGAATATGTCTTACAACCTAACCACGATAGCTCTTATGCTTTTTTCAACAGCTCGTAAATGTCTGCAGACTCTCCATATGGTTCTTCATCATCTACACAAGCAGTGTTAAAATCAAGACATGCAATGTCCATAACTATATCTACGAATGAGTTAATATTGTTTGCTTCTTTTGACTCATTCATTGTGTCCTCGAAGTCATCACCATGCCTCCATCAAATCTTATATCCTTCCATGAAATCATTTTTGTAAAGATGCAATTAAGTTTCATCCTTATAACTTTTCTTCATTAAGCGATACTTTTGACACGGACATAAGATAGTACCATCTGAATCCACGACATGAGAACCTTGTGAGTAAGTAAATTCTACAAATTCCTGAACACCACTTTCAAAGGTATCTATAACATGTCCATCTACTACACGCATATACATCCATTCTCTGTTAGCTATCTTTATCACCTAAATGTAACAGTTCATATGGTAAAATGAGAGGAGAAGATTTAACTTTGGCTTATTCTCAGAGAATATAAGAAGAAAACCTAAACCTTAACCCATCGATGGTCTAAACCTATCATACTTATTCTAAGAGATGATAAGAGAAGTGTGTTGACTATGTTATCACTTGAGCCCATCCACAAGGATTCAAACTTATTATAAGACGATCGTTGTCACATGCTTGCTTATTTCTAAGGAAAATTCGGTAGTATAACCCTACACCTCTCCAGTATACCTCAAAAACCAGTCGCAATCAACTTTCAAAACAGCCACCGTAGTGACTATTTCGATAGTAAATTACGACTAGTTTGGTATACCGAAGAGGAAGGGGATATGGAGTTGAATTTCCATCATAAACAAACAACATGTGAAAACGATCGCCTTTTAGTAACTTACGGGCCACCTTAGTTCAGGATCTCCATATTAAGGAAAGTCAACATAAATGTAATATTTTAAGATCGCTTTACGTCGTACGTTCGTACGTGCTACAAATGTGACTATAAAATAATCATAAAATATTTATTCATTTATGTTAACCGGACATTTACGTATATTTGGTTGGTTAACGATTGGGATATGGATAAGTGTGATCCTAAATTAGTGTCTAATGAAGTGTTTAAATGAACATTATTGAAAGTGTACCTACAAAAAAATATTCTCCACCAGCAAACATCAAAAAATCCACGACCATTGAACTAGGATATCTCATCCCAAAGTGAGTCCAATAGTACTATGCAAAATATAAAAAAAATATAACACAATTATAGTTGATGAAATCCTCCAATGTGTTACACACGCCTCCCGGTGTGCAGGATCACACACCACTCGGTGTGGAGGGACGCGCTACATGTGAATAATTTTGTGTGATTTAATAGTAAGTTAGTATTTTAGCCTTAATATTAACCTAACTATAAGTTAATGTGATACACTTGATCACATTAACTAGAAATTAATATGATAATAAATTATCCCAGAAGAAATATTGATGTTTGTTATATCTCATATCTCACTCTATGAAAAAGTTTATCTCATATCTACACTCCATGAAGAGAATGTTTGTATACATGGAGACATAAATAGGCACACAATAAAGAATATTCAAGTAATCTAATCTTAATTGGTAATTAAGCATAATTATACCTAATGTTATTCACAAGTTATACCTAATGTTATTTAAGCACAATTATACACTATCATGGCATGATATTCCTATTTCATAGGTTTAGTCATTATAAATAATCAACAAAGTATACTAACAAGCATAAAAGTGACAAGGATATTTAGTATTCGATTTTATTGTGCACATTTAGTCATGTCACTAGTTGTGGTATTTCATCATACACCTTTCGTGCATATAGAATTTCATCTATACTTCACAACAACCATAACATCTACCGAAAAATAAATACTAATTGAATCATATGCAGCATACACAACATGTTCATAGCAATCAAAAGTTAACATATTTAACGAATAATCTATCAACAATAGGAAAACCATAAAACATCCAAACATAAATGATATGGAATGAAATGCTAAAAATGAGAGAAAGGATGAAGGGATATACCTAAGGAAAGATGTGTGTGTGTGCTTCAAAAACCCAAATGGGGGTCGCCGGATGCAAGGTAGGCAGAGCAACAATCGCTGGAGGAAGAGAGTTGGGGATGGGTCACGCATAGAATGAGAAAGAAGGCTTGCCTGTCATTCTGTTTACATACGTGGGCGAGCACATTAAGTGCTCGCCCGGTGTTGGCACTTGTGCTCGTCTATATTTCAAGATGCGCCACACACGTCGCTTGAAAATTTCAAATTGGTGAGCACATCGTGGCGACCACGCATGTTAGCCGAGTGCTCTCCCGCAGATTCGAGAAGGCGCGACTCCAAAATTAGTCTAAATCTGACTTGCAACCCACATGTGCTCGCCCCGCCCTCGCCAGTGCTTGGGCGAACACTTATGCTCGCCCACCCCTTGCAGATGTGTGCACACCAATCACGCTTTTTTGTAGATTGTGATTTTCTAAAATCAAACTTTGTTGTTCAGCATCTTGGACTAACATGTAGGTCTAGATAATAATAGTCTAATTAGATAATTGTGATTTAAATTTTTTTATTCATAAAAAATTTGTAGTACATATTTATTATCTTCTAGGTCAATATGTGCAAGCTTGTAACAGGAACAATCACCTTTGAAACTGAAGTTGAAAGTCCATCTAACCAACTTTCTCCTAAAAATATTTTCGTACATGTTACATGTCACGAACATCCTGCATGTTTGTGTTGTGTTAGATGTTGCGTCATCATTGGAAGTTGGTTCAAGGATGGAGGATCTTCTCAAAGAGGTAGCAATAGTCAGCTTACAAAAGAAATAAGGACGCAACAATCAATAACAAATTAATAAATTGGAGGTTTAACCGATCATTGGAGTTCCAGGTACGACTGCCCTACGTCGCGTATGATCAGCACAAAGACGAAAAGGGTTTTGAGAACACCCTGACATCCATTCGATGAAAGCTCAAACCTTATTTTTCACTGCTAGATGTGTGGAAGATCAACAATGTTCAATCGTCTCAAAGAAGGATGGGAGTTACAGCAGAGGTGCTGATTTTTTTTTACAATTTCGATTTCCGAAATCCAACCTTTTATATCTTCGACTAATGCTCCATATATCATCCAAATTTCGCTCAAATATGAGGGTATTTACTATTTTACATGAATGATAAAAAATTCGATTCATTTTTAAATGGGATTTAAGTTGCTTAAATGATGATCGGACCTTTGACCGTTAAGATAAAATAGCAAATGCCCCTCCAATTTGAGCAAAATTTAGAATATATGTGGAGCATTAGTCTAAGATATAACCCATAAGGTTGGATTTTGGAAAGCAAAATCGCAACAAAAGTCGGGGTTACAACACCTCTGATATAATTCACATTATGATCCTCTTCCCTCAAAGCATCTATCAGATCTTCTAACGTTGAGGCATTTGCACCGCTTGGTCGATAGTCCACTAACAGGGCTCCAGCCACCAGGTAAGATCTCTTTGGTCTCTGCTCCTCCATCCCTGCAGGACAGGTACATTTCTTCGTGCTACTTTTAGTTCATATGTCCATTGGTTCTTCATTTGTCTTTTTCCTCGCCCGATTCTCCTCTCGCAATGGGTTTAAAATGTTAGAGAAGATCACATGGTCACTAGGCCTACGATGATCTTGTAGCAACTATCTCCTACCTCCCGAAAATTGGGAAAATCCAAAGCACCCGGGTAAGATCTCCGACACTAAAAATCCAAGAAGGGCTTTGAAAATCAGAGAATGGAACCCCCACTTCAAAGCCAAGGCCTTTCGACCATTTCTTCAAGCTGAATAGCATTCAAATGCAAAATTGTATCCTTTGCAAAGGAACAACATTATTGTTACTTCCATGGCCTGGGGGTCCTTGATGGTTCTATGGATTCCTTGCTTCCATCATTTTTTATCATCTCCAAATCACAAAAGTCCATCTGGAGGTAGATCCGAACCTTCTCTTAATTTGGTGAAGGACCGACTAAATCTGGAGATAGATCCGAATGCCTTTTGATCATGTTGGAAAATCTCAAAAAAAAACAAGTCATTGCCCATGTTAACACCTAATCATGGTTCTTCAATCTTGCACATGCCTCCCAAACAATGGTGGATGACTCTAAGGTTTGGTTTTACAAGTGGTCCCCTTCTTTGGGGGCTAAAAAAGTAGAGGAGATCCAAGATTATTGGGTGGCAGTCTATGACCTACCCTTACACTATCGATACTCGTATGTTCTAAATAAAATTGTTAAGGTGTCTGGCAACGTCTTGGACTTCGATGTTCAGCCCTTATTGTGCGATGCAATGGATACCTCCATGGTTAAGTTGTTAGTTGATATACCAATGTCACTGCCAACCCGATGGGATCGAACTATTGACCACTGATGGGGTGTTCGAAGCAACTTCCCATCCTCTAAAATACATAACAGAGATGGCATTTGTTCACTATGACTCATCGCTTATTCCCAGCAATACCCTTTGCCATCTGCATTCCCAGTATCATATGGAGGATCCAAACTAGGGAACCAATTCAAGTGGAATCGAGAAGGAAAGGCTACCTCCAATATCATTGAACTAGTTCTGGGATCCTTGAATCTTGGTCCGGCCTGGGAAAGGGTAAACTTAAACATCAGCTCATTCCCTCGCCATCATGGGCATTCACGATTACAACTGAAGGTGGAGGTTTAGACGACAAAACATATCATTGCCAAAAACTTGGCTGATTCTATGGAGAGGAAGGGCAAGTCCTTGCCAGAGCATGAGCTTTAATGCTTCGACTTGCTTTGTGATTGCCCCATTGAAGAGGAAAAGATCTTAGATGCAATCATGTCCCCATTGTAATTCCGACCTTGGTTGCGGATGCTGTGGCAAGTACCTCCCACCCACCACAGCCAGGTAAACCATCTCATGATATTAACCTTCCTTCTATTGCCGTTGATGATGCTTCTGCTTCTGTCTCTCCAGATTTGCTAATATTGAAAATAAATTATGCTTTAGTCGAGATGGAAACTAGGTTTAGCTTTGGAGAAACTCCTCAGGACTTCCCAACCCCAAACACAAGGATGCTCACTAGAAAAATCGGTGATGTAATAGGGATAAAAATTGACTTTCCTACTGTGTTTAACCATTTTGCCGAATCTATTTGGAATTGCTAAAAATATTTGTGCTTTCTTGTTTTTCGTTTCTACGATGGATTTGAAACTTTTATCTTGGAACATGTATGTATAAACCATTGGCACTCACAATCAGATTTTACTCTAAGAAAACCATAGTCAAGGGTTTTAAGGAAGCTTTTTATCCATATAAAAGTAGAAAGAGATACCTCTTTGATTACAAAGTGAGTCTTGAAGAGCAGAGAGGAGTGAAGCTACATGAGATCTCCTCCATTAGAAAAATGGCCTTAGGGTGAAAATGTCCTTCAAGTCCTATTTAATAATCTCAGCCCCCTTATAATCAGAAATAACATATATAAACCTGCAAATCAAGAAGAAGAAAGAAAATATAATTTTGATGAGCATAGACGTAAGCTGTGGAATATGGACGATACTTCAGTTGCAACTTATCCTTCCTGAATCTTGATCCTACCGGTGTCACCATGATCAAGAGCTTGGATTTCCAAAAAAGAAGAAAAGCATATGTGATCCTCGTGTCTATCTTCGTGAGCAGCTATAATCCAAAGCCATAGAGAGATTTAGGAGGAGTGGAATGTTACGATACAAGTGAGATATGATACCACTTGTTGGGGTTAAATCATGAGTAACACCTTTCTTGCGGAAGCGTATGGGACCAAATCACATATCTCTAAGCAAGACGGGCAACAACCATGAATAGCTATCACAACCAAATGAGAAAATCAAAACAAAAAACACAAGTAACCACAACACACAGAGATTTTAACGTGGAAATCCCAAAATAAAAGGGGGAAAAACCACGGAGGCTTCTATATACAAACCACTCCAATGTAGTTGGTGATTAGTCCGTTCTCCTTGCAATGGCATACAAGCCAAGCCCTCTTGTTTCTCCAAAGTGAGAACCCAATCCATTGCCCTCTTCCAAAGAGAGCCTCGTTGTTGTGTCTTCTTGTCTCTCCTACGCTCTTGCACGAGCCACACACCATAGGAGGAGGAGGAAACCATCGGAGATCTTCACTAGATCTGTACACGGACAATTTACACAATCTAATGATTCTTAAAAAGAGATTCATTCTTTTACTATTTTTTGATTGATTTAGTGTTATTTGGTATCAAAATGGAGTTAGGGCACACAATATCTAAAGAGCTAGATTAAGGACTCATCATACACCGTCTAATGATTATTAAGAGATGATCTCCAGCCTGAGTAGGAGATGACAATCCTTTCTCTTTGGTTCTGACCGACCTCTTTATGCATGTCCTCTGCATATGAATAGAGATTCAGAGGTGTTAGATAAGTTAGGTTAAAGAGTTGACTTGGCAAGATCGAGATAACCAAGTCATATGCCGTATGCTGTCACGATATAGGCATGCATCCTCTGATCAGAGACAGAAGTGTTACTATATGTCTGAGTGTGTATATTTGGCAGATCGATATGTTGATGGCCTAATCAAAGTCTATATACCGACGTGGTGGTGTGCATACAAGGGCATATGAGTGATACGATCTCTCAAAGGGATCATACAATTTATTTACTGAACTGAAAGACATGATCTAACTCATGAGATATTGGGAATCAAATTTCATGCATGATCGTCTCACTTTGGAAGCTTGACAGAATTTGTAGGTTTGGCATGCTTTTAGAAAGAATATGATCAATACCTATGTATGATATATGCTTTTGGAAAGTATATAATCGATACCTACTCCCAATGATCAAATGAGAAACTTAATGATAAATCCCGAAAGAAGACAATCGAAATTGATCTAAAACTTCGGGTTTATTTTGGGTCTTCCAGTATGCATGGTGTACAATTATTAGGAATACTTGAGGGTGATGTGATCATGAAAGATTGGATAACCATGACGCTTCCATTCCGAAGGAGTTATGAAATAGGTCAAGATTTTAGTGACTCCTCTCACTAAAGAAGTAATCTAATCTTGATCCAAATGTAGGACTATGATCTGAATGTGATTCGGATGCAATGAGAAGATTATATTTGCGGCTTTGATTTAATCAAACATCTATGGGAGGTCCCCGAGATCTGGATTTGAGATTTTATCTCAATATTCAAGTCATTATACCTGGAACGTACAATCAATGTGTCCTTATCTCCAAGTATTCATGGAGAAAGCGTATTGTTCTTAAAAGAGTTCAATAATATTTCCATTATATTTTAGTGTATCTGAGCATTGAGATAATTTGATAATTAAATGTGATTTAATTGTCATGAATATTGTGAATGTGACTCATATTATTTAGTTGCATGAGAATGATGATTCCAGATAATTAAATGTGATTTAATTATCAAGGATATGAATAAGTGGGTAGCACTATCCTATTATTTGTATATATTTATAATTATGATCTATAATACATTAGAGGGAGCTTATTGTAAAGATTATCTACAAATTAATTATTGATGTGAATTGGATTCACATTAGAAATTATTTGAAAATACAATTTATATATATTTTTGATGTGTGAATATGATTCACAATTATTCAATAGCATGACTGCAATATTCACAAAATTATTTTGAAATTATTTTTGGTGAATTATTTTACAATAAAAGTTGTTGTAAATATATGAAGGATTATATGAGATTATATATCTTACATAATTAGAAGGCCAACACCTTACATGAATGGATGGTAAAAGGCCACCCTTTGACTCATTCAAAGAGTGATCGTCCCCTCTATTTCAGGAAGGTGGGTGGCCTCCTTCCTAATCCTTCTATCCTAATTGATTTAGTTCAAATTAAATTATGTTAATTATTCAATATATTTAATTTAAATGAAATTAATTGTTGTATTTTTTACAACAAAATCATGATCGTTGAATATAAATTCACAAATCAATATCAACCATTAATTTTGTGTTTCACATGGATTGTGATCCATGGACTCCCAAAATACTATAAAAGAAGAGGCAACTCTAGCTCTTCTTTTACAACCTTTTGCAAGTGCTCTCTCCCTCTCTAATTCTCATACATGCCCCCTCTCTCCTTAGAGTGGTCGTCCACTCTAAACCCTAGAGAGGACCGGCGTTGTCATCACGTCGTTGTGTCGTCGCTTCGACCACTCATGGATCTCTGTCTCCTTCAGTGTACCTCGCTCATTAAGAAGACGCCGGATCTCATGCGACGAGATCAAGAGATTTGTCGCTTGGATTATCAACTTGGATTGAGAGGATCATGTGTTTCATCAAAACACTCGCAGGCATTGATGAACCTACGTTTCATCATCTTTATTCTATCATTTTGGCCTTAAAAACCCTAGTAAATATGTGTAAATAGGCTTAATTTAGGCATTTTAGCATTCATGCATCATTGTGGAAATAGTGTCTAAAATACGGTTTTAACGCCAAAATTATAGAATAAAGAAAAGAAAAGAAAAAGAATAAAATATTGTAAATATTTTATGACCCAAAACCCCAAGACCTAGGCATCTCGATGACTAGGTCGACAAGGAATAAAGTAGGGGGAGATAAGGGACAAAATACAATAAAAATACCTTTTGTTTCATTCATTCTTTATTCATTTTGGGACCTATTTTTGGTTCCACTTTTTATACCTCAAATAAAGAAACTTTGTACATGAGAGTTGTAGATAATTAAATAAATAAAAATACAAAATTGATTTCACTCAAAAATAATGTATATATAAAAACTTATGGTCTGAATAAAATTCCAGAATCCCAACTTCCCATACCCGTATCTCACAAATAAAAACTCCAAATGCATCAAATTCACCTTTAATTGTATATAATTTAAAATAAGCTATTTAATGGCGGTGGTTTCGCATTTGCGGAGGTACGGTTTGAAAGTTGAGTTTTGGACCCCTATTGTATACTTGTACAGATTAAAATATTCATTTTATTTATTATTCATTATTTTTATAATTTTATCTTTTTATAATTTTGTAAATATTATTTATAATAAATATGTGTATTAAAATCAGAGTAAAAATGCAAAGAAAATATAAAATTAAATACTTGTATATAAAAGACATAGGTAAATTACCTATATACAAACCTGTATAATTTATACTTATATTTTATTAAGTGTATAAAATACACCATAAAAATAAAATAAAATAATACTTAAGTGTATAAAAATATTTTTAAAATTTATAAAATAATAAACAAAAATAAATAAATTAAATTCTCAAAATAAAAAATAAAATATTTAAATATATAGATATAGATACCTATTAGGGGTATAAAAGGCAACTTGTAAATTAACTCCCCATAAAAATAAATAAAAATCACCATAAAATAATTTATAAAATAATAAACATTTTTTATTTAATAACTAAAAATTAATAAAATCATTTTATATTATCAATTGAATTTCTAAGTTTTTTTTCTTAGGCTTTTTCCTGGGACCAACCAGGGGGCAGCAAGAGTTGACCTTCGGTCAATTCTCTGCCCAACGCTTGGGCTTTGTCAAAACTACGTTTTTGGCCATGTTTGACCTTTTTTAGAGGGCGCATCTTGCACTATCTCGTGATGAATCCTTCTTCACTTTTGTGCCTCAAGTAATGATCTTACACGCCCAAGCTTCACCTTAGGGAATGGATTCAAGATACACTCGACAATCCTCGATCTTCGAGCACCTACGTCACTCGTTCAAAAACAACCCCTCACTCCATAGGTTTAGCTCCCCTCCGTGCCTCGAAGCTCCAGGAAGGTGACAGCTCCCTGTAGAGACCTTCGGGTGGGTCGAGCATCACCTGAGGTGGCTCCACGACCTCCCCCTTCGCCGGCGGTTGAGGTACTTCTTCCCTCTGGCTCCGGCCATCGAGGAAGCCCCCTTTTCCCTTCTTTTCTTTTGTTTTTTCTTCCCCTTAGTCTTAGGATCGAATCCCCTCATGAACCCTTCGATTTCATCACTTGATTCACCCTTCACGTGAACCTTGCCGGAGTGCTCCTCCGGCCGACCACTTTCGCGCCGCTCCTCGCCTCGCATCCACCATCGCGGGACCCAGGCATTTTGCCCTGAGTCCTCCCACTCTTTCTTGCAGGTACTTGGACTTAAACAAACACATGGGGCCATTTTGGCCTTCGCCGGAGATGCTCGAGCCCCTCCAGCTCCGCTGTCATCTCCAGTGTACCTCGGCCATCGCCGAGGCTTTTTGGGCCTGCCAGCACATAGAGGAGGCCCACAGGAAGTCGCCGGCCATTTTTGGAAGCTTGAAGGACGCCGGAGAGGCTCGATCTGGCTGGGAGAACTTCGCCACGTCGGAGTTCTTCTCGGTTCTTTGTCCCGCCTCGCCCGCCGTTGGATCTTTGCCACCTTCCAGACGCAACAACCACCGTTAGATCTGGGCCATGCCACACCGTCTGATCCTCAGCCCAGATCTAATCGTGGCCCTCCATCGCCGAAGCGTCATCGCGAGCGGAGGAAGCGACACGTGTTTAAGTGAAAGCATCTGGGACGTCCGCTTCCGCGCAAGCGTGGGTATTTTTTTATTATCCCCCACAAGTTTTGTAATATTTATTTAGCCCATAAACTTTCGTATGCAGTTTTATACTTTTTGTAATATTTGCAAGTAGCCCCTGGACCTTTTTGTATATTGCATTCCAGTCCAAGCCACGTCACCTCACGTGACTAGTACACGTGAGGTGCGGGGTATTTTACAAGGACCCCCTCGTGGGTTTGCTTATTTCGGTTCAGTCTAGATATTTTGACATTTGGTGTGTTATTTTTGGTTAAATTGCATGTATACCCCTGGAGTTTTGTAATATTGCATCCATAACCTTGCCAGGTCACGTGTTCATACACGTGGGCTTGGTAATTTTGCAGTGAACCCCTTCTGGGTTTGGATATTTGTAATTAATTCAGGAACTTCGTTTATTAGTTGTAAACTTTTGTGAAAATTGCACGTTGGCCCTTGTACTTCCTGATATTTGCATGTATGCCCCTGCTAGCTGTGATTTTTATTGGATGTTTGTATTTATTTAGTGCATCATTTTAACTCGAAAAATTCCCAAAAAAATACCATAGGCTCATGTTTGCTTGCTCATTCATGCTATATTTTTATTTTTCATTTTTATTGCATTTTAATATTTATAAAAATCAAAAACATGCATTTTAGCTACTGTTTGCATTAGAAAATACCAAACAAATATCAAATCTCTTTGAAAAATTCCAAAAAAATTACCTTAGGTCTATTTTAGTGTCTTTTAACTCCAGTCCAAAAATCATTAAAAATTTCAAAACAAAAACCTTAAAAATTAGAAAACTCCTAAAAACTTCATAAAAATCTAAAAAAATCATAAAAAATCTTAAAATGCAAACTCAAGTTCTGTAGTTTCCTTATTTTAGTTCCTTTATTTAAAATTAATTTGGGAAAATTTTGTTACTGTTTATTATTTTTCATTCCCATTTTTAATCTCGACCAGTAGTTAATTCACTGTTTTCTTGCATTTTGACCTTTTAAAAATACCAAAAATATTCAGAAAAATCCCCAAAAATCACAAAAACAATATAAAATTATAAAAAGACCAAAAATATTTTATTTCCTAATTTTTTGAGCATTTTTCACTATTTTTATAAATACCCTATTTCCTCTTTTCTTATATTATATATATTCTATTATTGAAAAAGAAAATATATAAATATATATAATATAAAAAGAAAATAGAAAATCAGAAAATCAAAAATCAAAATACAAAAATGTAAAATTGAAAAAAAAATAAAAATTAAAAACCCACAAAAAATTGCATCTTTGTAGACACGTAATCACATTCACATTTTGCACTTGCTTGATCTATCCTGTGTGCTCCCTGAGTTCGACCTCTACATACTTACACCTATACATCTTTTATGTAGAGTTAATAATAAATTTTAACTCCACTTTTGCGTGTCACTGCTTGATTTCATATCGTGGGTTAATTGTTGATTAAATCCGGATCTTGAGCGGTCGACACATCGACTGTGTTCCCGCCTTGTGAGGAATACACGACCGCTCGACTTTTGGGATTATCAAATGGCACCGTTGCCGGGGAGCAACAGTGCGTAGTTCGGCTTTTTGTTTGTGCTTGTGATTGCTTGTCTACTTTTGCGACTTTATTTATTTGTTTTTTATTTGATATATCTTTTGAGATGTCTAACCCCTCTCTTTGTTGACTTCGTGCGAGGAACCACGGATCGAGGGAGGCGCTCCACCCTATGCGCATGTGCACCCACGTGAAGCCTACTTTGCTCGCCTTGCACCGAAGGAGACTTAGAGGGATTTTGAAGACCGAGCTCTATTTTTAGTTGTAACATTTATTTTCTTGTATTTATTTTTGTAATTTAAGTGAGAGAGAGACATAAATTTGTAATAATACAGGTACTCGAACATTGGACTTTTGGGCCTAATTTCCAGGTGTTTGTACACCTGGGGGCTCACCGCGGCTTTGTCGGCTTCTCCTTCGCATTTTTTTATTTTGTTTTCTCGGTTTTATTTTTATTTCTTTTGTGTGATTGAGCCCCTAGTTTTAGGGATGCTTGTGATAGATTAAGGCCAAACACCTAATATCTTGCATGTACCTATAGTCTCGTTTGGACTTAGTCAAAATTTTAAACAGTCGTCTCGTCATCTTCAAGCCTTCGCGTCGCGAGCCCACCCTGCCAAGCGCTGCTCCTGAACTCGATTTGTCGAGAGGAGGAGGGGTGAGCCTAGACCGGACTCTTGGATTGAGGATCGGTGACCGACTTGTGGTTCTCCACGCTAATAGCAATCTCTGAACTTAGGGCGATTTTCATCGGCTTTGCATTTGTATATATATTAGGTTTCAATTCTGCTGAGCATCTTTGCATTAGAGTGCTGGAGGCAAGGTGAGCATTTACGCTTTAGCATTCATCATCATTTTTACTGCTTGCATTGCTTTTCCGACTCTCCCTCTAATTTTGATCACCTAGGTGCTTAAAGGAATTGACTCCCCGATAGGATCGTGCATTCTCATTAAAAATCCAAAAAAAGTGAAAATCAATAAAATTGGGAATGCTAATATTATTCGAGCCTAAAATCGATTAAAAAGAAAAAAAATTGTATTGGGACGAATAATCCCCTCATTGTCTTCACTTTTACGTGCTCGCACACACCCTAAGGACTAGTGCCCAAATCCCATTTTCAGGCCCTAAGTGTTTGTGCATATTTTGGACTTCTCACCTAACTCTAAAACAGACAAGATAAAAAGACTGAATTTTCGGTTTCTACAGAGTTGAGTAGGTGAATTGAGGGTTTGTATTTGTGTGAGTTTGCTTGTGAATGCTTGTGTGCATACTAGATCGTCTCTGCGCATTTGCGCCTTTTTCTTCACTCTCTTGACTTGACCTTCGTGTTCTCCCGATCATTTCCTATTGTCTTCAAGATGGACCCCTGGAGCGTATTTTATCCGGACTTTGCGGACCCCTCATTTACTCCAGCCGATCCACCTCCCTTTTATCAGGAGGATCCTCCTCCTACTTTTTCTGATTTTTGTACATACCCACCTCAGCCACGGTATCAAGACTCGGATGTCTACCCACCTCCACCTCCACCTCCACCTGTATTTTATCCACCTCCACCTTCACATCCACCCGAGTCTGACCTGTTGGAGTCACCTTCCGCGACCTCCATGAGTGTTGTCATGAACCTAATGCTAGATCACATTACTTTTGATGAGAGAGCATATTGCCACTATGAGAGAAACCCATATTAATGCTCCTTTCGTCAAGGATACAGACTTCCTTGTGGGTGATCATGGGAGCTTGCAATCACCAAAATTACAAAAAAATGAGAAAATCTTAAAAACACAAAAAGAGTTCGGGAGATACTTGGCTGATTCATACCGTGAGGAGAGAGCCCATTTGCCAGATCATTCACCCACACAGCCTTTCACACACTGTCCCACCTTTGACCCCGAGGATGCCGCTGTACAGACTGCTCTTGGCATGCCTCGTGTATATGCTGATTCCGACTTCCTCCCTTGTATGGAGGAGGTCCAAAAATTCAAAAAAAAATGTTGACTGAATTCGAAGTGGTGGCTACTATTCATGAGATCATCCAAGCCCCACTTCAACAGGCCATGACACAATTATCTGCCCCTCTTCCCAAGAAGAGAAAGCGGAGAAGCAGATCTGAGCGTCACATTCTGACCATGGCCACTGCCCACGCCATCACACACCATCCCATTCCTAGAAAGAAGAACACATCTGGCCCTTTAATCACTTGCACCATTTCTGACTATACTTGTGATCGCACTCTCTTGGACGGCGATGCATCCATTAGCATATTACCCTTCTCGCTGGTACAGTCTCTTCACTTAGGGCCTCTCAAGAAAACCAGAATGATCGTTCAGTTTGCTGATGGATCTATCAAGAGACCGAAGGGTATCCTTGAAAATGTCATCATTTCTATTCTGGGCACGAGCTACCATGTTGACTTTATCGTGTTGCCCATGGAGACCTCCACAGGGGAGTCCTCTCCAATCATCTTGGGATGACCATTCCTCTCCTCTGCGAGGGTCGTTATTGATTATGGATCAGGAGAGTTTCGCTTCCGTCTTGTTGAAGAAAGCGAAGCGTCGGTCACCGCACCCACAGTTGACCAAAGACCTGCAACTGATGCACTTTCACCGACTCTAGCTGACTCCGAGGCCTGTGACCGATCTGATGATATTAGAGATGTTAGCTTAGCGACCGCGGTTGAGACCCGAGGAATCCCCCGAAAGGGGAGGAACTCGGAAAACATAGACCTCGCAGTTCCTCCTTCTGGTGTGTGGCGATGTGTTGATGAAATCCAAGGAATTTACGTGATTGCTCCCATTGAGCGGAGGGCAGACACCAAGACTAGACAGGACGGACCTGGTTTGACTACTTACACTGATAAGTCCGTTCCTGGTCACTCTAAAGTGATGATGATTGAGGCCGGTTGTGATGCTAGCCATTATTTTGATAGATTCGACTATTTTGATGAAGACAATGATTCAGGTGAAACTCTTGAGGACGAACAGACTTTGGATACTTACACAGATGATTTCGTTCCTTTTAGTTTTGACATGGACGAGACCTCACAGGATGACTCCGATTACACCTCTGCCGATGATGATGAGTTCGTCCCATTCCACTTTGATATCAGTGAGACCCCCAAGGCCAGACCTGTCCATACTTCTTCCACTCACATGTCTATGCCTTCACACCATAGGACCACCAAGGGCGAACCTAGCCATACTACTTCCATTGACCAGTTCGTCCATTTTCGATTTGACTCCACTGAGGGCCTTCGCTCTGTCGACCCTGATCGGCTTCCTTCCACTGTGGACCCCGATGTCGACTTGCACCACACCAGATCTATCCCTCAGCGGTCTCGCAATAAGGTCTGCTTTCTACCTTCTTGATCATTTGTATATCCATCTCTGTTGTATATTCTCTTTTTTTTACCTCTGTTCTCTCTACCGTATTGCTCGTCCACCCATTCTCGTGTTTGCCTTACTTAGGACGTACTTTGTCCTAAGTATAGGGGGTGGACGAGCCGAGTGTTCATTTGTCGTTCTGTTTCATTACTCCTATCGTTGCCTATACTTAGGGCTTCCCTTACCCTAAGTATAGGGGAAGTGATGCGTATATCCTTCTCTATTTTCTTCCATTTTCATTTCTTTTCTTCTTTTCTTCTTTTCTTCTTTTCATTTTCTATTTTCTGTATCTATCAAAAAGGTCCCGCCCCTTGTTGTCAGTTTCTACACTTAGGACGTACTTTGTCCTAAGTATAGGGGGGTGTGCACCCCGAGTTTCTTGATTCTTTGATCCTCTCCATTATCTCATCTCCTTGTCTATACTTAGGGATATTTTACCTTAAGTATAGGGGGAGACAATCTGAGTATGATCTGTTCATTCCCACCCTTGACCCTCCCTGCTTTGTGTACAGTCTGCTATACTTAGGATTATTTGATCCTAAGTATAGGGGGGACGGTCAACTTCTCATTGATTCATTTATTCATTAGACTTGCCTATACTTAGTATGAGTTATGTCTTCTCTTTTCTCTCCGATCTATGAGGACATAACTCAAGCTAAGTATAGGGGGGTCGTATATACTATGTATATACTTTAGCCATAACTCGTACTTTCTTATTTTCTTAATAATATGGATATTGAAGTTCATTAAAACCCTCAATAAAAAGGTATTTTATTCCTCAAAATTCTTTGTGTATTTACTGGTTAATAAATCAGGTGAAAATGTTTTTTGCAAAATGTTTGAAAAATAGTTTGAAAATCTTTGTGAAAAATCTTTTGAAAACTATTTTGAAAACATTTTGTTACATGTTTTCAACCTTTGTAAAAACATTTTTGGTTGTAAAATTTAGTTTCTTTGTGTGAAATAAAATGTTTGAAAAATGATTTGCAAATGGTTTGAAATGATTGCAAAATTATTTTGAAAAATCTATTTATATTGTTTGAAAACCTTTGCAAAATGATTTTCAAATGTGTGTACATGTTTATAAAATTGTTTGTAAAAAAATGTTTTGGACTATAGTTTTCAAAAAATTGTTTGAAAAACTTGTGTCAAATATATTTGAGGAATATATACATCACACCAAAATCCATTATATATATGTATAAAATTGATCACTTACCCTTGTAAATTCTTAAAATCCACTTCTTGTATATATAAGAAGCACTCCCGTGTAAATATTTTAACCTTTCTTTTTAGCCAAAATCTTTGTTTTCAAAAATCCCAAAAACATTTGCAAAATTAAAATCCAAAAACATCTGAAAAATCTTTTTGAAAAATACCAAAATATGCATATGCATCATCATCATCTTTTCAAAAATTCATAAAAAGTTCAAAATCTTGGAAAATTGCATCACAAAAATATTTTCTGCATTCTGCATATCATTTGCATAGCATTCACATTTTTTCAGATTGAGTTTGATAGTTGAACGAGTCTAAGTAAAATCTGGAGATTGGAGCTTGATTGGACCTTAAAATCTACCTAATAACAGGAACCTTATAGGAACTGAGTTTGAGGTACTTCAGGTCTAGTTGACTTAATTCTTTGAGGATCACGAGACTTGGTTCAATGGATTCTTGACTGCCTAAGTAGAGTATTTCGAAGCACACGCGCGACTCTTGTTGATAATGACCTAACTTGGACACCTGCACCTTTCACATGGCTCAACTCAGTTGGAGTGGTGAGGGGATTGGATTTGTCGGTATGGGACGCACACAAGTGGAAACTCTTGTCCTCCTCTAGGGAGGGAAGTGCACCCCAACCCGTCCAGTGATGAGGAAGTCTAAAGACAGGAGAGTGTGGGTTGCGATAAAGCTTCAAAAGAGGGATAGTCTACTGGCTCAAGAGGAAAAACTCCTTATGTAAATGCTGATGTATATAGTATTTCAAAAAAAATCGTCAGGCCTGTACAAAAAAATAAACGCCTGCAAAGTATGTACAAATGTTGTAAAGTCAATAAGCAAGCTTGAGTTCCAAAGTCATATCATGTAAGCCTGCAGCTGGATGACTTGACTACACTGGTCTTGCATCCTAGGATAGGTAGCTACACTGGCTACTGTCCATTCTTCTCCTCGCCCCCTCCTCTTGAGCTGGTCGCCACTTGAACTTAGAAGAGAATACCCCGCTCCTCGAGGATGGAGTTATTGGATTGGGGAATCATTGGGTTGTCATGCTGGAGAAGTTAGTCTCTTTGTCATTCTAGTTGGGGAGAGCAACTATCACTTACATTGTACGAGTCAGATTCATAGTCGTAAGGGTTTGCATATGAGTTGAGATATTTCTGACCTGGGTATTGAGGAGACTTGAACAGAGTGTTGGGATTCTCAAAGACTATTGGATTTCAAATTCAGTTCTCATTAAGGTTCCGCCCGCACTAAAAATTTCAAAGATTCGACTTAAGCTCCAAGCTCTGATTTTGTGAAGACAAGTTTGATAACTAAACTTCATCCATCTTTCTTCTTTTTTTTTCTTTATTTTTCTTTTTCTGCACTTATTGCATAAGTGTTTGCTAGGGACTAGCAAAGGCAAGTATAGGGGGATGATGAACCTACGTTTCATCATCTTTATTCTATCATTTTGGCCTTAAAAACCCTAGTAAATGCGTGTAAATAGGCTTAATTTAGGCATTTTAGCATTCATGCATCACTGTGTAAATAGTGTATAAAAAACGATTTTTAACGCCAAAATTATAGAATCAAGAAAAGAAAAGAAAAAGAATAAAATATTGTAAATATTTTATGACCCGAAATCCCGAGACCTAAGCATCTCGATGACTAGATCGACAAGGAATAAAGTAGGGGGAGATAAGGGCCAGAATACAATAAAAATACCTTTTGTTTCATTCATTCTTTATTCATTTTGGGACCTATTTTTGGTTCCACTTTTTATACCTCAAATAAAGAAACTTTGTACATGAAAGTTGTAGATAATTGAATAAAGAAAAATACAAAATTGATTTTACTCAAAAATAATGTACAGATAAAAAGTTATAGTATGAATAAAATTCCAGAATCCCAACTTACCAGACCCATATCTCACAAATAAAAACTCCAAATGCATCAAACTCACCTTTAATTGTATATAATTTAAAATAATCTATTTAATGGTGATGGTTTCGCATTTGGCGGAGCTACGGTTTGAAAGTTGAGTTTTGGACCCCTATTGTATACTTGTACAGATTAAAATATTCATTTTATTTATTATTCATTATTTTTATAATTTTTCTTTTTATAATTTTGTAAATATTATTTATAATAAATATGTGTATTAAAATCAGAGTAAAAATGCAAAGAAAATATAAAATTAAAGACTTGTATATAAAAGACATAGGTAAATTACCTATATACATACCTGTATAATTTATACTTATATTTTATTAAGTGTATAAAATACACCATAAAAATAAAATAAAAATATACTTAAGTGTATAAAAATATTTTTTAAATTTATAAAATAATAAACAAAAATAAATAAACTAAATTCTCAAAATAAAAAATAAAATATTTAAATATATAGATATAGATACCTATAAGGGGTATAAAAGGCAACTTGTAAATTAACACTCCATAAAAATAAATAAAAATCACCATAAAATAATTTATAAAATAATAAACATTTTTATTTAATAACTAAAAATTAATAAAATCATTTTATATTTTTAATTGAATTTCTAAGTTTTTTTCTCAGACTTTTTCCTGGTTGGTCCACGTGGACCAACCAGGGGGCAGCAAGAGTTGACCTTCGGCCAACTCTCTGCCCAACGCTTGGGCTTTGTCAGAACTACGTTTTTGGCCATGTTTGACCTTTTTTCGAGGGCGCGTCTCACACTATCTCGTGATGAATCCTTCTTCACTTTTGTGCCTCGAGTAATGATCTTACACGCCCAAGCTTCACCTTGGGGAATGGATTCAAGATACACTCGATAATCCTCGATCTTCGAGCACCTGCGCCACTCGTTCAAAAACAACCCCTCACTCCATAGGTTTAGCTCCCCTTCGTGCCTCGAAGCTCCAGGAAGGTGACATCTCCTTGTAGAGACCTTCGGGTGGGTCGAGCATCGCCTGAGGTGGCTCCACGGCCTCCCCCTTCGCCGGCGGTTGAGGTACTTCTTCCCTCTGGCTCCGGCCATCGAGGCAGCCCCCTTTTCCCTTATTTTCTTTTGCTTTTTCTTCCCCTTAGTCTTAGGATCGAATCCCCTCAAGAACTCTTCGATTTCATCACTTGATTCACCCTTCACGTGAACCTCGCCGGAGTGCTCCTTCGGCCGACCACTTTCGCGCCACTCCTCGCTTCGCATCCACCATCGCGGGACCCAGGCATTTTGCCCTAGGTCCTCTCACTCTTTCTTGCAGGTACTTGGACTTAAACGAACACCTGGGGGCCATTTTGGCCTTCGCCGGAGACGCTCGAGCCCCTCCAGCTCCGCCGTCATCTCCAGCGTACTTCGGCTATCGCCAAGGCTTTTTGGGCCCGCCAGCACATAGAGGAGGCCCGCAGGAAGTCGCCGGCCATTTTTAGAAGCTTGAAGGACGCCGGAGAGGCTCGATCTGGTCGGGAGAACTTTGCCACGCTGGAGTTCTTCTCGGTTCTTCGTCATGCCTCGCCCGTCGTTGGATCTTAGCCACCTTCCAGACGCAGCAGCCACTGTTAGATTTGGGCCACACCACACCGTCTGATCCTCAGCTCAGATTTAATCGTGGCCCTCCATCGTCGAAGCGTCATCGCGAGCGGAGGAAGCGACACGTGTTTAAATGAAAGCATCTGGGCCGTCCGCTTCCGCGCAAGCGTGGGTATTTTGCTTATTATCCCCCAAGTTTTGTAATATTTATTTAGCTCGTAAACTTTCGTATGCAATGTTATACTTTTTGTAATATTTCCAAGTAGCCCCTGGACCTTTTTGTATATTGCATTCCAGTCCAAGCCACATCACCTCACGTGACTAGTACATGTGAGGTGCAGGGTATTTTGCAAGGACCCCCTAGCGGGTTTGCTTATTTCGGTTCAGTCTAGAGATTTTGACATTTAGTGTATTATTTTTGGTTAAATTGCATGTATACCCCTGGAGTTTTGTAATATTGCATCCATATCCTTGCCAGGTCACGTGTTCATACACGTGGGCTTGGTAATTTTGCAGTGAACCCCTTCCGGGTTTGGATATTTGTAATTAATTCAGGAACTTTGTTTATTAGTTGTAAACTTTTGTGAAAATTGCATGTTGGCCCTTGTACTTCCTGATATTTGCATTTATGCCCCTGCCAGCTGTATGATTTTTATTGGATATTTGTATTTATTTAGTGCATTATTTTAACTCGAAAAATTCCCAAATAAATACCATAAGCTCCTATTTGTTTTCATTTTTATTGCATTTTAATATTTATTAAAAATCAAAAACATGCATTTTATCTACTGTTTGCATTAGAAAATACCAAAAAAATATCAAATCTTTTTGAAAAATTCCAAAAAAATTACCTTAGGTCTATTTTAGTGTCTTTTAACTCCAGTCCAAAAATCATTAAAAAGTTCAAAATAAAAACCTTAAAAATTAGAAAACTTCTAAAAACTTCATAAAAATCTAAAAAATCATAAAAAAATCCTAAAAATGTAAACTCAGATTCTGTAGTTTCCTTATTTTATTCCCTTTATTTTAAAATTAATTTGGGAAAATTTTGT
This sequence comes from Ottelia alismoides, assembly GCA_037367405.1. Lineage (NCBI taxonomy): Eukaryota > Viridiplantae > Streptophyta > Magnoliopsida > Alismatales > Hydrocharitaceae > Ottelia > Ottelia alismoides. The sequence continues at coordinate 201,991 of JAZKJV010009649.1, read as the reverse complement.
TACTATTTACTATTTTTTATTCCCATTTTTAATCTCGGCCAGAAGTTAATTCACTGTTTTCTTGCATTTTTACCTTTTAAAAATACCAAAAATATTCAAAAAAATCTCCAAAAATCACAAAAACATTATACAATTATAAAAAGACCAAAAATATTTTATTTCCTAATTTTTGAGCATTTTTCACTATTTTTATAAATACCCTATTTCCTCTTTTCTTATATTATATATATTCTATTATTGAAAAAGAAAATATAAAAAATATATATAAAAAATATAAAAAGAAAATATAAAATCAGAAAATCAAAAATCAAAATACAAAAATATAAAATTTAAAAAAATTTAAAAATTAAAAACCCACAAAAAATTACATCTTTGTAGACACGTAATCACATTCACATTTTGCACTTGCTTAATCTATCCTGTGTGCTCCCTGAGTTCGACCTCTACATACTTACACCTATACATCTATTATGTAGAGTTAATAATAAATTTTAACTCCACTTTTGCTTGTCATTGCTTGATTTCATATTGTGGGTTAATTGTTGATTAAATCCGGATCTTGAGCGGTCAACACATCGACTGTGTTCCCGCCTTGTGAGGAATACACGAACGCTCGACTTTTGGGATTATCAGGCATCTCCTCCGTCAGGTCGGACTTGAGACATGATGCCTATTACTTTAGAGACACGATCGCAGCCATGCTTCAAGAGGTATTCCTATATCTTGTATGTGGTTTGGATGAAACGATCTGAGAAGTGTTCTTGGATCATGTGGTTTCATTATTTTTAAATTTTTTAAATCATGTTGCCCCAAGCAACTAGTGCGACTAATCTCTCCTGATCGCATATGATGCGATCTCCACGCTTTCGTGATGTGCTTAAGGTTTTATCCATAATCTTCATGAGCTCCTCCTCCCGCACCTCCCTCTCCATCCCCGCATCTCCCTCTCCACCCCAACACCTCCCCTCCACCCCCGCACCTCCCCTCCGCCCCGAGCTCCTCCACCCGCACCTCCTCTCTGCCCCTGCAACTACCCTATGTCTCCGCATCTCCCTTTCCACCCCCAGCTCCTCCCCACACCGCACCATGCCTCGTCGCCTCCTCCACTACCAAGCGACGTCTTGCCGTCACCGTCACGGGGAGAAGGTGCTGCTTTGGATGCTCACAAGGGGACGAGCTGCTAGAGGAGCTGCAAGGTTTCTTGACGAAGCGGGAGTAGAGGAGGATGAAGAAGGCGCGGGCGGAGGAGGAGCAAGGGGCGGAGGATAAAGGGGAGGGGAGGAGGACGTTGTGGGCTGAAAGAGGGGAACTTTCAGCATTCATTTAGTTAAAATATTTTTGATTAATTGATTCATGAAAATTCATCGAAAAATTCAATAAAATTCATCATTTGATCCGCAATAAGTGATATATATGTGAATATGCAAAAAAAAATTAACGACTTAATGGATGCATGAAGATGTAATTAAGAGAGAGAAATTATGAAGATAAAGGAAGAAGAACAAATAGAGGAAGAAGATGATGAAGAAGAAGTCTAGACAATTATGCCCTTAGTAACTACACCATGATTTGAAAAAACCATTGTTAAGTTCAACTCATTGATGGTTAAACTAACGGAGGGGCACAAGTGATAGAACCACAAGAAGTCAGAGGCACAACTGATATTCCCAAAAAGGGAGGAGCATAGCTGATATTGGAATATCTTGGAAGTGAACAACTGATAAAACCCTAAACTTTACATCAATAAATTTTATGCATTTTATTTTTCATATAATTTTGACCAATTTTCGTAGAGGGGGTGGGGGTTGTCTTTCAAATAAATCAGATTCTATAATCAGAAGGCTCTCTTTCCAGTTCTCAAAAGTTCCAAGGGGAGAAGGTGGTATTATAAGTTAGTGCATCTTCTTCGGCAACTTAGCTCTGCACATCTACTCTCGAGACAATTCCCAAAACAAATCTATCATGAGACAAAAGCCAAGAACTGATGTTGTTTTCATTGAATCCAATGCATCCAGACATCAAGAAAAGCAAAAATGGCATTTGCTGAATATTATGCTCCTTCAGAAACTTCTTAAAGTCCATTATCGCATCAAAGAATTGCTGATAAGAAAACTATATTTAAAAAAGCCCTAAAAATGGCCAATGGAACAACCATCTCATTCCAATAGTGTGATTATGTTGGGTTGATATAAGATATATGGATAAAAAAATTTAACCCGATCCTCTTGATAAAATCATCAAGCCCATTCTTTCTTGCATTTTTTATGTTCTGTTTTCTTAGAGAGATGACTTCTTAATTTTGTATTTTCTTGCCATTTTTTAATAAAAAAGATATAAATAAGCAAGAAACAATGTCTTTTTAATATAACATTGGATGTGAGTGCATATGAAATACAACCTTTAATCTTTGGTAGCAATTATAGTTGGAAGGTTAAGAGTGTGGATACGTAGTAGGTAACATGGAGCTATATTTGCTTAAAAGATTTGTAGTGCGACGAAATATCATGATTCGGTTTACTGTGGTGTGTATGTAATAGTATTTGCGAGAAAGGATGTGTTCGTTGTACGAGTTACTTTACCAGAGGATATTCATCCTATTGAGTGACAAGCTTTGGTTGACTACTGGACAACTCCTCACTCCTCAGGTTCATGTGCTACTTTTCATGATGGGTAGGGAAACTCTATAAAAAGACATATTATCATTGTTTGTTATTTGTTATATGTTATTTATTTTCTAATTGATAGGGCGAATCAAATAGGAACTAATATAATCGTGGAAAAGGAGTCTAATCAACACATCGATTGGGTTGAAAAAGTATCACTGGATTAAAACGCATACTTGTATGTAAAATATTTAATATGATTTATTATGGAGCATCGTTTATTTTTCATTATATATAAATACGATGTTAATCATGAGAAAAAAGATGGATGAACCAAACAAAATGGAGGCCTTTGAATTGACAAAAAGTAAAGACAAGTGTTAAGGAACATATATCTTTCCTATTTTTTTGTTGTTTATTTATTGTTGAATTGACAAAAAGTAAAGACACGTTATAAAAAATGGATGTACAAGAACGAATAGTTTAAATATTTATTGTTGTTTACTTTCAACAGAAGAAAATGCAACAAAGAAGAGTTAAGGAACATATATCTTTCTTACATCTCACAAACACACTCCCTGTCCTCTATATTTAAACTCATAGTAATTTTATTTATATATTAAATGTATTATATGTGTTGGGAATGATTTTCATACCATATATCTTTTATTTCATGCATGTTGGATAGATTGAATGCCCATATTATTTTTTATATTAAAATATATATCAAACTTTTAAGATTACATGATTAAAACTAAAACTTGTATTATATTCGAATGTGCAAATGCCAAAGTTGCATGCTAGTATGTCATCAACATAATACATAATCAGACTAAGTTGGCACATAATACTATCACTACTCTACACAAATGCGCGATCCTGATACTGCATGTGAAGTATGCGCATACTTTTGTGCAGTAACCGCATAATCATGTAACTCTGAAACATTTGCATATAGTTATGATTCTTCATCGTAGACTTCCACATTGGGGATGTCATGCATTTTAAGGAGTGAATGGTTGGAGGAGGCATCAAGGTGAATTGGAATTCTGGTTATGATGGTTGCGCGGATGGTCGGTCATCCTCTGAGGAATACTCAGTATGATCCTTTGAAGATATCACATGTTCATCTATCATTACCAGGTGCCTCTCATTACCATCTGATACAACAAACCGTGGTGAACGGTATGTAGCTCATAAAGTATGAAGTGTCATGCTCTGTGATTGAACATGCATCGCCAAGAAACAATGGAGAGGCATACGAGCTGACTTTCATGTTATGAATCGAGTTTTTGCCCTAATTCAACAAGTGGCATTCATAATATAAACATAATTCACTAATCACATTCGGATGAATAAATAATTAACAACTAAATGTGCACATAATAAGTATTATCAATATGACATAAATTTGGTATTTCATTACGTCCATAAATGGGAATAATTTATAAATTATAAAAACCATTTACGTGCCTTATCAACAATACTATATCTTCTCCCCCTAGATGATCCCCCTACTCGATCCCACCGTGCTTGAGTCAGCCCTACCCCTACTCCCTCTCCTTACGTCCTCAATGTTCGAAGTCCCCTTTCCTAAGGCCGACCGTGGGGGCAGTTTCTGAGTGCAATGCCAAGGGTCTATCAATTTTAGGGGCTCATTTATACATATATTCAGCCTTTGGGTTATTAAAAAGTATTATATGTCCTAATGTGGTCTTGTAGAATCAATTTTTTAATAAAGCAACTCATAAAAAAATGAGAATTTGTGGAATCAAATTTTTTTGATGAAACAACTCGTTGAAAATGAGCCCTTATGGAATCAATTTTTCGATGAAATAACTCATCGAAAAAAGAGCCCTTATAAAATCGAATTTTCAGTGAACAACCCAATGCTAAAGTCTAAAATTTAATGGAATTATATAATGGCACATTGTTCATCGATTTTTTTATAAGGGTCCGTTTTTTCTTTTGCCCAAGTCCCACGAAATGTCAGGGATGGCATTGTCGACTCCCTCCCTCATTGAAGTTTCCCTTCCTACTCCACCCATTGTCGAAGTCCCCCCTTTCCTGTTTCTCCCCAGATCGAAAACACTCTTCCTTTTTGTCCTCTACTAGAATCAGTCCCGCCACCTCTTTGATTTGTTACATTTGATGACCCGAACGCTCCGTGATAGCTGCATAGATATTGACATTGAATGATCTAGGATGCTCTATTTGCATGGATTGATGCATAGAATGTCTTAATGGTAGAGATTCTTCGATGCCAAGAGGTTGAGATAGGAGTTGTCCAATGCACAAATCACGAGGCACGAAATCACCATGTAGGAGACTTGTAAACGATGGCTGACTTTGAGGGAGTACTATTTGCCAATAATATTCTCCATGTGTGGGTTAGGCTCATTGCATTTGGATTACATCATATGTGGACTGAGGGCGATATGAAGTAGAAAAGAATGTTTAGTCTGAGTTGACACAAAATCAAACGTATGAGGATGTTGGTAGGATGGACCAACCTCGGCATCATGAGCAGTATATTGGCCGGCATACGGTTGAAGAGGGAAGGCGGTTGGTTCGATCAAGGTATACATCACTGGGACATCGTGTATTCCTGAACCACCAGTGATAGATTTCTGATTGAATGATCCATATATCCAATAAGATGTTTTAGTTTGGTACTCCTACGATGTCGCATCACAATTTTTTTCTCATTCTAAATAAGGACTTCACCTATAAAAATGACGAATTAAAAAATAGAAGAAGTATTAACTTACAAGAAAGTACATATTAACTGAGCCCACCTTGGACCGTATGGTTCATAAGTGTGGTGCGCGGGTAGTACTGCCATGGTGATCTAACGACGTGTAATATGTCAATACGATGCCATCTAATCGGCCACTACAGTTTTATATGATCTACCCAAATCTCTTTTCACTGCCACAGATTTTCATCATTCCCATTGTTCCAATGGGTCATGGTGACGCCTCGCTCCATCGTAGGGCTTGTCACCTCTTTGGTGAGCTTGTTTGTCATCAGGGACAATTATGGGTATCGAATTCGAGAGATGTTGTCGCAGACTGAATTGTCGCATGAAACGATCATATACATGCATAACAACTATGTTGAAGCGTATTAAAATCGTCTTTAGCATCTGGACATATTCACCTTCACAACAACTTTGTGGTAGATTCGCATCAATATGGTCATCGTATAGATTGCATTACATTTGTTCGTTGCAAGATTGAATATTAATGTTATATCCAAGATGACAAATCACATTTTTATACTGGTACATGAGCTCCTATTGAGTATCCGACTCATTTTTTCACTAATAGGTCACATGATTAATAGAGAGACGTTCTTTTTTATAAATTATTTACCACCCGTCCACCTCTCAAGAGTGAATAATGTTGTATTAAGAACTGTAATTAGATCTTTAATTGGAAAGCCTATGTAATTACAATTGAAGTTAATTTGGTTTCAATTGGGAAACCAAATGGCTTGGAGGGAAAGTTGGGAATTCCCAAATTTGAAACATGGAAAAGTTTGGGTAAAAGTTTAGTACCATAGATAGTATTTCTAAACTTTTGGTGGGCTTATATATGAGTTCACACAGCAAGCTCTTGTAGCAATAATAGAGAGGAGGAATGGAGGACCACAGACACGCGCATGCGCGCGCTCCGCTCCGGCTCCGGCTCGGGAGAGTCAATTCGGATCTTGATATTTTTGTTGCGGGTTTCATTTGGTAAGTCAATTAAATTAATCACACGATTATTTTGGTAAGTCGACTAAAATGGGAATTCAACTCGACCCAAACGTCTCATTATGGCCGCGATTTCGGGATTTGAAATGGCACGTCCGTTGAGGGGTGTTTTCAGATATCGAAATGTATCGCGCGCTAGGGCACGCGACCATCTTTTTATACCCCTTCCCCCATGCCGTTTTCTTCACTCGCAAGAAAAATCTTACGCCACCTTTCTGGTTCTGGTTCTGATTCTTCCTCACGCGGATGAACCACCTTCTCTTCTCTCGGCTGCAAGTTCTCGGAGGTACTTTCGAGGACGGTCTCATTGGTGTGCGCAGACGAAGATCGTGGACCGTCGTATCCTAGGAGCGGATCGCCAGTACCCTTCGCACCGGTATTGTGTGGGCAATATCCTATCTAAGGACAGTCCATTTCATGGACGCTTCGGTGATCTCTAATCTTGTTCTTCTTTTATTTTGTTTGCTGCAATTCGTTTATTGCTTTACCTTTCCCGGATCTCGTCCTGATTTATGTTTCCGTTTATTTAATCGGTTCCTGCTTGCATTCTGTAGTCGGATAATGGATTGACAATGCATGACGATAACAATGTTAATCTGTAATACGTTTATTTCAATTCATTTGGATCTGTGTAATTACTGTTTAATATATGCGGTTATGATCCTGAATTCAACAAATAATAATATAAATTTAATGTATATCACAAGGAACATGTTCAAGTAGCGTATAATACATGCATGTCTATGGTCTTTGTCTTAGTGAGTCCATGTTCAACTGATAAACACGAGGAAAACCTATGTGGATATGTTCCCAAGACCATGTTCACGTTGATTGATAAAAAAGATTGATGTGAAAATCTAATTTAATTTTAAATTATTATTACTGCTTAACTACGATTAGATACCTAAAGCGGTATCATGAATCCATATGCTCTTCTGGTTCTCATTAGATAAAAATCATCCAACTGATTGTACAACTACGTAAGGACTAGCACCCCAGATTATGCATCCACTATCTTAAAGATCTTGCAAGAGCAATAAGTACCATAGTGGAACCTTATCCCCGATTGAGTCTGGGAGATGGCCTTCCCTTATCTAATAGAGGATTAGAGATCTCATGACATCTGCACCGTTCACTTCGAGTGCGCCATTGCTTAACAAGAACTCCGAAAATGTACAATAACATATGCCTCCCACCAAATAAAACCACTTCATGCATTCGTTGAGATTGAGATCTAACAAATTCTCGCAGTAGATTCCCCAATCTAATACAACATGCTTTTTGTAACTAGTAACTCGCCAACCGCCAACCCTCCATCCAGATAGAATGAACACATCTTTCAATGCAATAGTTGCCTCGCAGTGCCTGAAGTGGATGCATGTGTCTCTGTATGCCATCTCTCAACCAATGCCTTCACGAGGGTTCTGTCTAGTTGGATTCATTTCAGATTAGAGAAGCATTTAAATCCAATAACCTCTAGTTTTTTATTTAAAAAGGTAATTCATGCCTTATACAGAATATAGTTGAGTGTCGTACTATGTTTGACAAAACGATATTGTTATGTATTCCGATTTATTCGTTAGTTCCCATCTTATTGAATAGTAAAAAGTACACATTGATCAACATATCATTCGTTGAAATGTTATCAATGAGTCACCTAGAATTGGTCAGGTTAAGACGTGATCAAATTGCCGAGTAAGAACGAATGCATCCAATGGACCGGTTGCTACATCCATGGCTGCAAGCATTCAACATAAGAATTACATTTAAGCTAAGAAAAATATTTGTTTCGTAATTTTTTTCATCGATATCATCTAGCACATGTGGTGTTATTATGGTCATGTTCTTTTGAGACATTGCATCTCACTTGAACTTTACCCATCTCGTTCATACTACTGCGAATTCGCATCGATTGTGGTCGATCGAACTTTGATGCAATATTAGGATGTGTCATTGGTGAAACTTCCAAATCATGCCAAAATCGATGATCAAGAAGCAACACGAAGGCATGTGCATATATGGATGTGAAGGATTCACAAGTAAAATTCTATGCACAGCTTCATATGCTCCATATTAACGATGCACTGCAAAATGTGAGCATTAGATACATTGACTACATAAATCCACGAGTACGCATATACTGTTGCCCATTTATCATAACTCGGTTGTTTTCCTCGAGAGGCCCACATCTCAAAATATTTTGCAAAAGTTGATCGACATCGATTAATCGAGTAATTTGAACATGTTTGTTTGTAACTTTTTCAAATCAAGACATCAGAGGTTTTGATGTCTCTATTCTAAATTGGCATCTTTCGATTAAATATTTACTCATTCAATATGCAAGCCTAGTAGCATCAGTCACCACCCTCTTGTCTACATATCCAGTCAAATGCATCGTTGTCAATTGTAAGAATTTGTTATATAATTTTATCATGTTTGAGTTTATCAGTGACTGCTTCGGCCTTGTAAAATTTCTTATGAATCCATTTATTCATATGTCCAACACGATGTATGTTTGCTTGTATGTTATAGAGACAAAACCGATGGCAATAATTCATTGCGATGGGCAGTGGCTGAGGTAATAAATTCCTCAACCCAGAAAACATGTTGCTTGTATGCCATCATGGTTAATGATGCTTGGCAATTTATGGAGAAAGAACCTCAAGTCTTCAATCTTTCTCCTTCCGCTGCAACAAACGTGGTGGAAAATAGATAATCGCCTGTGTTAACATGTATAAAGACGAGAATGTGACCTTTATCTTTTTCGAACAAATGTGTCACATTAATCCTAAGAACTATACTACAATAAAGGGAATCGATAATTAACGAAGAAAATGTCCACAAAAGATGATTAAAAGGCATCTTTTTCCTGGAATTTGATCCTAAAATGGTCAAAATAGATTAACTCATGAATTTTAACGTACAAAAGTGGTATCGACAAATAAATATTGCATTATAGCAAAGTATATTCAACACGGTATCTATGTACCTTGACAACTATCACGTTTTTTAGTATTGATGATGTCACAGGGTCAATTTGGGGGTGTGGCAGCAACCATGTGGTCTCTGTTCACATCTATAATACAAGTAACTCATAATGTATATGTATTTGTTGTATGCGATCGCTTTGAACTAGACATATTTGACCATATTTGAAGTCTTCAACTCATCGGTGTCGTCTTCGACTTAAAGGATCTATTCATGCATAAAGCGTTTCTTGTTTCTGTGTCATCCGTACGTGCATTTCATGATTTGAAAATGGTATCTCCTCTAGAAATGATCCAGAAATCCAATCACCATCTTCAAATATATTTGGTAATCTTCCATTGGATTTAAATTCATTCCATAATCAAATAGAGGATCATAATCGGCTTGTTATTTATCGAACGGATCAGAGATTTCTGATTGTGATCATTCGTAACACCTATCCTCTTACAACCAACTATGTCTTCTCGCTCTCCCTCGCCTTCATCCTCCTCAAATTCATGCTGATTTTTTTTTATGTTCCTCGTCTCCATCTCATGTGTCCTCGTCACCTTCTTCTCTCCATCATCGATAGTAACTACTTCATCACACAATTCCATCAATGATATCCATTGTCACACTATCGTGAACTAATAACACAAGCATCTACATACAAATGCATCATTCTAAACTATCGTCTGATTTGTAACATCAACATTATCAAATCATCATTTCCGATCACGATGGGGAAGTTCTCTCATTCGCCGACCACTTACATGTTATCTTTATATCAAACTCATCTTGTCTAGTCATTTACGTTGTAATTCCTAAATAATAAATTGTTGAAGCCACTAGAAAGAGCCAAGCCACCTATTCAACTATAGCCACCTCCATAGCCTATCTTAAAATTGTAGTAGGTCATTCTTCTACTTTAGAATACACAAATAGCATCAGTATTATTTATTTTCTACATATCAACACCAGACACTCATACTCTTGGCAATAGTTGTTATTTTGATTTTTAAAATATTTGAATTTATTTTGATTTGTTCTATGATTTATCCGAATCTTAATGAATTATACTTACTTTTATGGTCATCCAAAATCGAATTCAATTAAATTGTCTTGGTCGTGTAGACATACCAATGGGGGCGCTTCTTTGAAATTTAAAGTGTCAAGTAATCACTCCATGTACATTCGGCTTAGACTCCGATTTAATTACATGATAATATGATTAAGCTTGTTTTAATAACAATTTTAAGGTTAATTCGAATTTTAGAATTTGATCTATAATCACATTAATTATAAAATCAAATAGCTCAGCCAAGCCATACAAGTATGCGACTAATAATGCATCAATTTAAAAACCTATCGCCTATTTAATGTAATTATGGATATTTTAAAGCTATCGATTTTATAACTATAAATAAACGATTAAAGTTGTCAAATTCAATTAGATCTATATAGAAAATTTGGGGTTTCTATTGATGGCAAGGATACAGAAAGATGGGGTGATGGCCTTAGATTGATTGTTGTTGTGGATTCTGTCAAAAGTTAGCTTTGTTGTTTTATCAAATATCGAAATTTCGATAAATTCAGAGCGCACTAATTCAATGTTCAAATATACCATTCATGCAACCACACATACGTAAACGAGACCTAAGCTGAAGCACATATTCAATATGCATCACTATGTGACCCTGATGCTTAGGGCTCGTTTGGTTGAAAAGTTGAGGTGAGTTGGGGTAGCCTCTTGTGAATAGTAGCGGTTTGGATGATTATATGGATTGGTAGAGAGTTGGAATAAGGAATGTGATATAATATTGTATTGATTTGTGATGGAAATCCAACTCATGCATGGCCCAGAAAAGGGGATAAACCGGAGTAATCCAGTATGCAAAGGAACCCTTGATTGGACTGCATAAACCACATATGTGACGCTTAAACGGAGCATGCGGTATGCTTTATCGCTTATTAGGATCCGCTTTAGGATCCGAATAGCTGAATATCTGCCCGGTATTGGCCCATTTCCGCTTGCAGTCCAGGACCTGTCTCCTCACAAACCCTCGTTTTTGCCTCTCCTCCGGAACCTCACCGCCTCCCCTCCCCGCGCTGCCTCCGCCGCTGTTGTTGCCTCCCCTCCAAGACCACCTCGCCTTCCCCACCGCCTCTCCTCTCCGCAACACCTCCTCGTGCGACCTCCCCTCCCCCTCACGCTGCCTCCGCAGCTGCTGCCGCTGTTGCTCCTCCCAGAGCACCGCACCTCCGCCGCCTCCCCGTGAAGCGACTCCTTCGCAGGAGCCCACGGCCTTCCCTTTTCTGCAGGTTCTCCTCTTATCTTAATTCTTGGTGTATTCCTTTCGAGTCCACTGTTTGCTATTGTTTTACCCTCTATTTGATCACACATTGCTTTCAATGTATCGCTTGATTTGCTTGAGCGCTTTAGTGGATATCCACTTTTCCTATCCATTTCATTCGAACAGAGAATTCCTTCTCTATTCCCACATTTTCAACAGTGTTGTTTCTAAGCTTATCCGACACAGGGGCTTGTGAATGAACTGAATTTCTATTGCAGGTTTATCATAGAAGAGACCTGTAACTTTTAGATAGGATCATGGGCATGGCTTGCATCTGTTCTACTGAACCAATATGCTAGATTTGGACTTTAATCTTAGTTCCTTTTTTTGTGTGGATTAGATGAGTACTGGAACAATATTGTTTCAAAAGACTGGATAACCGTACATTTGCAAACCAGAATCTGAGAAAACAACAAAATTTCATTAATAGTGCCACTTGATTTTTTTACTGGAATTTGTTCGTTCAACTAGTGTTGAAATTCTGGCATAGATTTGAATTAGAATCTGCCTTTGATCAATTCATTCATTTTTCCATTAGAAATTTAAATCTGATCTAGTTTTGGTAATTGCTTGATGAGTGTGTAATAGCAGTTCATTTGAGGACATGTCACACATGTTATAAGATACATGCCATGCAATATATGCCAAATGATGTTACAAGTGCATGTACTTGCAGTAAGACACAAGTTGTACGGGGGATATTGTTTGGTATGCATTAGAATATCCATTAGATAGAAAAGGGCACATCTAAGTGTACTCGCAAGATATGAGATTAGCTTTACCCTTTGCTGGAAAGGACAGCTACAACTTGTTGTTCAAAATTGTTACATAGACTTGTTCGTTAGACAATCTTTATAAGATCTATGTATGCATGATCCAATGGTCTGGTGATCTGAGAACTATCAATGCAGACATTTGTTTAGATTGATGAATTCCAAATTTCGGATTGTGTTGAATCATCAATGATAAATAAATCTCTCTTTAAAAAACTCTTAATACATCTCTAACGTCATATTTTACTCTTATTATTTAATATTTTAATAGTCCAAACTACATAATCTACATATGCTCCCGTAGGGTCCTCCGCATATCCGCTTAATCGCTACCCGACTGAATGAATACCGCATACCACATATATGAACCTTGTCATGGTTGAATTTTTACTGCATGGAAGGTAAATCATACAACTCAGCTTATAAGGATTCACCAGGGACCATCTACTTAAATGATAATTGATAAAGCATAATGCTTTGACAAGTTCTCACCATTTCTCTATGGGTTGCAATAATCAGCATGCACTATAGAATGCATAAACTGGTTGAGGTGGCCATGCGCTATAGAATGCATAAACTGGTTGAGGTGAATAACATAAGTGATTGATGGGTCTACTTAATATGCTAATGGTTTATTTTCTTGACGTGCTCTCGTGTTTCCTTCATTTAAGTGTAAAGTTTTTTCTCTGTATATTGACTTTCGATCTGCATTGTCTTTTGTGTAACAGTTGATTTACTGTTGTTAATAATAGGACTGATATATGGGGAAGACGCGGAAGAATCAGACACTCGGGGATGCTTCTAAAGGATCAGAAAAACCACTTTCGGAAACAAATCCAGGGAAAAAAATACTGAAACCTAAGCGTAAGAAAACCAAAGTTTCAATTCCGGAGAAGTCTGTTACAACAGAACTACCAGGAATTTCCGAAGTCACAGAACTTCCCAAGGATCAGACCCCTGTTGAACTCCCGGACAATTATAAAGTTTCAGAAATTCCCAGGGAGCAGACCTCTGCAGAAGAACTCCCTGGATTTTCCCCAGTTACAGAAATTCCCGGGGAGCAGATCCATGCAGGAAAACTCCCAGGATCTTTCGAAGTTTCAGAAATTTCCAAGGAGCAGACCCCTGCAGATGTGCTTCCAGGAATTTCCGAAGTCACAGAAGTTCCTACGGAGCAAATCCTTGCAAAAGAACTCCCAGGAATTTCTAACGTTATAGAAATTCCCAAGGAGCAGACAGATGGAAACCAGCACATTGAACAAAGTAGTGAAGTAATGGAAATCGATGAAAGCCAACTTATAGAAAACAGTAATGCAAATAAGAACAATGACCTGCAGCTTGATCAACAAGACAAGGAGCAGGATGCTAAACAAGTCACTAGTCAGACAAATCTTCCGAAAACTGGAGAGCTCGGTGGAGTGATTTTTATGTGTAATACTCTGACTAAACCGGAATGCTACAGGTACATGATTATGGGCGTTCCAGATGGAAAGAGAGATCTTGTGATGAAAATTCGACCAGAGTTCAAACTCTTCCTCTTTAACTACCATGAAAAGGTTCTCTATGGAATATATAAGCCGGCATCCCCTGGGGGTATGAGAATTGAACCTGCCGCTTTCAATGGATCCTTCCCCGCACAGGTACAAGTTACAAATATGTCTTCCTATGCTTGGTTTACTGCATAGATCCGTAGCGAAGGAAGCTGTAGTATTGTAGTTTACATAGTATGCATGATTAAAGTGCTGTAATGCACTTTAAAGCTTCTGTTTTATGTTCTAATTTGATACTCATGTGCATGCTATTTATGACTGCATATAGTTGCCTGGTATGTGCTATTTTGATCTTTGGTACTTAGCTTAAGTTGTAATCCCTGAACATCCAGTATATATGCTGCTATATATTTTTGATTGGGAGATTTGTGATTTTTTTAGGGTTTATACATATTACACTTGGATAACGACATTATATACCTGCAACTTTCAAAACTTCATCAAAAGCCCTTATAATCTCAGTTTGTTTTCAAAAGAAAGTGTTGCTCTATTTCCATATTTGATCCTGCCAATATCAACATTAAGTCGATCTAATTATTCTTAGCCAACAAAATCTGCGAGATGATCTAACAGTGGAATCTTGTTTCTTCCCTGATACAAATCTAGATAGAAAGAGAAGTAATCTGGTCGTGAGAAGTAGGGGAAAGTAGAGAAGTTACATGCCAATGTACACATGAGGTAGAAGAAGAATTAGGGCTGGGAATATGTGTGGGGTCGGAGAAGAATGATAAGGATAGGAGAGGAGTGGATATATAGAGCACAAGGAGATTTTAAATAACATATCATTTAGTGTATTGTTGTTACAAGATACATGACTTTTAAAATGCAGTTTTTTGAATGATGAATGCCCTTAAAACGAAAATATAGAAATTAAAATAGTTTTTTATAAGGGAAAATAAGAACTTTAAGGGGAATTAATATCAATATTTTGATTTCGACAGAATGTGGATATCATAACTCCCATCTCTATTGGTTTCTTAGATTTCGACCGAGATGGACCGAAATATTGATGATATTTCAACATATCGAGCCGTATCGGTCGAAATTGATGGTTTTTGATACAAATTTTCTCGGATATTGACTGATATCGACAATATTTTGTCGACATCAATGATATTATCCATGTGAGTTTGATTTCACTAGTTATTTCAATGAGACCCCTATCTGATAGGGTATGGTGCGACATGAAGTGTATACGACGATTCTTCAACTTGAGGAGCTTTCTTCAAATCGAGATCGAGATTTCAAACCTTTCTTAGATAACAACAACACTCTTCTAGAAATATAAGAAAAGAACATTTGAATATATTGGGTTTATATGCTTTATCAATCTTTTTTAGTATGAAAAAGTTGTCTTCTACGTAGTTGCTGTCATACATTTAGTATTTTCTAAACATGGGGCTTGTTTGAAAATATGGAAAGTGGACTTCATTGGGAAGGATGCTGAATATAGTTGCTTTAGTAGCCTTTGTCCCAATCAATTTGAGCTCGGGTCATTGGTGGCTGAACACATGGCAACAACTTGTTCAAACAAATATTGTAACAACATTGTCAAACCTATAGATGTTGGAGGTGTATGGAGCAATGGTGATGGAGTGTCACTTTAATATAATACTAGAATGGAAATATTTTTTAAGTTGGGGTTGTTAGCCAATTACATTGTACATGCTCATATTATTAATGCTCTCGACAAGTATGAAGAAGAGGTTGACGTGTTTAGTAGGTTCTTGGAAATTGGAATGGTCCTACAATTGGTTGAAGGGATGTTCCTCTGGTATGGTTGGAGAGCTCTGTCACTGAATCATGGAGGAGGGTCCAGGGGGCAGGGGATCATGACTTCAGGGTAATGTTACTACTTTGTTGATGAAGTGGAAAATGAATCTTTTGGAGTGGTATAAATTTTGTGTACAGGATATTCTTTGTGCAGTTGCAATACTTTATCGTCAGGCATGGGTGAGACTGCACCATGTGTTTTTTTCCTTTTCAAGTAAAGATACCGTGAAGATAGTGCTTCAGGTGACAAATGATACGGAGGAAACTAAACGATATGGGGGAGGAAACTATGTGATAGGACTTAGGAGTTTTGTTTCTTGCTTGACTACTTGACAAGGAAATGAGTTGTGATAGTTGTATCGGATTCTGGCGAATGTACTACTTGATGCTTGGGCCTTAGTTGATGATTGGCAGTGTAATGATCCAGGTGGAGGTGGAGCAAGATTTTCTACTTGTAGCTCCTCACTTTCGGACTAGATATTAGATGCACAAGGTATGTGATGTCTTTAACTAGTGGCTTGGATGTTGAAGATGGGAGTGGATTGATGGATCATTCAACTACTAGCTTGGTTGAAGATGAGAGCGGATTAGTGGATCCTTCTCTGCGAGCTTGTAAAGGCTAGTTGTCGATATTCAGTTGGTCAAGTCATTTTGGATTTTGTTGACTATTTTAACAATATAGATCTTTTCTATACATATATTCTCATATGTTTATAAAAAGGCGTAAGTTTTCTTTTTTATCATAATAAAATAAAAGAAATAATTGAATTCAAATGAAACATTAGGCATCTTAGATTAAATTTTCTTTTAAAAAAGCAAAAAAAAGATGGTAAAAAATCAGTTGACTGTTGACCGAATAGTCAATAGTCAGTTGGCCATCCCATCGACTTGACTAAACGACAAATTTTCGCTACTATGATTTTCTGTCATTGATGTCTAAAACTTGTGAGAAAAACATACTTTCTAGAGGATAAGTACCTCTTTTATGATCGCAACAACATCATGAATGCCCAGACTTCGTGAATTGTTTGCCTTTAGACTTCGTAAGATGTTGGAAATTTTGCTTAGTCTATTCCAATTGGAGGTTTTACTGCTATCAAATCTATGTTAGAAAACTACACGTTTTGCATTGGGAATTATCTCATTAATAAGGTGAAAAGGGACATTATAGAAGGTTAACTTTGCGAAGGTGTACTGCACTTTGGATTGGTTTTCTTGTATAATGTAATGGATTGGTTTTCTTGTATAATGTAATGAGGAAACGAGGCTTTTCAACTCTGCCCTTTTCAATGTTTGTGAGTGGTTAGAGGGAGGGCGGATTTAGACGATGGGTATGAGATGAGGTTGTTAATTGACACATGATTGTTTTGTTGATGGATGCTCTGGCTTCGTGTTTGGGGCCGACTAGGGAAGACTTTTTTTGGTTCACTGTAGGAGACTTTGCATGTGTATTAATGCTGTTACTTTAGTTGCATATGATGACGTCTTATTCATCCAAGGCTGGTTTAACACGCCGGACATGTATGAACCATAATGTATGTGAAGAAAAGAATGAATTGTTATGTTTATTCCATAGGTCTAGGGTCTCTTATATAGAGAGAAAATCCTAGAGAGCCTAAGGGGGAAAAATAAATAAATACCCTTAAGAGTTACATGACATAAATATAATATCTTTAACACTCCTCAAATTGGAACATATCTATCGAGCATGCCCAACTTGGAAACTAAATTCATGAGGCGCTTCTTTGGAGGGGCCTTCGTGAAGATGTCTGCAAGTTGAAGTTCAGTGGATATGTGTGGAGTGCTGTTCCGTCCTCTTCGTACTGCATCACGAATGAAATGGCAATAAACTTCAATGCGTATTGTCCGCTCATGGAAAATTGGATTGGTGGCGATGTGCATGGAAGACTTGTTGTCGCAGTATAATGGTACATGAGTAGCGACTGACATGCCAAGTTCTTTTAGAAAAGAGGCAAGCCATGTGATCTCACATGTGGCTTGAGCCATTGCCCTGTATTATGCTTCCACACTTGATCTGGAGACCACTGCTTGCTTCTTGTTTCATCAAGTGACCAGGTTATCCCCAATAAACATGATATAGCTTGTAGTGGATCGACGATCATCACGAGAGATAGCGTAGTTAGAATCTGTATAGGCATAGATATGGGTGTGCCGGTTCACCCCATAGAAGAATTCACATCCGGGAGCATGGAAGGCCATATCGATATCGATATCGTATCGATATGATATCTCACGATATATCGGTGATATATCACCCATATCGACACACTTTTGTGAAGGAAATGCCTGAAAAAGAGGATATATCGCCGTATCGATACCGATATCGGTCTCATCTCGATATCAATATATCAACGATATATCGCCGATATATCGCGATATTTCCTTCGATGTCCGGGAGATTCCTTCAAATATCGAAGGATTAAAAAAACATCCTGCCAATGACTGTAAAGGGGCTTCTTCATATGCTGGCTAGGCCCTGCTCACAACATAATGCTGGACCAATAGACATGGAATCCTTTCTCACTTCTTTTTTTTTGAAATCAAAAAAGGGGGGGAATCACGCGAAGGTGCTTGTCCCATTAATATATTAATTGCTTAAAATAAAACTGATTACAAAAGCCAAGATTTAAGGCTTCAAGCAACTGCTTGTAATGGTATCTGGCATTTTCACAGTAAAAACGCATTCCAGAAAAAAGATTCTCGTTGCGGCCAAGCCAGATGACCCAAGAACTGCAAAGTCTGCAATCGGAAGCAGAATCTCCCTCTTCCGTCTTTTGTGTGCACTATAAAAAGAGCTCCAGAAAGCATCAAAGTCAATGGGGCGCAACCAATCTAATCCCACATCATCCCAGATAGGCGCAGTAATGCGGCAACGAAAGAGAAGGTGATCGAGTGACTCAATTTCAGTTCCACTAAGTAAACATCAGCCAGAGACATTCTCGAACAGCTTAGAACATCTATCCCGAGTCATAATACGCTTCCTCCTAAAGAGCCATAAGAATAAACCAATCCTCTCAGGCAGTCCAATAGTCCAGATGAACTCGCAGTCACGAATAGCCATCTCCAAGCAAGACGGAGGTGGACGACAAATAGCACCATAAGCCTTCCTAACCGAGAAGGGAGAACCCTTCCAGTAGGGATGAGCATCGGGCCGGGCTGGTCCGGGCCCAGCCCAGCCCAGCCCGGGCCCGATCTCAATTTTCGGGCCCACGGGCCGGGCCTAAGCCCACAACATTTCTGAAAATATGGCCTAAGCCCGAGCCCGACCCGCAAGTACATGGGTCGGGTCGGGCTCGGGCCGGCCCGCTATATGGAAGGGCATGGTACTATTTGTTTAGAGCTTCTGATGCAAGTTCCTGAAATTGACGCTATAGTTGCTCCTACTAGTGGTATATCTCCTTCATTGGTCATTTATTCAATTGTGGCTTGAAAAAGATTTGGCTGTAGCTTTTGTATTATTTTTTCTTGCTCATTTGATTTTTTTGACCATAATAGGTGGTGGCCTTATATCTGGTGTGGCATTGGCTGCAAAGACAATCAACCCTGCTATTCATGTTTTGGCTGTTGAACCAAAAGGTGCAGATGATGTTGCTAAATCCAAGGCAGTTGGTAATATAATCACCTTGGACAAAGTTGATACTGTTGCAGATGGTCTTCGAACATCTCTGGGAGATCTAACGTAGTAGGTGAAGGAAAAAAGATCTCAACATTCTGTTTTAGAAAAGCTTGGTATGCAAAATGGATTAAAATACAACATGAAAAAAAATCAATTTACATTGGTTGCTCTTAAATAAAGATAGTTATGGAAATGTAGGAAGATCTAGGCATGAGCAGGCATTCCATGATTGCCATAATTCTATATATGAGCAGGCATTCACGATACCCTTTGGCATCAGGCGAGAGGAGAAAAAGTAAACAGGAATCACGGATAGAATCGCCTTAATAAGCACCAATCTGCCACCACGGGAAAGCAGAGCTGCCTTCCAGCCAGAAAGCTTCTTTTCCATCTTTTCAGCAACCGACAACCAATCCGCGAGCCTTATCCTACCATCCGACAAAGGGATGCCAAGATATCTAATGGGCAAGGACCCACAAGCAGTACCAAGCTCCAAGCTACAAGCCGCAACCAAATCATCAACCATGCCAAACGGAACCACCTTGGACTTGTCAAGGTTCAAATGAAGACTAGTTATCTCACAAAAATCTCAAGAGTAATAGCGATGGCCCCGGCCTTATCCTTCCCACCCTCAACGAAGAGGACAATATCATCTGCATACTGCAACAAAGGGATGGTTATCCCACCACCATTAAAACCATTGACAATCCCGTTACTATGAGCACATCCAACCATGCGAGCAAGCACATCAGCAACAATCATAAACAACAAAGGAGCCAATGGACAACCCTGTCTGACACCCCTCTGAGGTTGTATAAAACCCCTTCCGACCACTCGTTGACCAGCATCGAGAATGAAGACGTGGTAATGCACCGCTTTACCAAGAGATCCAAACCTCCGGAAAACCTCTCTTAGACAAAGCCGTCCACAAAAACCGCAAGTCCAAAGAGTCGTATGCCTTGGCAAAATCAACCTTCCAAAGCAAAGCCTGCTTGTTATTACGCTTAGATCTCCGTAGCCATCACCAGACTATCATCAATCTGACGATCAGGGATGAAGACAAATTGAACATGCGAGATAATGAGGTCAAGAACCCGACTCAGACGAGTAGCCAACACCTTAGCCACTATAAGATAAATACCATTCGAAATAGCAATCGGTCTGAAATCCTCAATCCGGTCAAGCGAACCAATCTTCGGAAGAAGGAAGATCAAGGCCTTATTCAACCTCTTGAACCCTGCATTATGACAATAGAACTATACGACCTCCACCACCTCATTGCAAAGCATATCCCAGAACTCCCTGTAGAATGAAATAGGAAAACCGTTGGGACCTGGTGCCCCATCACAATTAAGACTCCACACCGCCGCCTTGACCTCCTCCCTTGTGACCGGGATGCTCAAGCTGTTAGCATGAGTATCAGAAAGCCTCATCGCCCCAAGACCGCTCCACCTCCACTGCCTAGACGCATCTCTTCTAGAAAACTCAAGAAAGTATTAAGCAATTGCATCCCCATCTCACCGTCCCCTTCAAATCGAAGCCATTGACCACCATAGATCTGAAAGAATTAATCCGACGCCTTCCGCTAGCAATACGGTGGAAGAAAGCCGTATTAGCATCACCCTCCTTGAGCCAAGATATTCTTGACCGTTGCCTCCATTCGAAGATTTGCTTCTTGTCCTCCTCCTTCACCACCCCCAACGCCAAGTCCCTCCTCTTCAGCTCCTCCGCGGTCAGCTGCCTAACATCCTCCAAACAGTCAAGGGCACGAATCTCAAGCTCGGCACCCATCCTCCTGATCCTCCTGCCATCCCTAACCTCCCTTTTTTACTGACAGAGCCGCTGACGGGGCCCCATGAGCTTATCAGAAAATCTCCTTGCCGCAGAGCCGGCCACCGGCACTGTAGTCCAGAAAGAGGTAACCAGAGGGCAGGGACCTGAAGGAGTCTTCAAGCAGCCAGTCCCGTTACTTCTGCAGGGTTGCCAGATGGTTTGCATCCAAGTAGTCCTGCCTCAGTCAGAATATCTAGGCAATACTTCCTCTGTGAAAGGTGGGCCCCTCTATAATGCGTATCACCTCAATGCCAAGAAAATAATGAAGTTGGCCAATATCTTTCGTGACAAAGACCTTCTGGAGGAAGGTCTTGGTCTCTAGAATACTGGCTTCATCGCCTTCAGTGACAACCATATCATCAACATAGACATCAAGAATGACAGTATTAGTAGACCGTCTTCTGACAAAGACAGAGTAGTTATATGTCATCCTCTGAATGCCAAGTGTGCTGATCTCAGTAGTGAGCCTATCAAACCATGCCTTGGAGCTCTGCTTCGGGCTATAGATGGTCTTGTGTAGTTGGCATGCACACTAACCCTCGACTACATAACCCGACGGTTGCATCATGTAGACCTCCTCCTCAAGATCACCATAAAGAAAGGCATTCTTTACATCAAGTTGATAAATGAGGCATGCCTTGTTGGCAACAATAGAGAGAATGATGCACATCGATCCCATTCTTGCAACGGGTGGGAAGGTCTCAAAATAATCAACCCCAAAGGTCAGTGTAAACCCTTTGGCAACTAGTATGACTTTCAACATGTCAATATACCTATCAGGCGGTTGTTTGATCACGAAGACCCATCTACATGCCACAAGACAAACTCTCTGGGGGCACGACACAAGATCCCACGTTCCCCGAGAGGTAAGTGCATCCATCTCCTCGTTCATGGCATATCGTCCACCATGGTCTAGCAATGCACTAAGATGATATCTGAGTATGGAAATAGCATTCAAGGCATCTATAAATGTCTTGTCACAGCTAGATAAACCATCCGTAGAAGTAAAATGTGGCATGGGGTGATAAGTACATTGCCTCTTTTGTTTACGGAGAGCTATCAGAAGCTCCTTAGGTACATCCTGGGCATCAGTGGTGGGAGCACTCGAAGTGGTCATACCGTCTTGCATAAAAGGAACATGCAAATGTACATACATCGATTTAGAAGGTATAGAGGTACGCCGACGAGTATAAACGACTGATGGAGAAGGGAGGTCCAGAGGAATGTCACTCACAACCTGTGTGAAAAAAACTTTTCTGCTCAAAGAAGGCGACATCAATAGACACATAGTATTGGCGCCCAACATGATCATAACAATGTAGTCTTTCTGGATATGAGAGTACCAAAGAAAGACACATTTAATAGATCGAGATAATAATTTGCCAACTGTATAGAAGTTGTGAACAAAGGCAATATAACCAAAGACTTGCAGAGGTATAGGGAAGGGAGACTCATTATGGTATAATGATGAGAATGGAGTTCCCCCACCTAGATTAGACGAAGGAACATTGCTGATGAGATTGACCGCAGTAAGGATGGCATCCCTTCAATAGTGTTTGGGAACACTCATGTGACTAATGAGAGATCTGGCAACATTTAGCAATTGTCAGAGTTTCCTCTCTGCTATCCCATTTTGTTGTGAAGTATTTGGACTTGAGGTTTGGTGAACAGTACCCTAAGATGCAAAGAAAGATGTCGAGTCCTATTGGGTTAATTCAAGAGCATTGTCAATCTAAATGATCTTAACACATGTTGAAAAGAAGTTTTTAGCTTATTGAAAGAAATTTCCGACAATCTTATTAATCTCCGAACGCTTTTTCATTAGATTCACCCAAGAAGATCGACTATAATCATCAATGAAGACTATAAAATAATGATGACCACTTAATGTTTGGACCTGACAAGGCCCTCAAAAATCACAATGAACAAGATGAAGAAGACTAGTACTATGGGACTCGGTACGAACAGGAAATGAAGCTCGATGATGTTTCCCAAACTCACACTCCTCGAAATGAAAGGGCTTCAGAATAGAGAGTTCATGAAACATTATGGAGATGACCTTGGCAGAGGGATGCCCAAGGTGTATATGCCATAGGAGCGGGTCTTCGGAGATGGATGCAACACTGACAAACTTGGATCGGATGGCTTCCCGGCTCTTTTTTACATGACATTATGGGAGTGGTTGCCGATTTTGAAGAGGGGAATTATGGTTTTGACCGGCTCAATTGCTCCTTCATCTTCCTTTTACCAAAGAAGGATGTGGTGGTAAGAGTTGAGGATTACATGCCGATTGCTTTAGGCTAACCTTCTGAGAGGGGTGGTGAATAAGCTCTTTTCACCGTCTCAAAGGGCTTTCTTGCCTAGTCGACAACTCATGGATAGTGTGGTGTTGGCTTTGGAGATCGTGGCTGACTGGTGTAGGAGGACGAAGGGGGTTATGTGGAAGGTAGACTTTTCGAAGGCCTATGATTGTGTCGATTGACATTTCATCTGAGCGTCTTTATACAGAAGGTGCTTTACAGACCGATGGATTTCTTGGATGAAGAGATGCGTCACGACCACATCTCGCGTCGTGTTGGTGAACAAGTAGCCGAAGGGGGATTTTTTCAACCTCAGCGGGGGGGGGGGGGAGGCGTCAGGGATGCCCTCTTGTACTGATTCTTTTTGTCCTTGCTGTCGATGCTTTGTCGGTCATGGTTGACCGTGCTGTTTTTTGTGGGTTCTGCAGTGGTTACTTGAGGGATGAGATTTCCATACCCATTCTCCAATATGCTGATGATACTACCTTGTTTGTAGAGGGTGGGGCGACTAGTTGTAGGGGCCTATCTGTGGTCATGAGCATTTTTGGGAGGTTTCGAGTTTGAGGCTGAACAGGGAGAAATCTGAGTTAGTTTCGTCCGGTTTGACGGAGGCAGATATTGAGGCATGTGTTGGTTGGTTACATTCGCCGTGTGGTAGCCTCCTGCTTCGATACCTGGGTGTTGCTTTGGTTGTTGGATGGAGGTGTGCTGCAATCTGGCTGCCGGTGATTGAAAAGATGGAATCGAAATTGGTGGGCTGGAAGCTAGTTTGTCTATCCAGGGGGCAAACACATGTTACTGAGTTTTGTTCTGTCGGCAATTCCTATCTCCTATCCTCGAGGCTGACGCCTGCGGGGGTGCGGAGGAGGCTAGAAACCATCATGAGGCGCTTTTTTTGGTCCACATGTGGGTAGTCTAATGGTTTTCCATTGGTGGAGTGAAAAATTGTGGCGTCACCTAAGGAGAACGGGGGGCTCGGTGTTCGCAATTTGAAAGAGATGAACCAAGCACTACTTGGTAGGTGGATTGCTCGCATCTGGGGCGACTGTGACAATCTTGTCTGCAATCTGATTCGTAGGATATACGAGCCTGGGCTTTCCATCCATGGCCCCAGAGACATCAACTACTCTCCCTTCTTTTTCTGGAGGGGTATCTGCAGTGTGGTGCATGAGATACATGCTTTTTTGATATATGTGGTTGGTGATGGGACATGTTTTCGATTCTGGATGGATGATTGGAGTGAAGGGGGGGCCTTTGGATGTGATATTTCCAAGGCTCATGGCATTGGCGGAGCACCCTAGAGTTCGCTGGCAGAGGTTTGGGATGGGCATTTGTTCTTTCCACAGTTCAGGTCCGAGCTCTCTGAGCAGTGTGTGGTGGAGCTCTTGGACATGTTATCGGAGATCGAGGATGTGAGTGGTCCTACTGATGGCCTAGACCATTGGTAATGGCGTGATGGCTCTTTCTCGGTTCAGAAGGCATATAGAGCACTAAGATGTCCCATGGTTTTCGACCGTGGTAGATGCGATAGACTGCAAAGTGGGCGATCCCAAAGAGAGTGAAGGTATTCATGTGGATTTTCGAAAGGGGGAGATTGCTGACGAGGGCAAGGCTAGCACGTTTTGTCTAGGGGGCTACCCATGAGTGCCTGAGATGCGTGGAGGAAGTGGAGGATGCTGACCACCTTTTTTCCAATTGCGCGAGTTCCATAGAAATTTGGGTTCGACTGGGATTCAAGGGGTTAATGCACACAATGTTGAGGGTTTCGAGCATTCGATTGGTGCGGACTGTATATGGATCGATATGGAGAAATCGAGGGCGGCGGCGGCAATCTGGGCGATCTGGTTAGGCAGAAACATGGTCATATTTTGGCAGGAACGTTTTTATGTTAAGAATATAGTGGTGCATGTAAACACATTGGTAGAGAGTGGAATCCATAGATCTTATCTTCGTGTAAATGCTCTTAGATTTGTAATAACTTTTTGGTGATAAACGGTGAAGTTTTTAGGCATGCACCTATATGGTTGAAGATCTCTAAAATGCCATAGTTAATTATGCGGAATTAATGTTGATTTTTTGTTGCAGTCAGGCAAATTTGGACTAATCAAAATCCACAAATTTAATTATTTGTCCAATTAAAGCGAGCATCTTTTTTACTTGGACAAGCCCAAGGTCGAACTCAGGGAGGCCACTGTTTCCTTTGGTTGGTTTTTAGTCGATGTAGATGCTCGGTTTTTAAAGAGGCATTTTTGGGTATTTTTAAATGCAATAAATGAGGGACGTGTAATTTTGATAAAGTTTCGGGATGAAAATACAATTTTGATCAGATTAAGTCAAACAATCCTCAAACTTGGCGCAAATGTGAAATATGATGAAATTAAGCTGCTATATTTTTTTGAATTTTTTGGATGCAAAATGAATTAATTATGAATAAAATAATGCAAACTAGGTGGTTTTGAGTTAATTAATTTTAATAAATACCATGTCAGTATTTTTCTGTAATTAAATTATCCTAGATAGGTCTATGTGAGAGGTATCCAGGAAAAATTTTATTCCTAAAAATACTAAGTGTTGAATTTATTAAAAATCAATTATTAAATTCACCATTTCATTTATTGTGGCCTAGTTATGCGTGCAAGTGATATGAAATTTGGACATTCGATGCAAAACAACCTAAAATCTACCTATTGTGAATTTTTGAGAAATTTTAGGTCAACGAATAATTAAATATCAATTTCAGAGTATAAAATGGGTAAACTACGCAGATTTTCGCCAAATTAATTATCATAAATAATTCATTGATCACAAAAATGTAAATAAATGCTCGTTAGATAGAAAAGGAGTTGCTCTACAACATGCTATTTTTGGACTTAAAATGACGTGAAATGGTTGTTCAAATGAATGTCCAAACACATGGATATTTATGCAAAACAAAAAATAAAAGAAAAATAAACAATATCACACAGAGGCACTTCTTTAATTACCAGATCCTCCGGGGGCTTCCTCGAATTTTTCCGCATGCTCACGTGGCACACATATGGGCACAACTGGAGGGAGTATTGGCGCAAATACCAGAGATTGGAGGGGGCGGCCTGCAAATATTCCAGGGAGCACGTGACTTGCACGCGCCCTCGCTGGGAGAGGATACAGATGCAATCTCGAGATCCGTGGGGTGCTCCGTGAAAAATCTCTGCGCCTTACGTGCAGGGAACTAGGCTGTATGTGGTGCGTAGGGAGCTCCAGTGGCGGCTCGCTTGCACGGAGGACGCGGTGGCCACGGCCTGCTGTGGGCAGAGGTGGTGCTCGTCTACGGGGGTCAGCCGTCGCTGCGAGCGACGCGACGATCTGGAGGCGCGGCGCATTGTGGGTGAGTCGACGGTCGTCTTGGAGCGATAGTACGCAGGAGCACAACGACCGGTAAGGCGAGCGGGGCGCGGTTGTAGTTGTTAGGCAGTGGCGAGGGCGAGCCCTCCCTCGGCCGATACACGTTGCAGGGAAAGATACAGAGGCCGGTGCTGCGAAGATGGTCTGGAGAGGAGGTGAGCTCGATGTCGGTGGCGGCGAGTAGTGGATGGAGGAGCACGGTGGAGCCGCGTGGCCACGCGCGGGGGCGGTGGTGAGGCTTTGAGGTCGAGATCGTCAATGAAAATGGGCGCACGTGGAGGATGTTCCAGGCCGGTGGAGAAGTGCTGCGACAACATGGGCAATCATGTCTGGAGGCGAAGGCGTGCGGGCGTGAAGGTCGCTGCTGGAGGCGAAGGCGCGCATGCGCCTGGGGGTCGATGGCTTGTGAAGGCGGTCCGACGATCGAGGATGAGGAAAGGAAGTGATGGCGAAGAGGTGCAAGTTGGTCGAAAGAAGGAGTAGGCAAGGTGGTGCGTGTGAGATGGTGGTGATGCGACGAAGAGAAGAGATGGACGATGAAGAAGGAAGAAGAGAAGAAAACTTGAGAGAGAATCTAGGAAATAAAAAAGAAAAAGATAATGAACTATACTTGGAGAGATGGACGGTTGCCTCGGAAGGGAGGTGCACGGAGAAACACCTCAGGTCGTTGCTTGACTCCTCGGCAAGGCGGAGCTTGAGCAGCTCGCGGAGGAGCTGCGGCACGGGAGAGTGGTCCCTTGGATCTCGTCGCCTAGGCACATCACTTTCCCTTACTGTCATCAAGATATGGGCGGAGCTCGATGCCCTAGATTAGAAGATGGCGGATGGTCTGTGAGGCGGGATGCGGGACGACTTTTAAAGTTGGTTGCGAGGGGAGGGGGTCGTGGAAATGAAGATGGGGTCGAGGTGGCAATGGCGATCGCCGTGAAGAGGTGATCGGCGAAGGGTGGACAGTGCGGAGTGGATGTTGAAGGGGCTTGATGTATAGATGAGATCTTCAAAATAATTGACGGTAATGATCGGAAGAAACCAGAATGAAGGAAGATAAAAAGAGAAGGAGGAAGAAAGAAAGAGAGGAAGTCACTTGGATCTTCGCCTGTGGTTGAGGCTCAAAGAAGAGATCGAAGTCGTTGCTCGAGTCACCGGTGTAGTGACGAGCTCAGGCAGCTTCATGGAGGGGTTGTAATGACGATTGCGTGTCGCCGAATCTCGCCGCGAAAGGAAGGGGCCGTCACTCGACCGGAGTTGGCTCCGCTGTCACCGGAGTCAATCTTGAGAGCTCGCTCTTTCTCTCATCAATAGTGACGGGCGAGAGAAATTTGGGGTGAGGGAGAACAGGTAGAGAGAGATAGAGGGAGAAGTGATGGTGAGAGGTCGTGCGAGAGGGGTGTGGTTAGAGGGAAACGCGAGATAGGAGAGAGATAACTGGGAGAGGGAGAATGGCTACGTGCATGGGAGAGGGTTGTGGGTTTGGTTTGCATGGGGTGGCGGGACAGGAGAGAGAGAGAAAGACGGTGTCGAAGAAGACGAGGGGGAACGTGCGTGCGTACATGGGAAGTGGAGAGAGAGGGAAGAAGGGAGGAGAGGTAATATGAGAGAGAGAAGAGGAGAGAGGCGCGCGAGAGGGAAGAAATAAATGGGCCACGAGGCATGCCCTGGGGCTGCCACGTGGCTGCGAAAAAATAAATAAAAAATAAAAAATAAAAATGAAAACAAAATTTAATAATAATAATAAATACAAATAAATATAAGTAAAATAAGATGAAATAATTAAAACAAAAAAATAAAATAAGTAATAGAATAAATAATTAAAAGAAAAATGTGGGTGACATGAGACTGCTCTAGTAGTTGCCACATGTCGATCTCAGAATAATCGTGGATTAAATCGAAAGAAAAAAATCAAAAAGAAATAACAAAAGGAGTCAAATCAAAAAGTAGTAAACACGAAAGTTGCTCGTCTCGACGGGATCTACAACTTTCGTGAAAGACTAAAAATCAAAAGAAGCCAACTGTACAAAAAGTATTTTTGGGGTACCTTATAGGTATAAAATACCACATTTTAATCTTTTACAGATTTTTTGTCATTTTTTAAATAAGAGAAAAACCAAAATAAAATTAGAAGAAGTATGAAAAGAATATTTACAACTTAATCTATTTTTTGGATTTTCAATAATTAAAAAATAAACAGATAAAATAAAGGGTAGTTTGGTTAATATGTACAATATACAATAGGGGCTCAAAACCCAAGTTTCACATACGAACTCCGGTTATTTTGAATTTGGTCTTGTTTTGAAAGTAATTGAATGTACATTAATTCAAAAGTGAGTTGGGATCCATATGATACTACAAGGGAGAGATATTCACATTTTAAGGTCCTTAGTCTCAAACTAGGGTTTAGGTTTTATTGGTCACTTTTACAAGTTAATATTTTTTTTAAATATTTTTCCTTTATTCGGGTTAGTAATATATACACTATAGAGTTGATTTTATTGGATTTGGAGTTAGTATAAAATAAATACAAATAAGGAAAATAAGGTGATTTACATGTGATATTTACAAAGGAATTTCTCGCTTCTCGTTTAATGCAAATACGAATGCTAAAATGCACATATTTTTTACACATGCATGAATGCTAATTATGCAACATTATTGATAAAATGCTACTAACTACTCGGGAATAAAAAAGCTCTATTTTCAACTTTTAGTGTGATGAATCACAGATTCATTAATGGTACATGCCCCTTTTTCCTTAAAAAACACCGACAAACTTGGATTATGGGGGTATACCAAGATAATATAGGCCATTCTTCTACCCGCACCAAAAATCTGACTCGTCTGGATGCCTTGAAAATAGCAACAAAACTCATCAAATATCATGTGGCAATTAAGCTCAGCACATAGCTTATGCACATATAGTAAGTAGGGATGTCAGCGGGTCGGGTTTGGGGCGGGTATTACTATTCCCAAACCCATACCCATTTATAATATCACTACCCATACCCGCCCATTTATTAAACGGGTAATTTGTACCGGGTACCCGTATACCCGTCGGATACCCGTGTACCCAATGGGTACCCATATCTTCGACATGGTAAATCTTAAGTTGTTTATAAATGTATATAAGATTTTCACAGATAAACGAAATAGAGTTAGATCGTGTAATATGGCGATTAATAAAAACGTGCAATATATAGAGAATATTAAATGTTCATATATGTTAAGTGTTTAACTCTTTTGTGTTGATAGTTTTTATTTAATAAAGATATAAAATGTTAGTTGAATATGAATAAATGGATGGAGACGAGAAAATTGAGTTGGATATTTATACATGTAGATCGATACATATTAGATATGAAATGGATTTGGGTCTAGTTTGATTAAAATGCAACATAAACATCTATCTTTATATATATTTTTTATTCGGGTTTGGGGCGGGTTCGGGCTCGGGTACCCACAAGGCAATCCCAAACCCATACCCATACCCTTATGGGTAGTTAATTCAAAACCCAAACCCGCCCAAAAATAAATGGGACGGGTTTCGGGTCTTTAAATGGGGCGGGTTCGGGTCGGGTACCCAATGGGTAAACCCATATTGACATCCCTAATAGTAAGCTAAGAGGAAAATCAGGAGCACAATAGATCCCAAGCAACCGGAGCTTGGAAGAGAACTCCATTGTTTAGACAGTAGTAACCGGTGATCGAGTCCCATCAACGACTCGAACTGACTTCACTGAGGAAGATGGTGCCAGGGAGGTTACCAGACTACCTTCTCTAGTCAGATGAGTAGAGGCACCAGAAGCAATAATCCAAGTCGGAGCATGAGTGATGGCAGAGTTGGCTATTGTACCTGAAGGAATAGCCAGAGCGGTAGTGGTAGTGTCACTGGAGGTAGTAGGCCAGAAGTCAGAAGAATATGCATCGGGCGAGAGTAGTCTAATCATTAAGATGGACTGTCTTGCCACTGGAGGTTGCAACAAGCGACACCTCTTCCACATCATAGGCGTCCTCCTAGGCACTATTGGCATGATAATGAGGCATATCAAACTTTTGCCAGCATCTTTCGGACGGGTGGTTCCACCAACCATATTGAGTGCATGAGGTAGTAGAGTCTTGCCCACGGCCATGACTAAAGTCGCGTCCTCGTCCACAGTTATGACCTGAGTCATGTTCGCGTCCTTCTCGAAAGCTGTATCTGCATTCTCTCCCAGATGAGGCTAAATGTGTAGAGTTCTCTGCTAAAGGCAAGGCAGAAGGCCGTGCAACATGTGTCTCCAATTCTTTAAGTCGGCCAAAGGTGGCCTTTATCATTGGCAGTTTGTCATATATAAGAGATTGCTCCTTCGCTGTATGGTACCTAGAATGCAGGTGATGATTCCGTGATTCATCGCCTTTATTATTTAATTTTGGCTAAAATCCTTGATAAAATACATGTAAATAGTCATCAATTCCCACTAATTAACATTCTAACAACAAATATTCATATTATGTATTTAACACTTATTTTATCCAAAATAAAATAATAAAGAGAAAAAAAATAAAAGAAAAAAATATGTATATAAAAAATACATACTGATCCTAACTCCGAGACTGGGTCAATATTGACTTCGTCGACAAAATAAATAAGTAGGAAGAGATAAGGATCATAATGTATAAAAATATCTGAGACAATAAAAATATCTTTATTCAATTTCCACCTTGTAAATACTTCACACGATTTATTCTTTATCAAAGAAATCTCAAATCAAAACATTTTTTTAAAAGTTGTTCATAAAAATATATATTATTTTATAAAAAATATCAAAAAAATATTTAAAATAAAAATAAATATTACAATGAATCGAAAAGCCGTAAAAGCTGACTTCCGAGGTTAGTACCTATTTATATAAAACTTCAAATCGACCAAACTCACTTTTAAACTTCGTATACTTATTATTATTTATTAAAAATTTCAAAAAAATCTTAGAATAAAACAGGTGAGTTTTGGTGTTTGGGCCCCGTTGTCTATATGTACTATATGTAAATGCCTTTTGATTTTCTAATTAATTAACCGTGATTCCGTTTAACTTAATTTCTTTTCTAAAATGTTTCTAAAGTTCAATACAAAAATATAAAAATATAATTTAAGTCAAAATGCCAATAAATCCTACGGTTATGAAGCTGTTATCTAAATTTTCCGAACCTCATAACTCGGCCATGTGGACTTCGAATTGGGCAAACTCAGTTTTAAAGTTCGTATATTTAATTATCTATCAAAGGATATATAATCCAAGTCGAGAGTGGAGGGAACAACCGTCTGATGGAAAACCACTTCAGAGTTAATATGCAAAATGTGAGTTTCGGGATCGTATTGGTATATAATGTACAATGTACCTTAATTTATATACTTTATTAATTAGCTATTCTTAAATTCAAATAAATATTATTTATTTATTAATTTATTAATTATTAATTTATTAAATTAACTAATTATTTAATTATATACTTAATTATTTAATAATTGAGGAATGGGAGCCTACTTTGTGAAGTAGGTAACCTCACCTACTTCACATCCATTTTTCGTAATTTTTTTATATTTTTTTGAAAAATGCCATCGTCGATTTTCATAATTATATCCCTCAAATATGTCATTCAAATTTCGTCAGAAACAGAGACTCGTACGACCTCCATCGAGAACATGTAAAATACAATAAATCTGTGGCCGTTAAAAAATGGCTGTCTAGATGGAGGTCGTAGGAGTTTCTATTTCTGATGAAATTTGAATGATATGTTAGAGGGATATAGTTATGAAAATCTACGGTGGTATTTTTCAATAAAAATAAAAAAATTGCGAAAAGTGGATGTGAAGTAGGTAAGGTTACCTACTTCACAAAGTAGGCTCCCTTTCCTCTTAATAATTTTAACTATTTAATTATATCTTAATTAATTTATTTAATCTAATTATTAATTTAACTTATTATTAATTATATTAATTAATTGTTGATTTAATTTTATTATTTAATTTTATTATTTTCTCACATGTGACCTGTACGCCATGCACTTTTCCCTCTTTTTCCTTCCCCCGTTCCTCCTTCCCCATTGCTGTCCGCCACCTCTCTTCCTCCGGCCTTCAACCGCGCCAACAACTTGGTCATTGGCCGGTATTCCAACAACTCACGGTCACCGGATCCCTCCGTCGGTGACCGGAGCCGTTTGCGTGGTGACCACTCCTCAAGGTTGCAAAAAATGGTATGCGGTATACAGTCGGTAGGGTCACTGATTACTGTTTAAACGGTATGCGGGAGTTTAAACGGAAATTAAACTGTCTATGCGGTTTTACATTTTTAAATTAATAAAAAATATTATATATATATATATATTTAATAAAAAAGTATAAATGAACATTAAAAATATAATCACATATCCACAATTTTGATCAGATATTTCCAATTTCAATGACTTCTTCATCCAAATGTGACATGTCAAAGTAGATAGCATAATCAACATAGGTTTTATGTAACCTTAATGCAAAACGCGACCGTTTAAACGGCGTGTAAACGGCCGACTACACCCGTTTAAACGGCCTGACCGTTTACATAGCCGATTAAAGGTTATACAGTCGGTCGAGGACCGAATGAGTTTAAATGGCCTTTTAAACGGCCGCCTGAACCGATTTTTGCATCCTTGCCACTCCTCTCCTATATATAGGTTAGCCACCCCCAATGGCCGATCTATCCATCATTCGAGCTCCTTCTACCTTCAGTTCTAGAGAGTGAGACGGTGACATAGCCTCATTCTTCGTTGAGCGAGTGAGAGGGGGAAGAGTTCAGCGAGATCGTTGCTGTCGGGACGAAGCTCTGCTCCGTCACCGTGTGCCCAGAGTTCGTGGATCTTTACCGCTACGTCGAGGCAATCAAGGATCTGGAGCTTCATCGGAGCTCCAGTCCACAGGAGAATACCGATATTCATCCGTATCATCCATCCTGCATCTCCAGGTTAATTTCCTTTCCTGATCTCTATTTTCTTCCTCCATTCCTCTTCTCAAACCCTCTGTTCTTCTTCTTAATCCTTCTCTTATATCTTCAATTTCCCTTATTTGATCAAACTTTTACCTAAATCATCCCACATCGACTTCCGATGACGACCCCACCTTTCGAATCTCTTCCACTTGCTATTAGCCTATTCTACCTCTCACATCTATCACCTCAAGCCACACACGGTGGTCAGAGCTTGGGATCCACTCCTTCATCTTGTCGGACCCCCTTCCATCCACTTACCTTTGCTGTATATTGAACCGCGGTTCTTCCTCGAGTCATTTAATCCCTTGCAGGTCTTGTGCCTCGCGTCAGGAGACCAGATCACCTTCCGCCTCGGAGCACCTACAGCAACATGTCTGAAGATAGCCGAACATCGCATGGAGCGCTTCATCTGAGATGAGTTCCAGCTGGAAATTCTCATTGGAGAAGCATTCACACTATCCTTGGAGATCGTCTCCGCCATTCACATACCGCCTGTGCTTCATCTCTAGAGAACCCTCGATTCGAAATGCCGCTTGAGAAGACTGAAGGATACAGGAAGAATCCTCAAGCGCATCGCGGAAGCGTGTGTATCGCATCAAATGCGATTTGGGAGCGACTAGTCGCACTAGTTGCTCAATGCATCGGAAATTAAAATTTTCTATGTGACGAGACCACATGATCCAAGAACACTTCTCGGATCGTTTCGTCTAAACCACAAACAAGTAATAGGATTACCTCTTGAAGCGTGGTTGCGATCGAGTCTCTAAACAAAGAGACCTCCTGTCTCAAGTCCGATCTGACGGAGGAAACGCCTGCGAGCGCGTGGGTGAGACGCGTGCTTTTCGCAATCCATGTTGATGATCCAAGACACGGATCTCCTGTTCTCGACAAACGAGATACGACGTCTTCTTCACGAGCAAGGCATGCCGAAGTAGACGGAGATCCACGAGCAAACGATCGGGCAGAATAACGACGGCGGCGATGGGGGATCTCTCTATGGCATCCATGATGGCCGACCACATGAGAGAGATGGAGAGAGTGGGCGTGTATAGAGAAAGAGAGAGAGAGCATTCGTTAATCATCTGTCTGGAAGAGCAATGTATGCCTCTTCTTATATAGAGTTTTGGGAACCCATGGATCCCAATCCATGGACAACACATAATCAATGGATGAGATCGATTTGTATTTCTTTCAATGGCTAAGATGTTGTTGTAAAAAACACAACAACTAATGATTTAATTTAAATTAATTTTCATTGATAAATCAACAAAAATTAATTTCAAATTTAAATCATCTTTGATTAGAGAAAAGATAATGAAGAGAATAAACCAATCTCCTCATAAGAGGGGATAGCTACTCTTCTCCTCATGGAGAGATGTAGCCGTCCACTCCTCTTTGGTGGACTTGGTCTATCTCTTCAAATTAATATGAGATCTCATTATCTCATGATATATATCATCATCTTTTGTTGACAATATTTTCACAAAAAATAATTCCAAATTATCTTATGGAAAATATCAATCATGCCAATGAAATTATGTGAATCTTATTCACTACCCAAAACTAAATGTAAATTATATTTTAATTAATCATCAAATGTGAATCCAATTCACATCAATAATTAATTAACAAATATAAATTATAATATGCTCTCTCTAATATATTATAAATCACATTCATAATATATATGATTAATATGGATAGTGCTATCCACATTATTCATATCCATGATAATTAATTCACATTTAATCATCTTGGATCTCTTTTCTCATGTGCCCAAATAACGTGAATCACATTCACATTATTCATATCTTTGATAATTAAATCACATTTAATTATCTCAAATAACTCTCCTTATAATATGAATCAAATTCATATTATCCATGATAATTAAATCTCATTTAATTATCATTTTTTTCGATGCTTGGATACATATATCAACAATGAAATTATCTATGAACTCTTTTAAAGATAATGCGCTTTCTCCGCGGATACTTGTAGATAAGGATAGGACGATTGTATTGTTCCACGTATAGTGACTTGGATATTGAGATCACATCTCAAATCCAAATCTCTGGCCTCCCATAGATGCTTGATTAAATCAAGATCGCAAATCTAATCTTCTCATTGCATCTGAATCACATTCAGATCAATGTCCAACATTTGGACCAAGATCAGATTACTTCTCTAATGAGAGGAGTCACTAAAATCCAGATCTGTTTCATCACTCCCTAGGAATGGAAGCGTCATGGTTTTACAATCGTTTATGATCACATCACCCTCAGGTATTCCCAACACCTGTACATCTTGCATACTGGAAGACTTAGAATAAACCCGAAGTATTAGATCAACTTTATACTGTCTACTTCAGGGTTTTTATCAGTAAGTTTCTCATTTGTTCATTGGGAGTCGGTATCGATCATATACTTTCCAAAAGTATATATCATATCTAGGTCTTGATAATATACTTTCCAATAGTATATATCAAACCTACAAATTCAGTCAAGCTTCCAAAGCGAGACGACCGTGCACAAAATTTGATTCTTCCCAATATCTCATGAGTGAGCTCATGTCTTCCGTTTCAGTAGTGAACCTGTATGATCCCTTTGAGAGATCATATTACTCATATGACCTTATATGTACACTAACGCGCCGGTGTACAGACCTTGGTTAGGTCATCAACCTATTGGTCTTCTGCCAAATGTACATACTGAGACATAGTAACACATCTATCTCCGATCAGAGGATGCGTGCCTATATCATGACAATATACGATGGATGACTTTAGTTATCTCTATCTCGTTAAGTTAACTATTTGACTTAACTAATCTAACACCTCAGAATCTCTATTCCTATGCAGAAGACTTGCATCAAGAGGTCGGTTAGATATCAGCCTAATTGAGAAAGGATTGCCATCTCCTACTCAGGCTGGAGATTATCTCTTAACAATCATTTGACGGTGCTTGATAAGTCCTCAATCTAACCCTTTAGATATTCATCGAAGCACCAACCTCTATGATTCAATTATTGAATCAATACCTGTATGATTATTAAGATGGCCATGGTACATAACCCTAGTTGTACTAAGGGACCTATTATACAAATTATTTATTCTTCATTTCAGATTAAGGAGTAAATTGCAATAACATTTATTACATAATGGCTCGCCGTGGGCTCGCATGTCCAACAATCTCCCACTAGCCCAAAGAGCCATTAATGGGCTAATCATTTAAACCCACACTCATGTGGCAATCATAGGCTATTTAGAAACAATAGCTAGGTAAGCTAATCAGTCACTCTATTTCTGAGAGACTATGCCAAGTCCTTTTACGACACTTGCATATCTTCTAGAAACAGTTCTCGCATCAAATGCGAATGTTGCATCTTATGCAACCAATACTCAATCTTTTCAGTTATAGTGTCCTTGACACTATAGCTTAACAATTATTATAACCAGTATTTCCATAATCCTTATCAGAATACCCTTATTCCTGGAGATCTCTATCTCCTAAGGTATCCATAGTTAAGACCTTTTAGATCACTATCTGTAAAGTCTTAAATTCTTGAAGAGAAGACTTCTAAGATCACTATCTCAAAAAACTTTTCATCTTTGAAGATATTGTTATTACTTCAATCAAGTGTTTTATCTCCTTAGTAGAATTAGTAACATTTACTACTCCCACTATATGACAGACATCTGTCTTTTGTACACATCTAGCATACACTCGGCTTCTCGTAACTAATGCAAAAGGGCAAGTAGTTCTAGCATTCACTTCCTCAACTCTTTGTGGTGCTATCCCTTTAGATAGGTCAGCACCATATCTTAAGGGAAGGAAGCCTTTCTTGGAATATTCTAGAAAATGGAATATATCCAAGGTGTACCACTAATGTGACGGTTCCAATACCCTCTTTTCTTTGCTTCTGAACATCTTCAGAACTAAGATTTAAGAGGTATCCTTAAGATCACATCTCGAGGTATGGAGCAACCATATTATAAAACATTTATTATTATCATCCTTATATCATTCCAAATGATTAGGATATTATCTACATTTAGCACGATGAACACAATGGCACTCCCACTAAGCTTACATGGTTCATCAAGATTTATTTGAAATCATAACATTTATAATTTCACCAAATCTTATGTTCCAACTACAAGAAGCTTGTTTGAGTCCATAGATGGAGTTCTTCAGCTTGCATACCTTGCTTTTCTCAACCATGAAGCCCTGGGGCTACTTCATGTGAATATCCTCGTAGAGATATTCATAGAGGAATGTAATATTGACTCATATCTCGAAGATGTCAAAGTCAAGTTGTGTAGCTATAGTTAGCAATATTCTGATGTGTTTTAAGAAAGGTCCCTGAAGTGCAAGTCTCATCGCAAGCGATGTCTTCTATTCAGTGTGTAACTCATGGCTACGAGCCGTGCTATGAAGGTCTCTACCTTCTCATCAGGTTCCCTTTTTCTCTTGAAGATCCATTTACACCTTTATGGGTCTTACCCATATAGGTGGATCCTCGAAGGTCCATGTACAACGCTTGTATATGAAGTCTACCTTAGACTTTTATTGCTAACATCCATCTTTCCATGTCATGATCCTCAGGAGATTCATCACATGAAGTTCGATCATTGTCAGACTTAACTGACACATGGAACACATCCTCAAACTCATTTGAAGAGGTATTAATGTTTCATCTTTAATTATCCTTTTAGTTTCCTATTTCAGGAGCCTTATTATCATCTTAAGATTTAATGAGTTCCTTTACTTCATTTTCATCTTGATTCGCAAGAGTCTCATCCTCTAAGAATCACATTCTCAAAGATGAGATCTTTTAAGAATCTCAGGGTTATAAAGTAGGTATCCAATACCATCCTTTATTTTCCTAATGAAGTAGCACTCTCTAGTGCTTAATTCTAGTTTACTTGCATGGAATCTTATTAAGGATATATAGTGTAGTCTCTACTACATATATACCAGGAAACTAAGAGGAAATTATGCTAAAATTCATCATTGATCAAATCATGTCACACAAGATCCAATTGTATCTCCCTACAACTCTATTGAGTTTAGGTGTGTTAGGAGGATTGAGATAGAAATGATATTCATATCTTTATAAGGTATTCTTTGAATTTATCTAACATGTACAAGCTACCTAGGTTAGATAAATTCATTTCATCATTCTTCCAAATTTGGTTCTAAACTAAAATTATGAAATCTTTGAACATTTCAAAGGTTTCTCAGGTGAAGAGAAGAAATCTCATATCATACATACTCATCAATAGATATCACATATCCATAATGTTTATTATGATATAGATGATCCACATACATCAATATATATGAGATCTTGAATACCTCGACATCTAACACCATTCTCAGAGAAGGGTGTATTGGACATTTTACTTTGATTACTATATTCACAAGTATGTAAGATTTGAAATTTCAGACATTCTAAAGTTACATATCTTACTAGTCCATTGATCTCATCAATAGACATATGTCCAAAACTTGATGCCAGATCATTATCAAATGATCTTCATCCTCTTATTGATCTTTTAAAGGTTTAATTTCAATATTAGAAATCTTAATGAACCATTCATTAATTTTCTAATTTAGTAGAGTCCACTAGATGCCAGATTACTATCTGAAATATATCCATCACAACTCTTTATGATAGGTTTATTCCAGAATTCATGTTTATTCCCAACATTTAGAAATAAACTTATGAGTGTATTCTTATATCTAGGTCATAGAGACATTCTCTAAGACAAAGGGCTCTCCCACTGAAAATGTGAAGTCCATCTATCTCATAGAGATTGTTGCAGCAATTGCATCAAAATCAATGTATATGACTATTAAACCTGAAGATCAAATTCTCCAGTTTTCTAAAACATATGCAACAATTGCAAGTGTCATTAGAATAATGAGATATAATTATTAGACTTTAATCTTATCTTATAAGAAAGTCAATTTCAATGATTACATGTAGATTATTTCGATGCACTATCTGAGTCCTTCTCTAAGGATCCTAGATAGTCCAGATAGTCATACTATTAATACAACGACTCATTGCAGTATTGGCATTCATCCAACTATCTGGATGCCATACGAAAGTCACATAAGTAGGTCAACTCTTTGACTTTCCTTCTTACTCGGGTCCGGCCCATGCTTCCACTGCGCTCCCTTCATCTATAAACAACCATTGCTTAAGACAAATGTTCTCTTATGTTGAACTCAAAAGATTTCAATATAAGAGTTTTTCGACATTTATATATGCTTCATTTAATTCATACAATATGATTATTATGAAGCTTCACGAATGACTTGAGTATAGACAGTAGAATGATGGCACTCATCATTTCTACATCCATCTTAACTCAAAAACTTTGGTTCAGACAGGTATTCAAACATTTTGAATACATCATCTCTTTCAAGCTACCATTCTGCATAATGTAGAGAACCATGTCATTCATGATTAAATGTCTAGAGCACATATGTATGCCAAAACATCTTCTTTGATTTTATAAGGATTAATTTGACAATTTTGATCATCATCGACATGTCACTTCCAAAGTACATTCGATGATATCAAGACTATAGAGACATACAAACCCTAGGGTTGTAGATCTATTGTCTATTTATTTATCTTTCCTCATTACTATGAGGAAACTTGCACATTGCAACCACATACATGATGTATCCAACTGCAAGTACAATATCTGGATCATGAGTCCAATCCATGATATGTTACTGGTTATTATTGAGTATAACACTGAGTGGGTTTAACGAAGGATTATCTGAAATAAGAAATTTGCATAAGGGTATATATATTATATATACATATTTTACTTTGATTTAGGAATTTTTATATCAAAGTTGTCTTGCCTTGTCAATATTGAAAGTTTATTCCCTTAATCACTTTCAATGTAAGAGATATACTTACCATTATATTTCAAACAAGATCTAAGATCTCCTTCCTTATCTTTGTTACATCCCAATAATATAAGAACTTGTAACTCGGATAAAAAGAAACGGGAACACATTCCGCCTTGCAAGTCCAACTTGCATCACCCAATTCGGTCTTTAACACTCAGGCCCACCACCCCTAAGGTGATGTTGACCCGTCATTAATTGAATCAACCGTCAACAAGCTTAATACTCGCTATATGCAATCCAATATCGCCCCAATAATATGAACACTCGATATCAGGGTCACTACGTATATGATCTTACTCTTTCGAAAAGTGAAGAGCCCGATCCAAATGGATTGTATGCATGAGCTGTCACTTCGGACAGGCGTCTCCTACATACAATATCTGGCGACGGAACCCTTCGCCTTGACGGGAGACCATGGATGTCACTTATGTGATCCTTCGTATCATATTCAAATTCTAATTAATCATTATGAATTATATTCATTACGATTAATTCTTCCAAGGGAAATAACACATCTATTTACAATAGAGTGTCTTAATTTCAATTGGATGCCAATTAATCTAATCATATTAGATTAATGATCCAATTAATATCTAACAACATTCTTAATTGTTACTTGAATTATGGTATTATCTCAAATACGTATTATTTCGAATTTTAATAATTAGAAATACATCATGATTTCTTAAGCATTATACCCCTACCTGCTGTCATGGCCAGTACCGACGGGAGTGTGACAGACCACACACGTTGCAGCCTGCTACCCCAAAGCTCCTCGACTAGACACTACATCCGTCTCGGGAAAGGATAATGCAAAATAGATCACTTTGTACTTGAGATGATCATCGGTTTTTCAACCGAAATTATACATATAATATTCATCAAAACCATTTTGATAATATTATAAGGAGATTTGCTAAACAAATCCCCAATCCTATTCAAGCAACAAGGTTTTGCATGTAAAAGTTGTCCTACAACTATTATAAGATAAACTAGAGTTTTCATGAAAACAATGTTTGTTGGAAATTTCATATTAACCAATTGTGATCAAGATCAACTATC
This sequence comes from Ottelia alismoides, assembly GCA_037367405.1. NCBI lineage: Eukaryota > Viridiplantae > Streptophyta > Magnoliopsida > Alismatales > Hydrocharitaceae > Ottelia > Ottelia alismoides. The sequence continues at coordinate 160,059 of JAZKJV010009649.1, read as the reverse complement.
TTATCATTTTGGTTAATATAATGTCATTCAAGGAAATAATTATCTTTAAATATTTCACAAATATTTATCAATAATCATTTCAGAAAATTAACAATTAATATTCATTAATTTATTTGAATGACAATCACAAGGTTCATGATCAAGTTTGTTAATTTCTAGCAGTGACCCCTACTCACTAAAAACAACATAACTCGATCAATTGAAATCCAATTAATGCAAACTAAATTTATTTGGTTCGCCAATTTGATTTAAAACAGAACCCAAGTGATAATTACGCATTTCCAGGCGTTTAGGATCTGTAATGAACTCTTTAATTACATATCTAACCGCCATCCCCGAAAACAGTGGACATATGGTCATTAAAACGATCATATCTTGAGCAAACAGAATCTTAATTACGTAAACTTAAATTCCACATTTTCCTTATTTAATAGGGAACATTATCTAAGTGATAAATTCATGTTTAAACGTTTTAAACAGGGCCGAAAAATTATCACAAGACATGGCTGCGAAAACTAATATTTTAAAATCTTCACGAACCCAAACGAGCCCAAATTTTTGTAGGTTCATGGATCATATCCAAGACCTCCGTAAACCTGGCTCTGACACCACTTGAAGGATACGGAAAGAATCCTCAAGCGCATCACGGAAGCGTGTGGATCGCACCAAATGCGATTTGGGAGCGACTAGTCGCACTAGTTGCTCGATGCATCGGAAATTAAAATTTTCTATGTGAAGAAACCACATGATCCAAGAACACTTCTCGGATCGTTTCGTCTAAACCACAAACAAGTAAATATGATTACCTCTTGAAGCGTGGTTGCGATCGAGTCTCTAAACAAAGAGACCTCCTGTCTTAAGTCCGATCCGACGGAGGAGACACTTGCGAGCGCGTGGGTGAGACGCGTGCTTTTCGCAATCCATGTTGATGATCCAAGCCACGGATCTCCTGATCTCGACAAATGAGATATGACGTCTTCTTCACGAGCAATGCACGTCGAAGTAGACGGAGATCCACGAGCAAACGATTGGGCAACATAACGACGACGCTGCGGCGATGGAGTATCTCTCTAGGGCATCCATGATGGACGGCCACATGAGAGAGATGGAGAGAGTGCGCGTGTATAGAGAAAGAGAGAGAGCATTCATTAATCTTCTGTTTGGAAAAAGAATGGATGCCTTTTCTTATTTAGGGTTTTGGGAACCCATGGATCCCAATCCATGGATAACACATAATCAATGGATGAGATTGATTTGTGTTTCTTTCAATGGCTAAGATGTTGTTGTAAAAAACATAAAAACTATTGATTTAATTTAAATTAATTTTCATTGATAAATCAACAAAAATTAATTTTAAATTAAATCATCTTTGATAAGAGAAAAGATAATGAAGAGAATAAACCAATCTCCTCATAAGAGGGGACGGCTACTCTTCTCCTCATGGAGAGTTGTAGCCATCCACTCCTCTTTGGCGGACTTGGTCTATCTCTTCAAATTATCATGAGATCTCATTATCTCATGATATATATCAACATCTCTTGTTGACAATATTTTCACAAAAAATAATTCCAAACTATCTTATGGAAAATATCAATCATGCGATTGAAATTATGTGAATCTTATTCACTGCCCAGAACTAAATGTAAATTATATTTTAATTAATCATCAAATGTGAATCCAATTCACATCAATAATTAATTAACAAATATAAATTATAATATGCTCTCTCTAATATATTATAAATCACATTTATAATATATATGATTAATATAGATAGTGCTATCCACATTATTCATATCCATGATAATTAAATCACATTTAATCATCTTGGATCTCTTTTCTCATGTGCCCAAATAACATGAATCACATTCACATTATTCATATCTGTGATAATTAAATCATATTTAATTATCTCATATAACTCTCCTTATAATATGAATCAAATTCATATTATCCATGATAATTAAATCTCATTTAATTATCAATTTTTTCGATGCTTGGATACATATATCAACAATGAAATTATCCATGAACTCTTTCAAGGATAATGCGTTCTCTCCGCGGATACTTGGAGATAAGGACCGGTCGATTGTATTGTTCCACGTATAGTGACTTGGATATTGAGATCACATCTCAAATCCAGATCTCGGGCCTCCCATAGATGCTTGATTAAATCAAGACCGCAAATCTAATCTTCTCATTGCATCTGAATCCCATTCAGATCAATGTCCAACATTTGGACCAAGATCAGATTACTTCTCTGCTGCGAGGAGTCACTAAAATCCAGACCCGTTTTATCACTCCCTAGGAATGGAAGCGTCATGGTTATACAATCATTTATGATCACATCACCCTCAAGTATTCCCAACACCTATATATCCTGCATATTGGAAGACTCAGAATAAACCCGAAGTATTAGATCAACTTTGTACTGTCTACTCCAGGGTTTTTATCAGTAAGTTTCTTATTTGATCATTGGGAGTCGATATCGATCATATACTTTCCAAAAGCATATATCATATCTAGGTCTTGATAATATACTTTCCAAAAGTATATATCAAATCTACAAATTCAGTCAAGCTTCCAAAGCGAGACGACCGTGCACGTAATTTGATTCTTCCCAATATCTCATGAGTGAGCTCATGTCTTCCGGTTCAGTAGTGAACCTGTATGATCCCTTTGAGAGATCGTATTACTCATATGCCCTTATATGCACACCAGCGCGCCGTTGTATAGACTTTGGTTAGGTCATCAACCTATTGTTCTGCCAAATGTATATATCGAGACTTATAGTAACACATCTGTCTCCGGTCAGAGGATGCGTGCCTATATCATGACAACATATGATATAGGACTTTGGTTATCTCGATCTCGTTAAGTCAACTCTTTGACCTAACTAATCTAACACCTCCGAATCTCTATTCCTATGCAGAGGACCTGCATCAAGAGGTCGGTTAGATATCAACCTATTTGAGAAAGGATTGCCATCTCCTACTCAGGCTGGAGATTATCTCTTAACAATCATTTGACGGTGCTTGATGAGTCCTCAATCTAACCCTTTAGATATTCGTCCAAGCACCAGCTTCTATGATTCAATTATTGAATCAACAACTGTATGATTATTAGGACGGTCATGGTACATAACCCTAATTTACTAAGGGACCTATTATGCAAATTATTTATTCTTCCTTTCAGATTTAGGAGTGAATTGCAATAACATTTATTGTATAATGGCTCGCCGTGGGCTATTTATTCTTCATTTCAGATTTAGGAGTGAACTGCAATAACATTTATTGTATAATGGCTCGCAGTGGGCTCGTATGTCAACAAAGACCACCGGAGAGCCATTCGCCACCTCCAGAAGCTTCATCTGGAAGCTAATTGGAGATTTGCCGTTCACGAGTTTCAACGCGGATTGGGACCTCAACTCGCTGCTGCGTTTGATTTGGGGTTTTCGTTAGTAGCCCTTCGATTCTCAATCTTCTAGATGTAGCACCATCTGTCGATTTAACATGATTAGACGATGTAAGAACGAACCACGCAACACCACAAACACCGCACGATCAACCTGCATCAGAGGCTCCTCGCCTTGCCACGCGTCGGTATCAGGACTCCCATCGCCCCACCACTCTACCCTTGAGCGGCGCATGTGAGCCTCACGTGACTCTAGATATTTTGGGCAAATAGGGATTAGACCCCCGGATTTTTGAACATTTGCGAGCAGATTAAGTGGCTGAGCGAGTACGTGCAGATAGGGATGAGTATTGGGAAGGGCCGTCCCGGCCCAGCCTGATGCACGGCTCGCTAAAGCCCGACCCAGGCCCGGGCCCGAGTAATAGTCGGGCAGGCTTGGGCCTAATTTTTGGCCCATATCAAATTTTGGGCCGGGCTCGGGCAACGATGCCCGATCCGAAGCCCGCGGACCGACCCGCATAAGGACCCATTCTAAGCCCGATCCGAGCCCAACCCACATATAAGCCCGAAGCACATAAGTCGGCCCACATATAGACCCATTATAATGATCCACATAGCTTTGATTTGAATATGTTTGATGTCGAATATGCATGTTGTAATGGAGAGGGGTCTAATAGTGTGATTCTGATTCCAAATGGGTTACAATCCTAGTTAAACAAATCTTTTTTTAATATAGTGGGCCGGCCCGAGCTCGGCCCGACCCATGTATTTACGGGTCGGACTCGGGTTTGGGCCATATTTTCCAAAATATTGCGGGCTTAGGCCTGGCCCGTAGGCCCGAAGATTAGAATCGGGTTCGTGCTGGGCTAGGGTTGGACCCGGCCCGCCCCAGCCCGATGCTCATCCCTACGTGCAGACATACATGCATCTCGTGAATTTTGCGTACATGACCCCTAAATTCTTTGCATGTTTCATGCACGCCCCTAACCTTCCTACTCATTACATATGAATCCCCTACATTGTATATAATACCATACATAATACTATAACATCAACAACAACAACAAAGCCTTTTCCCACAATTAAGTAGGGTCGGCTATATGGATTCTTCGCCTCCATTCACATCTATCTTGGGTCAATCTCGGGCTTATATTCAAAAAACTAAGATCCCTTCGTATAGTCTCTTTCCAACCCTTCTTGGGCCGTCCTCGCCCTCTCTTAGCCGGCTTAACATCCCAACACTCGCATCTCCTAACCGGTGCATCAGCTGACCTTCTTTGCAAATGACCAAACCATCTTAAGCGGTTTTCTCGCATCTTATCCTCGATCGGAGCTACACCAACTTTCTTTCTGATTGCATCATTTCGAATACGATCTTTACGTGTATGTCCACACATCCATCTTAGCATTTTCATTTCTGCTACAACCATTCTCTGCACATGTCTATGGTTCACAGGCCAACATTCAGCTCCATAAAGCATATCAGGTCTCACGGCTGCTTTGTAAAACTTTCCTTTAAATTTTAAAGGAATTTTCTTATCACAGAGAACAACGGAGGCTCCTCTCCACAGACTCCACTTTAGCCAGCCTGCATTTATTCTATTAGTAACATCTCCATCAATTTCCCCATCATGTTGCAAAATTGATCCAGATATCTAAAAGAATCTCTCTTCTGAATGTTATCGTCACCAATCTTCACCTCGATTCCTTCACCATTGCTTCCATCAAAGGTGCATTCCATATATTCCGTATTAGCCCTACTTATATGAAAACCTTTAGTTTCCAATGCATGTCTCCAAACCTCAAGCTTCTCATTTACTCCATCTCTAGTCTCGTCAATCAACACAATATCATCAGCAAATAACATACACCAAGTTAACTCATCCTGAATGTGACTTGTCAACTCGTCCATAATCAAAGTAAAAAAAAATGGACTCAAAGCTGAACCTTGATGTAAACCAATGTTGATATCAAAATAGTCAGTCTTCCCCGTTGGGGTCCTTACACAAGATAAAACTCTATCATACATATCCTTTATGAGATTAATGTATAGGACTGGTACTTGTCTCTTCTCCAAAACTCTCCACAGTATCTCTCGTGGGACGGAATCATAAGCCTTCTCCAAATCAATAAAGATTATATGTAGATTCTTCCTTATAGCTCTATAAATCTCTATTGTTCTCCTCAGCAAATGAGTGGCTTCAATAGTTGAGCGACCTGGCATGAATCCGAATTGGTTTTCTTTTACTTGGGAAACTTGCCTCAACCTTCTTTCTATCACACGTTCCCAAATTTTCATGATGTGACTCATCAGCTTGATACCTCTGTAATTTGAACAATTTTGAATGTCTCCTTTGTTCTTATAAAGAGGCACCACGATACTCCTCCAATCTTCATGCATTTTCTTGCTTCGCCAAATAACATTGAATAGATTCGTAAGCCAAGTCAAACCACGCTCACCTAAAACTTTACATACTTCTACAGGGATGTCATCCGGTCCTACACCTTTCCCAGGTCTCATAACCTTCAAAGCCTCCTCTACTTCCTTTCTTTGTATTCGTTTATAGTATGCACGATTCAAGTAACTTTCACTACTAGCTAGATCACCCAAAGTGATCTCTCTATTTCCTTCCCCAATGAAAAGTTTATGGAAGTACTGCTCCCATCTAGTCTCTATATCCTTCTGAGTAACAAGCACGTGACCTTCCTCGTCCTTAATGCATCTCACTTGAGAAAGGTCTTTGGTCTTTCTTTCTCTTGCTTTGGCCAACCTGAATATATCCTTCTGGCCCTCCTTGGAGTCGAGATTTTTATACAAAACTTCATAAGCTTTTGAATTAGCTTCGCTTACAGCCTTCTTTGCTTCCTTCTTCGCTATTTTATAGTCTGTGACAGTTTCCTCTGTTCTATCCTTAGACATAGCTTTAAAGCAAGCTCTTTTAATTTTTAGCTTCTCTTGCACCCCTTCACTCCACCACCAAGCCTCCTTTTGACCCGGAGCTCCTTCTTTTGACTCGCCTAGCATCTCTTTGGCTACCTTTCGGATACAAGATGTTGCTGCCTCCCACTTCTCGTTTGCACTACCGCTACAATCCCAAGATAAGTCTTCTAAAACCTTCTCCCTGAAGCTTGATTGCTTCAGTGAAAGATTCCACCACCTAGTTCTAGTGATCTTAGGAACCCTTCTTTTCTTTACCAACCCTTTTATTTGCAAATCCAAGACTAACAAGCGATGCTGGGTTGTCAAACTCTCTCCAGGGATTACTTTGCAATCTTTGCAACACAACCGTTCTCTTCTCCTCAACACAAAGTAATCTATTTGCGTTCTAGTTGAGCCACTCTTGTAAGTAACTAAATGCTCCTCCCTCTTCTTGAAAAGAGTGTTTTCTATGAAAAGATCATATGCAGTTACAAAATCCAGAGGGACTTTTCCCTCTTCGTTTCTATCCCCAAAACCATGTCCTCCATGCACACTTGCATACTCTGAAACATCTTTTTCCCACATGTCCATTAAGATCTCCACCTATGCAAACCATCTCTCTTTGTGAGATTCCTTGTACAATCTTATCTAGATCCTCCCAAAAAGCTTGTTTAGTCGTTTCATCTTAACCAATTTGCGGTGCATAAACTGAGATGATATTCAGAATTTCTTCTTCAAGCACCAACTTTAGCAAGATAATCCTATCCCCAAATCTTTGCACCTCTACCACACAGTCCTTCAAATCTTTATGAACAACCATTCCAACATCGTTTGTGCCCTTATTTTTACCTGAATACCAAAGTTTAAAACCTGTCTTCTCGATCTCCCTTTCTTTCTGTCCAACCCCTTTAGCCTCTTGAAGACATAATATATGAATCCTTCTTTCCATCGTATCCACTATCTCCATCAATTTTCCAGTTAAAGTACCGATATTCCAACTACCAATCCGTAACTTACTTTGCAATCTCTTTTGGACTAACTTCTTTACTCGCATGTGTCCATTATGCGAGAACCCTTGTAAATTTTGGACTGCATCCAGGCGGTGATGCAACGGAACTAGCTTATTTACCCGCATGCGTTCCTCATGCGAGAACCCTTGCAAATTTTGAACTACATCCAGGCTGCGATGTAGCGGCCCTTGCCAATTTTTCATTGCATTCGGGCGATGCAACGCGTCGCAAGTAGGGAACGCCCCAACGAATTCTGTATGTTTGCTTAAATCCATGTTTAAAAGATCCGAACAAATTCGAGATAAATTCCTAAAAAGTGTTCTTAAAAGAACACTATTTAGGAATTTATCCGGACGGTTTCGAGACAAATTCATAAATAGTGTTCTTAGAAGAACTTTAAGAACACTATTTAAGAATTTATCTCTCCTGCGCTGGCTGTCGGCTACCTAACGTGCAACCCTCCTCATTTACCCGGGCTTGGGTCCGCCCATGGCTGAGTTACCATACATAATACTATATCCATAATAAATAAAATACAAAAACATAAAAATATAATAAAAATAAATATAATATCCTAAACTATATTATCCTATCCTATACTATACTATATACAGTATTAAATAGTATGTTGAAAAATAAAAACATTTTCTAGCATTAACTAAATCATTAAAATCCCATAAAAATATAACAAATTTAAAATTCATAAAGAATAATTAAAATATTTTTAAAAATCTAACAAAAATTGCCCTTAGTACAATTTTCCATATTTTTTACACTGGAAACTAAAAACAAAATAAAAACTGTATATTAAAACCAATAAAAAATCATAATACATTAAACTTTGAAAAATAATAACTAATTCAATAAAAATCACAAAAATACATCCATCATATCGTTTTAAAGATAATTTTGCCTACTTTAAAAAAAATAAAATAAAGATATTTTCTCAATGTTTTCTATTTTAAAAATCAAAAATAAAAATCTGTTTTCAATAATAACATTATTTTCAACCTTAAAAATAATTCTAAAATCCATAAAAATTCTAAAAACCTTCTAAAAATTCATAAAAACAGGAAATAAAAAGTAAAAACATAAAAATAATAAAATAAAAACCAAATAAAAATTAAAAAATATTTTCTACAACAACAACAAAGCCTTTTCCCACAATTAAGTAGGGTCGGCTACATGGATTCTTTGCCTCCATTCAGATCTATCTTGGATCAATCTCGGGCTTATATCCAAAAAAATTAGGAAACCCATTTTCTAAAATAAAAAAAAATAAAATTCACAAAAATGAAAACCTAGAAAATTCTCTAAAAATTAAATAAAAATTAAGAAACCCGTTACCTTAGAATTTTTACCATTTGACCCTAGTTTCTAACAGTTTGCCTCTCTGAGTTCGACTTCGACACTCCCGTACTTATTGCTATACACATCAGTTTAGGAGTATAAATAATAAAAATAAATTTTTTGTTATAATCCACCTGGTCGATACAACAACGTTTTTATCTCTAGATCGTGCAAGAAAGCTGATATGAACCTGTACAGTTCGTTCACTTTGTACATACGTGTTTTCAATTTTATTTTTCTTCCTTCTGTTTGTCCTACACCCTTAGGCATCATCTAGAATTTTTGCTATATTTAGGATGCACTTTTTCCTAAGTATAGGGGGGGTGGACATCATGTTGAACAAATCATTCTGTTCGATTACCTCTATTGTTGCTTATACTTAGGGTGCGCTTTACCCTAAGTATGGGGGGGTAATATCGCTCATATCACTTTTGATTATCTTTCATTTTTGTATCGTCGTCTCTCTCGCTTGTCTCTTATCTGTTGATATTCTTCTCTATGCTCAGGGATATTTTATCCTAAGTATAGGGGGGACAAGCTGAGCCGTTGATTGTGTACATTCTCTTGACCCTGATCATTTTCGATTTTGAGTATGCTATCTTTAGGATTACTTGATCCTAAGTATAGAGGGGTTGATTGACTTCTATTCGTTATTCTTTTGAGTCGTTGTAGTATAGGATTCTTTTCACCGATCTATACTTAGCCTTAATTATGTCTTCCTTTGCTGCTTCTTTGGTCACTATAAGGACATAGTTCACGCTAAGTATAGGGGGATGTTGTACATATATTCTATATATACTTTAGAAGCCATAACTCGTACTTTATCATATTTTTTATAATATGACTCTCTAAAGGTATGCGTGTATATTTTAGGTTTCTAAAAGCCGAAAGAAAATCATAAATATGACTTAAAAATTGTATATATATAAATAGCTTAAAAATTGTTTATATATAAAAAATGTTGTAAAATTCTTGGATAAAATCCTTAATTATTTAAAACTTATAAAATCCTTAAAAAATCTTGTCTAAAATCGGTATAATATTGTATATAAAATGTTTATAATTCGTATAAAGCTTGTGTAAATTGAATTAATCCACTAACTTTTTCAAAAAGGTCCTAATTTAAAAGTTAATAAAAATTTGCAAAATTCTTAAAAATCACTTAAAAAGCTTTATCCGAAAAGTTGCTTCATAAAAAATTTGTTGCATTCACTCGTATTTTTCAAAATAAGTCTGATTCTTGAACCGAATGGATCTAAGTCTGAAAGATGGAGCTTGGTTTAGGCCTTAATCCATTTAATTCTAAAGGGACTTATTAGGAACCGGAATTAAGACTCTTCAGATCGAGTTCGGAATTCAGCTTGAAAGTGCCCAAGTAGGACACCTGGTGTCATCCGTTTAACTCTTCTCCATTTAAACCAATTTTGAAGTCATGCACTCTACAATTAGCTCAACTTGCATGGGGCTGCGAAGGGCAATCCATTTCGGTGATGTGTTTCCGTCCTTGTCTGGTGGCGCTGACGTCTAAGACGGGAGAGTTTGGGGTTGAAATAAAGCTTCGGATGAGGGAACGATCTGCTGGCACAATTTTTCCAAGACCCCAAAAAATGGATGGAAAGAAAAGAAGCTATATCCGTCGGGGCATAAAAGATCTATGCTGTGCAACGATCATTTCTACCAAAAAGAAGCCAGACACCAAATACCAATATGACCACAATGGTCCAAGCTTTAGAAAGCCTGCATTATCTTAGTGGAGACTTAGCTAAATTGGCCAGGCTTCACAAGGAGATGTGATTACACTGATCATACTCCCGTTCTCTTCTCATTCTTCTTTCTTCTCTCTCTACTCGATTGTGGACGCAACACGATCCGACCTTAGAAGGAAATACCCCCTCCTTGAGGATCGAGTAGTTGGATGAGGGCCCAATGGGAGCGCATAACTGGATGGGTGGTTTCTTCATCTCCTCAAGCAAGAAGAGCTAAAACCTTTCGCACACAGTATAAATTGCTTTCAAAGTCGAAAAGTTTGCGTGATGGATAGGTGGATCTGAGCTGGCTGTTGAAGTGAATTTGGATAGGGATTTGTGGAACTTGAGTGCTGTCGATGCTTGAATCCTAATTCTAATAGAGTCTGAACACACTATTAATCCAAAGGCTTAATCCGAGTTGTAAATTTTGGGTGAAGTGAGATTTGGTTTAAAGAAACAATCATGTTTTAAGTTCGTTTATTTTCCTTTTTCTTTTTCTTATTGCTGGCACTTATTTATAGAATAAGTGTTTGCTAAGGGACTAGCAAAGGTAAAGTATAGGGGAATTATGAATCCGCGATTCATCGCCTTTATTCTTTCGTTTTGGCTAAAATCCTTGGTAAAATGCTTGTTAATAGTCACTAATTCCCATTAATTAACATTCTAACAACAAATATCAATATTATATATTTAACATTTATTTTATTCGAAATAAAATAATAAATAGAAAAATAAAAATAAAAGAAAATAAGGATGTATATAAAATATACAGACTGATCCTAACCCCGAAATCGGGTCAATATTGACTTGACTGACAAAATAAATAAGTAGGGTGAGATAAGAACCATAATGTATAAAAATATTAGAAAACTGAGACAATAAATATATCTTTATTCATTTTCCACCTTATAAATATTTCACATAATTTATTCATCATCAAAGAAATCTCAAATCAAAACATTTTCTTTACAAAAGTTGTTCATAAAAATATAATTATTTTATAAAAATATCAGAAAATTATTCAAAATAAAAATAAAATATTACAATGAATCGAAAAAGCTGTAAAAGCCGACTTCCAAGGTTCATAACTATTTATAGAAAACTCCAAATCGACCAAACTCACTTTTAAACTTCGTTTTATACTTAATACTATTTATTAAAAATCTCAAAAAATCTTAGAATAAAACGGGTGAGTTTTGGCGTTTGGGCCCCGTTGTCTATATGTACTATACGTAAATGCTTCCCGATTTTCTTATTAATTAACCGTAATTCCATTTATCTTAATTTCTTTTCTAAAATGTATCTAAATTTCAATATAAAAATATAATTTAATGCAAAATACCAATAAACCCTGAGGACACGAAGCCATTACCTAAATTTTTCGGACCTCATTAGTCAGTCATTTGGACTCCGAATTGGGCAAACTAAGTTTTAAAGTTTGTATTATTTAATCATTTATCAAATGACACTGATTTCATTAAAATCAGAGTTAATATGCAAAATGTTGGTTTTAGGACCATATTGGTATATAATGTACAATGTACCTAAATTTATATACTTTATTAATACTCTATTCTTAAATTAAAATAAATAATAATAATTTATTTATTTATATATTAATTATTATTAATTTATTAATTTAAGTAATTATTTAAATTTATACTTAATTATTTAATAAATTTAATAATCTACTTAATTAATTACTTAATTATCTATTTAATTATAACTTAATTAATTTAATTAATCTAATTATTAATTAAACTTAATATTAAAAATATTAACTAATTATTGAAATAATTTTATTATTTATCTTTTTTCTCACACGCGACCTGTACACCCTGCTCCTTTCCCTCCTCCTTTCCCCGTTCCTCCTTCCCCATAGCCGCCCGCCACCTCTCTTCCTCCTGCCTTCAACCACGCCAATGGCTCGGCTGTTCCAACAACCCGCGATCACCGGATCCCTTCGTCGGTAACCGGAGTCGTTTGTGTGGTGACCACTCCTCTATATATAGGTCAGCCACCCCCATGGCCGATCTATCCACCATTCGAACTCCTTCTACCTTCAGTTCCAGAGAATGAGACGGGGACATGGCCTCATTCTTCATTGAGCGAGTGAGGGGGGGAAGAGCTCGGCGAGATTGCTGCCGTCAAGACGAAGCTCTACTCTGTCGCCGTGTGCCCTACCTCCGTGGATCTTCGCCGCCGTGTCGAGGCAATCAAGGATCTGGAGCTTCATCGGAGCTCCAGTCCACAGGCGAATACCAACATTCATCCGCATCATCCATCCTGTATCTCCAGGCTAGTTTCCTTTCCTGTTCTCTATTCCTCCTCCATTCTTCTTCTTAACCCCTCTGTTCTTCTTCTCAATCCTTCTCTTCTATCTTCAATTTCTCTTATTTGATCAAACTTTTACCTAAATCATCCCATGTCGACTTCCGATCACCACCTCTCCTTTCGTATCTCTTCCACTTCCTATTCTTTCTCTCACATCTCTCACCTCCGGCCACGCACGGTGGCTGGAGCTTGGGATCCACTCCTTTATCTCGTCGGACCCCCTTCCATCCACTTACCTCTGCTGTATATTGGACCGTGGTTCTTCTTCGAGTCATTTAATCCCTTGCAGGTCTTTGCCTCGCGTCAGGAGACCAGAGCTCCTTCCGCCTCGGAGCACCTGCAGCAACACGTCTGAAGATAGCCGAACAATGCCTGTAGCGCTTCATGTGAGACGAATTCCAGCTGGAAATTCTCATTAGAGAACCGTTCGCACTATCCTTGGAGATCGTCTCCACCACTTACACATCGCTTGTGCTTCATCTCTAAAGAACCCTCGATTCGAAACACCACTTGAGAAGACCATTGGAGAGCCATTCGCCACCTCCAGAAGCTTCATGTGGATGCTAATTGGAGATTCGCCGTTCACGAGTTTCATCGCAGACCGGGACCTCAACTCGCTGCTGCGTTTCATTTGGCATTTTTGTTAATAGCCCTTCGGTTCTCAATCATCCAGATGCAATACCATTCCTCGATCTACCGTGATTAGACGATGTAATAACGAACCACGTGGCACCACAAACACCGCACGATCAGCCTGCATCGGACGCTCCTCGCCTTGCCATGCGTCGGTATCAGGAGTCCCACCGCCCCACCGCTCAACCATTGAGCGATGCACGTGAGCCTCACTTGACTCTAGATATTTTGGGCAAATTATGATTAAAACCCCGGATTTCTGAACATTTGCGAGCATATTATGTGGTTGAGCGCGCACGTGCAGGCGCACGTGCCTCTCGTGAATTTTGCGCGCTTGGCCCCCAAATTCTTTACATATTTCACTCACGCCCCAACCTTCCTGCTTATTACATCTGAACCCCCTGCACTGTATAAAATACCATACATAATACTATATCCATAATAAATAAAATACAAAGACATAAAAATATAATAAAAATACATATAAATATCGTATACTATGCTACGTACAATATTAAATAGTATGTTGAAAAATAAAAATATTTCTAACATTAAATAAACCATTAAAATCCTATAAAAATATAACAAACTTTAAAATTCATAAAAATATAAAAACATTCTTAAAAATCTAACAAAAGTTACCATTTGTCTATTTCCACATTTTTATACAGAAAATAAAAAAAATAAAAATTGTATATTAAACCTTATAAAAAATTAAAATACATTAAAACTTTTAAAATTCACAAATAATTCATTAAAAATCACAAAAATACGCACAACATATCGTTTTAAAGATAATTTTACCTACTTTTCAATAAAAAATAAAATAAAAATATTTTCTCACTGTTTTCTATTTTAAAAATTGAAAATAAAAATCTGTTTTCAATAATCACGTTGCTTTCATCCTTAAATATAATTCAAAAATCCATAAAAATTCTAAAAACCTTCTAAATTTCATAAAAACAGTAAATAAAAAATTTACAAAAATAAAAACAATAAAACAAAAACCAAATAAAAATTACAAAACATTTTGTAAAATTTAAAAATTACAAAATACTTAAAATCACAAAAAAATAATAAAATTCACAAAAATCAAATCAAATTCTAGAAAATTTTCTAAAATAACAAATAACATTTTTTACCATTTAACCCTAGTTTGTAACAGTTTGCCTCTTTGAGTTCGACACTCCCGTACTTATTTCTATGCACATTAGTTTAGGAGTATAAATAATAAAAATAAATTTTATGTTAAAATCAACCTGGTCGATACAACGACCTTTTTATCTTTGGATCAAGTGTGTTTTTTCAGCAGGTCGTCAAGAAAACGATATACTTGCCAGTCAGAATACTCTTGTTCCTGTTTGATACAACATGAGGGCTGAAATATCGCAAGCTCCTCATACAGACTAGAGAGATTCCTGCAGTACTCAGTGAGGGTGGAATCGCCTTGAGATGTCAACCATATTCGCATGTAAATGTCCGCAAGGCGTGACTTCATCTTCTTCTAAGAGTATGTCTACTCGAGATTCTCCAGTATTTCTTTTGCCGTGTTTTTCTAAAGAAGATTTGAGGCAATGCGAGCCTTAACACTATTGGTCATCCAGTTGATAACCAAGTAGTTGTCTGTCTGTCAGTTGTCATACTCTTTGTCCTTTTCATCTAAATGATCTTGAGGTAGGATGTAGAGTTTTCTCAGACCACCAATGAATACCATAAAAGATCGAGACCAGAGCATGTAATTTTCTGTGCTCTTAAGTTTGATAGTAGTGCTTGCACCATAATATTCACGGTAAAGGACTTTGTCTCGGTAGAAGGACGTGCCATGGTGATCTTAGAAAAGAAAGAGGATCCCGTGATTGGTTAAGGATGCATACAATGGTTAAAAGATGCGCTAAAACTCACTTTTGGACGCGCAAGAGGTCTGAAAAATGCATTCCATAGCATGTCAGGAGAAAAATAAGGACCTTATGGCATCAACGGTGGTCCTAGGAGGCTCTAAAGGTCTTGGAGGCCCTGGAGGTATGCTGGCTGGACCTGCGAGGCCCCTGGATGGTTGCTGCACAGTCTGCGACTACCCTGGGGTCTGCAGCGGTTGCTGGCGACGACCTTGGGCTGCTGCGACAGCCATGGGATGGCTGCAGCTGCTGCTGCGACAACCTAGGGGCTGCTGGCGACGACCTTGGAGGGTGCTACAGCAGAATCGGTCCCCCTTAGGGCTGGCGGCACCCTTGGAGGAGACTGTGCGGGGCCCTAGTTGAGGAATAAGGGGCCTCACAGGCATGGGAAGGGGCTTGAAGGTGGCGGCAGGATGGAGTTTGGTCTTAACCCCGATCTATGACCTTTTCTCTGATACCATGTGAAGGAAAGAACGAATTGTTGTGTTTTTAGGTATATGATCTTTTATATAAAGAGAAAACCTTAGAGAGCCAAAGAGGGAACACCAACAAAGCCTTTTCCCACATCAAGTAGGGTTGGCAACATGGATTCTTTGCCTCCATTCAGATCTATCTTAGGTCATTCTCGGGCTTAGATCCAAAAAACTATGATCCCTTCGTATAGTCTCATTCCAATACTTCTTGGGCCTTCCACGCCCTCTCTTAGCTGGCTCAACATCTCAAAACTCGCATATCCTAACCGATGCATCAGTTGACCTCCTTTGCAAATGTCAAAACCACGTAAAGCGCTTTTCTCACATCTTATCCTCGATCGGAGCTACACCCACTTTCATTATGATTGCTTCATTCCGAATCCGATCTTTACGTGTGTGTCCACACATCCACCATAGCATTTTCATTTCTGCTACTGCCATTCTCTGCATATGTCTATGATTCACAGGCCAACATTCAGATCCATAGAGCATAGCTGGTCTTACGACTGCTTTGTAGAACTTTCCTTTGATTTTCAAAGGAATTTTCTTCTCACAGAGAACAACAGAGGCTCCTCTCCACTTTAGCGAGCCTGCATGAATAACATCTCCATCAATTTTCCCATCAAGTTAATGATACGAATGGTTACAAGACATAAGTATAATAACTCTAAATATATAAATACCTCTAATAGTGTACATTAATACCTCAGGGTTCCAAGACATAAATATAATAACTCTAATAGTGTACATCTTTGGAGAGGCTCCCACATCAAGTTGATGATACGGATCCCTCTATGATTCACAGGCCAACATTCAGAGCCATAGAGCATAGCCGGTCCCACGGTTGCTTTGTAGAAATTTCATTTGATTTTCAAAGGAAATTTCTTATCACAAAGAATAAAAGAGGCTCCTCTCCACTTTAGCGAGCCTGCATTTATTCTATTAGTAACATCTTCCTCAATTTCCCCATCAAGTTGATGATACAAAGAGTTACAAGACATAAATATAATAACTCTAAATATATAAATACCTCTAATAGTGAACATTAATACCTCGGAGGGCTACAAGACATAAATATAATAACCCTAATAGTGTACATCTTTTGAGTGGCTCCCACATCAAGTTGATGATACGAATCCCTGTAACTTTTGGTAAAAAGATACATGTCGACATTAGAGTCGAAGCAGGAGCGATTGCCTTTTATCTATCTTGGTTCTACGCTCTTGAGATCCCAATAGGTTGGTTGATTGGGGTAAGTCGTGTAGAGGGTTTAGTGGAGGGAGGGCGAAACAACCTAATTCCCCCCTCGACCACATAAACTTGCTAACTCTTACCCCATGAACCCTACGTGTAATCTGTTTGAAGCTCGTGGGGGTTCTTGGGATAATTACAAGTCGATGGGGTAATTGCGTTGTGCAAAAGGTCGTAGAGGTAATTTAAAAAGTTTATAGAGTCTGTCGGCTAAAAATCCCATTGTTATTTTGCTAGTTGTTGCTTGGCCTTATTACTTGTTCTTGCTACTTTTGTTTCTTTGTTGTTTTTTTGTTGACAATGTCGTTGACTTGCTTATAAGGTATTAAGGTAATATTAGTTGAAATATATAGTTTTGCATGATGTGTATTTTGAAGTTATATCAAAATATGCCATTGCTGTGTTATGTGAGTTGTAATGTATACTCCTGTAAGATTTGTATTTTGAAGCTGCATTATAATTTGCTATTACTATCCCATAGTATTAATTTGTCGGTGCACCTTGCAATTCTCTAATTGTTTTCAGATTTTCGATTTATGAGTTGACTGCACAGGAAGTTGAAGGATTATCTCTCTTTATGATGTATTATAAAGCGACAGACGATATTATTTAAGAATCGTATAGTCATGTTATAAGCATTTACCAAGTTTTAAGACCTTTTGCAATTTTCCTACATTTTGGCACTTTTTTGGTATTCCATATGCATGCCTCTAGCATTCCTTAGGTTCCTCATTGTTGAAATGATGTCAAAAACGATGCTTTTGAACCTCACAAGTAGGAGGTTCGTCTGAAAGGAACGCGTGATAATGTCATGGTTTATGCTTGGTTTAAGAGGGAGGATGTTTTTTAGTCTAAGCCAACATGTTGTTTGAGCGCTAGGAATTTGAGATCTTTTAATGAGGCTTTGTTGGCTTAAGTGATCACTTCAGGGTTTTGTCTGGTAGGGTTTTGGTGGTAGGGTTTTGGTGTCATGTTATGTTAGTTGTTTGTTCTTGGATGAGAGAATTCTTGTATATTAGTAGCATTTCCATTATTTGAAAGAACCTAGTGACTCTGATGTGTAGTGTGACACTTATTTTGCAACGAAGATTGTGTGAAGGTCATGATTTTAATTTTTAGAGGGATGATTGTTTGGGGCACATTAGGTAGCCGACAACCATGGTCGGTTCCAAATCCGGGTAAATAAGAAGGGTTGCGTATTAGGTAGCCGAGAACCAGTGCAAGAGAGACAAATTCCTAAATAGCGTTCATTTTAAGACATTATTTATGAATTTATCTCCAAACAGTTCGAATCTTTTTTTTTTGAGAAACAGTGGGATGGATCCAAGGATTTAAATTTCACGAAATTTTTCTGAAATTCGGTTTCGAGAGGTCATGGGTATCAAAACTCCTTTATATGTTGATTTCCCGGATATCGACCAAAATTTCGATGATATTTCGACATATCGACCCCGTTGCGGTTGAAATTCATGGGTTTCAGTACAAAATTTCTTGGATTTCGACTGAAATTTCGGTTATATTTCGACATATCGATACATTTCGGTTGAAATTCATGGATTTCAGCTAGATCCCATCTAGTAGGGTATGGTGCGACAGGAATGTACACACGTCGATTATTCAACTCGGGAGCTTCCCCCTCTTTGGGTTTAAGCAATGGAGATGAAACAACTCCATAACTTCTATATATCTGATATAGCTTGTTCGTTTCATTCGTTTGTCACTTATCTTCGTAAATAGATGAATCTTTATTGTAAGTTTGTAATTAATTCTGTAATTCATTCGAACTTTGTCTGTAACAATTATTTCTATGAACAAAACATTGTTTAATTAATCATTATCTACATTTTAATGTAAAAAATGCTGGTCTATTTTTATGAGCAAAAGACATCTTTTAAGTGTTAACTTAGTTATTTTGATTTCCATTTCCAGTATCTATCAGTTAACTCAACAATATGTTTGATATGATCGATATGATGTGATATAATGCGTACAGATGAGAGATGTGTATGATATAAGTGTGCATTTGTAAGCTATTGCTGTTTTAAGATCTTAGATTGGATGATATCAATTTCCAGTATGTATCAGCCAAGAATCAACATTAACATCGATTTGGCTGATATGATCGATATGTGTGATATAAGGGGCATATACGGGCAATATGTGTGATATAAGTGTGCATTTGTAAGTTATTCATTGTTGTAATAATTTGGAAGATCTTAATTTGCGAAAAAATGGTCGAAAAATGGCCTTTTTGAGTCATTTTCGATATTTCCACCGAAACGTTAGAAATTTCTCGAAATTTCACCGAAGTTTCCGTTTTGGAGGGAACCGAAATGAAATTTCGAACCTTAGATGGATCTCTTATAGAGGTCCATCCAATCAGTTCGAATATTTTCAATATGGATTTAAGCAAACATTTAGATCTCATTGGGGCGTTCCCTCCTAGCGACACGTTGCAACGCCCGAATGCATAGAAGTTGGCAATGGTTGCTACATGTGAACCCCCTCGGATCCGGACACCCGTTTGCAATACATTCATGGTTTTTTATTCATTAATAATCGCACAAGTTACACGAAAATACAGGGAAATTTTTCGCGTTTCTATAATGACATTCAGAATTTAAGTAATTGCCAGAGAACCAACAACATAATGTGCCACCAAATTTCCATTCATTAATTTTCATATATATATATATATACAACATGCACAAAAGAGGTAAACAACCATTCCCAAAAAGACACAGAAGAGAAAGAAAGCATTTTACATCATAAATTGAACAAAAACTTTAACAATTACATCTGTACCGTCTGATATAGCAACGAATGTCATGAATCATCAATCAACTGCTAAGTTGCAGGCTGCTTGTCTATCAAAACATGGAAGGAACAAGAGACGTCAACGAACGCTGGTACATCCCGAAAACTTATTAAAACTATCAGGCATTTAAGGTGGTTGCAAAAGAGACAAGTAGTAAGGCATACACAAATAAAAGTTTACAACTACTTGCTATGAAAAAGGTTTTCGAGCTACTCTGAATGAATGCCCCAAGTTTTATCCTTTATCTTTCATATGTCATATTCTTATATAGTAGTTAATGACTCATATGTATATATATTAATCTCTTTTTATTTAGAGATCATAAAAATGGATTTTTATAATGATTTAATGAGGTGATGCTTGATTTGACTAAGTTTCTTGATGATGAAAAGATGAGATTTTGATCTGATTCTCTATTCTATCTAACTTTTCGAGTCTACTGGATAGTTTGTGATCTTGGTCTGTGTGTGACCTCACACTATGACACTGAGGCGTGAAGAGTGCCTTAGGATTGGGTATTCGGTCGAATATACGGGTATTCGGTCGAATATTCCGCCGACTATTGCAATAGACTGTTGATTTTTTTTATTTTTTAGTTTTTAAAGGTTCTTATTTATCCTGGTATCACCACAAATGTTAAAGGTCCATATATGTACCATGTTAATTGGTACTTTTATCTTGGACTCTTATTGATTGGTGATCATATATGTAAAAATATTTAAGAATATATATTAGATATAATTTTATATATTAAATAATTAAAAATTACGTAATCGAATAATTCTAAATATTCTTTTTTCACATGTCCTTTCGACTAAATACCGAATACCGATTTCTGCAACATTGCTCCTGCTCAAGGTCATAGCTCAAGGCAGGCGGTGATCATGGAATGAAAAAACACGCCTCGAGGTGTATGCCTCTAGGCAAGGTTATCCATTTCAGTACTGAGGCGCACACCTCATCCTTTTTCTGTGAAGCGGGTGCCTCGAAGGCAGAAACTACCATGAGGCGATTGCGCCTCGAGGTGTAGTGAGGCGCTACCTGAGGCGGTAATAAGCCCCTTTCTCGAAGCTCGAAGGAGCTTCTTTTGGGTCTGTTCTGCTTCTCTGCGTGTCCGAAAGAACCCAAAAAAGCCCCAAGCCCTCATGCTTCCCTCCGATTCCCGACGCTGGCGACACCTCCTTGAGCGAATGATGTCGGTGATGAGGTTCTCGAAGCTTGTGAGCCTATAGTCGCCTCCGCCACCTCCCTCTACATCTCATGCCACCGCCTCCTCCTATGTAGGTGATGCTTTGCTGCCCTTATGTTTCTGGTATGTGCGAATAACTATTTAAATTGATATGTGTGAATAACTATTTAAACTGACATGTGTCAATAACAATTTAATCTTGCACTATTATCACGTTTAATATATGTAACCTATTAAACTTGCTGATTCCTTATGTTTCCTTGACTTTTTGGTTGGAATCTTGGATGTCATTGTTTAGACATTTTAATCGAAATGTATATCATTTTTTAGAACCCGAAAATATTTTTTTTTGTAAAATTGCAAAAATTGTAAAAGAATTTATTTCAATTTAAGAAGAGGGAAAGAGTGGTCCAACTAGAACACAGATAGATCACTTTACGTTGATGAGAAGAGATCGGTTGTGTTGTAAAGACTGCAAAGTAATCCCAGGAGAGAGTTTGACAATTCAATATCGTTTGTTAGTCTTGGATGTGTAAATAAATGGGCTGGTAAAGAAAAGGAGGGTTCCTAAGATCACTAAAACTAGATGGTGGAATCTTTCACTGATGAAATCGAGCTTCAGGGAGAAGGTTTTAGAAGACTTTTTTTGGGATTGTAGTAGAAGTGCAAACGAGATGTGGGAGGCAGTAGCATCTTGTATCCGAAAGGTAGCCAAAGAGATGCTAGGCGAGTCAAAGGGAGGAACTCCATGTCAAAAGGAGGCTTGGTGGTGGAGTGAAGGGGTGTAAGAGAAGCTAAAAATTAAAAGAGCATGCTTTAAAGCTATGTCTAAGGATAGAACAGAGGAAGCTGTCATTAATTACCAAATAGCGAAGAAGGAAGCAAAGAAGGCTGTAAGCGAAGCTAAGTCAAAAGCTTATGAAATTTTGTATAAAAATCTCAACTCTAAGGAGGACTAGAAAGGTATATTCAGGTTGGGCAAAGCAAGAGAAAGAAAACCAAAGGCCTTTCTCAAGTGAGATGCATCAAGGGTGAAGAAGGTTACGTACTTGTTACTTAGAAGGATATAAAGACTAGATGGGAGCAGTACTTCCATAAACTTTTCATTAGGGAAAGAAATAGAGAGATCACTTTGGGTGATCTAGCTAGTAGTGAAAGCTTTTTGAATCGTGCAAGCTATAGACGAATACAAAGAAAGGAAGTAGAGGAAGCTTTGAGGCCCGGGAAAGGTGTAGGACCAGATGACATCCCTGTAGAAGTATGAAGAGTTTTAGGTGAGTGTGGTTTGACTTGGCTTATGAATCTATTCAATGTTATTTGACGAAGCAAGAAAATGCCTAAAGATTGGAGGAGTATCGTGGTGCCTCTTTATAAGAACAAAGGAGACATTTAAAATTGTTGAAATTACAGAGGTATCAAGCTAACGAGTCACACTCGTGTGATCGAAAGAAGGTTGAGACAAGTTTCCCAAGTAAAAAAAACCAATTCAGATTCATGCCAGGTCGCTCAACTATTGAAGCCATCCATTTGTTGAGGAGAACAACGAAGATTTATAGAGCTAAAAGGAAGAACCTCCATATGATCTTTATTGATTTGGAGAAGGCTTATGATTCTGTCCCACGAGAGATATTGTGGACAGTTTTGGAGAAGAGACAAGTACCTGTCCTATACATTAACCTCATAATGGACATGTATGATAGGGCTTTATCTTGTGCAAGGACCCCGTCTGGGAAGACTGACTATTCTGACATCAACATTGGTATACATTAGACCTGGCCATGAACCGGGCCGGGTCGGGCCATGGGCCGGGCCGACCGGGCCGAGGTTTTAAAACCCCTTGTCCAAGGCCCGGCCCGACCCGGTTCATGGGCCATACTTCAAGGCCCAAGCCCGGCCCAGGTCTGGGCCGGGCCGGGCCGGCCCATGGGCCGAATGTAAAATATTTTTTAATTAGTTTTTTAATTAAATTTATGGAGATAATTAAGTTTTTTTAGCATCATCTAATCTTTCTAAATCCAAGTAACCATAATATGTGGTACTTTGCATGTAAAGTATAAAATAAGATGTAATATTGATAATGTAAAACAAAAACTTGAAGTATATTATATTAAATGTATCTAAAATATAATTTTTAAACATATATTTTTATATATGCGGGCCGGGCCGGGCCGGGTCGGGTTTTTTGACACATGTCCACGGCCCGCCCAATTGATGGGCGGGCCAAAGAGCGGGCCGGGCCGGGCCGACCCATTTCCAAAATCGCTTGCCCAAGCCCGGCCCATGAACGGGCTGGGCGGGCTGGGCGGGCGGGCCCACGGCCTAATGGCCAGGTCTAGTATACATCAAGGTTCAGCTTTGAGTCCATTTCTTTTTACTTTGATTATGGACGAGTTGACAAGTCACATTCAGGATGAGTTACCTTGATGTATGTTATTTGGTGATGATATTGTGCTGATTGACGATTGGTGATGATATTGTGTTGATTGACGAGACTAGAGATGTAGGAAATGAGAAGCTTGAGGTCGGAGACATGCGTTGGAGACTAAAGTATTTCGTATAAGTAGGGCTAAGACAGAATCTATGGAGTGTACCTTTAATGGAAGCAATGGTGAAGGAATCGGGTTGAAGATTGGTGACGATAACGTTCGGAGGAGAGATTCTTTTAGATATCTGAGATCTATTTTGCAACATGATGGGGAAATTGATGGATATGTTACTAATAGAATAACTGCATGCTGGCTGAAGTGGAGAAGAGTCTCTGCTGTTCTCTACAACAACAACAAAGCCTTTTCCCACAATTAAGTAGGGTCGGCTACATGGATTCTTCGCCTCCATTCAGATCTATCTTGGGTCAATCCCGGGCTTATATCCACAAAACAAAGATCCCTTCGTATGGTCTCTTTCAAACACTTCTTGAGCCGTCCCCACAATTAAGCAAGGTCCTCTGCTGTTCTCTGTGATAAAAAATTCCTTTAAAAATTAAAGAAAATTTTACAAAGCAGCCGTGAGACATGCTATGTTCTATGGATATGAATGTTGGCTTGTGAACTATAGACATGTTCAGAGAACGACTGTAGCAGAAATGAAAATGCTAAGGTCGATGTGTGGATACACACATAAAGATCGGATCCGGAATGATGCAATCAGAAAGAAAATTGGTGTAGCTCCGATCGAGGATAAGATGCGAGAAAACCGCTTAAGATGGTTTGGTCATTTGCAAAGAAGGCCAGCTGATGCATGAGCTAGGAGATGCGAGTGTTGGGATGTTGAGCCGGCTAAGAGAGGGCGAGGATGGCCCAAGAAGTGTTGGAAAGAGTCTATACGAAGGGATCTTAGTTTTTTAGATATAAGCCCGTGATTGACCTAAGATAGATCTGAATGGAGGTGAAGAATCCATGTAGATGACCCTACTTAAGTGTGGGAAAAGGCTTTGTTGTTGTTGTACGTAATTTATTTCAAGTTACTTGAATTTAAATTTCTTTTGTAATCCTGTATACAATTTAAATGCTATATCATGCATATATCACTTTGGAGAAGCTTCATTTTAATCTAATCAGCTATCTTAGAACTATCAACTTGTGATTAAACTTGCAAGTTGCATATTGCAGCTCTAAAGCCTATTAATTCTAATTGATTTTAGTGATCAGCTAGCTTCAATTGATTCTAATTGATTTTAGATAGGTTTTCATAGGTTTGTTGTGAATCTTGTGATTGTTGTGAATCTGTGATTCATACTTTGTTGCAAATTTAATTGGTTATGCTTGCAATGGTTTTTGTGCAATAAATTTCAGAAATGTCGAAAGCAAACAAGAGAGGCGCGAAACGTCCCTAGGTGGAAATCTTGCGTTCGACTTGAAATGGACGAGTCTACAAAGGGCAAGAGTTATCTTTATGTACAATACAATTTTTATGCTAAGAGGATAACCGTGGAGTTGCAAAACTCAAGCACCACCTTGCAAAAATTGAGAAAAATGTTAAAGCATGTCCAAAAGTACCATATCAATCAATTATGCAAATAGTCCATCGTTTCAAACAATGCTTCATTTTGTAGGTGCATTTGGGAGGGGATTGAAACCTCCAACGACATACAAGTTGAGATCTTGGATATTGACGGAAGAAGTGAATAACATCGACAATGTGATGAAAGCGACAAAGGCTTCCTGGCCAGAGACGTGCTGTAGCATCATGTATAATGGTTGGATGCATGCAAAAGGTCGTTTACTTATCAATTTTTTGGTGAACAATCCGACTTGGACTTGGTTCGTGAAGTCCATTTATGCATATGATAGAACAAAGAGTGCATAACTACTTTTTTCTCTTCTCGATGATGTAGTTGAGATTGGCGAAGGCAATGTCATGCAAGTTTTGATAATGTTTTGAACTACAAAGCAACTGGAAAATTGTTGATGTAGGAGAAAATATTTATATGGGACCCCATGTGCTATCCACTGCATTGATTTGATGCTAGAAGACATTCTGAAATTGCCTTTGCGTGCTTCCATTTTCAAAAAGCTAAGAGTCATCAACTACATTTATGCTCATGGTTGGGTTTTGTCCATGATCAGGGCAAAGATTGGGGGAGATTTGGTCCGACCTGCCATTACATATTTTGCTACGGCTTTCCTGGCATAGCAGAGATTGATCACTATTAGGACCTCTCTCAAGTCATTTTTTTCTTCCTATGAACGGAAGAGGAGTCTCTATTCTTCCAAGCCCCAACGACAAAGTGCGTGCAACACAATTTTGAGATGCAAATCTTTTTGGCCTGTCGTTGCCTTTATGATTAGTACAACCAACCCTCTGACCATGGTCTTAAAGATGGTTGATTCTGAAAATTATCCCACAATATTTTGGTCTACGTGATGTTCAACTTGAGTTAAAGCAGAGGGAGATCAAGAAAAAGACCATGGAGGATCCCTTATGCTTAAACGATGTGGATTCGGGTGATGAGTGTGGATCGGAGCTTCAAACTTGTGAATACATGGTATATCATGAACTTGATGCAAATACTCCTCTAACGGATGATGCTGAGGAAGCTGAGGAAGCACATGATGATTCTCGTAGGAAGAAGAGAAAGAAAGGTAGATGTGATATTAAACTTATTTCATTAGAAACAAAACACGATATAGTAACAGTGGTATTGTTTAATACATGTAAAGCCCTTGTTGATGTTGATAAGGATGGGGTTCATAGTGGTGTTGAAGTTAGTGATGAATATGATGATGAAACACCTTTGAACTACATGAATGATTCATTGGATGATCCCTCGAGCATGGTTTTAAAAAAATGTGCCTTGAGGCGCTGAGGCGTACGCCTCGAGGCGATTTTCTAAGAAAACCGCCTAGAGGCGCCCACCTCAAGCAGCCCATGTGAGACGTGCGCCTCGATCCTCGAGGCGCTGAGGCGATCCTCGAGGCATTGAGGCACTCTGGCGGTCTTGAGGCGCCGCCTCGAGCTGCAAAGGTTTCATACCCTATATTTTATATTTTTATATTAATTTTTATGTTATCTTAAGTATAATATTAATTGTTAACAATTTAATTTGTTACATAGTCATATATATTTATTCTATATTTAAAAATTATGCAATATCATATAAAAAATTTGTTCCTGGACGGGACGCTGCCCCTGCAACCCCCACAAGGGGGGAGCGCACATACTCCCCCGTAGCCCCGATCAACGAGACCCCCGTGCTGGTAGGGTATGGTGCGGCATGGGGGCATACAACGATTCTTCAATTGAGTTTAGCAAATCGGATGGTTAGGATTCAAGATATATTAATATATATGGTAGTCATATAACACATATAAAATGACATAGAGATATTATATGCTGTGTATGTTAATAATATATGTTAGTCACATAAGCTTGCTTCACCCATGCACATAAAGGGAAGTGTTATATGTCGACAAGAACTTCACCTACCAACATTGATGGAGGTCATAATAATGGAGGTAATGATAAGCTTTGCATTTTATATGTATGATAATATGAATTAGGATTCAAAGTAAATTATGCTAAGAAGAATATATACTCATGATCATATTATGGTGAATATGTTGGGAATATATAAATTTGTGATATAATTAAATATGATTATGCTTAATTATATTTTATGTATATTTTGTTATATAAATTGAGGCTTACACCTCGACTGCCTCGAGGCTTATGCCTCACCTCGTCAAGGGAAAACCACCTCGATCCGCCTCATGTTTTTTAAAACCATGCCAACGAGCAATAATGGATCAAATAATAATAGTCATTGTCTTCATGCAGATCTTAGAATCCAGTGCAATGATTAGAAGATCTTTAGGATTAGGAGTCTAAAACATAGATTGGCATCCTATATTTTCGTTTTTTGGACTAGAATTTGAATTTGAAACTTGGAGGCTGGAACTATTATATTTTATACTTATTATTTTGTCTTGTGTTTAATTCTAGCACTAGTAGTAACTAACATTTGTTATGCTACGTATGCTACGAGTCTACAACAATGGTGAATAGCATTAAAAATACGTCACTTGCTTTACATGTTTCAAGATTTGCGTTATTGTATAACCTTCTTAATATTTATATTGTATATTAGGTTAAATTACAACTTTTTTTTGTGAAAAATCAAGGCATATGCCTCGTCCGCCTCGAGGTTATGTCTCACATCTGCCCAAATTGCCTCGTTCCGCCTTTCGTTCTTTCAAACCTTGGCTGTGGTCGATGTTGGTACTCTTCGTAGCATAATGATGTTGAAGACAAGCACCTATCTTGCGCAAAGATGCCGTCTCCTTTGTGGATGCGGTGAAATTGAGCTTGGGCACTAAGTTCATGGATGATGTCATCCTCCTCGGCAAGAGCATTGCGATGAGTTGATGTGGAGGTGTAGTGCATGGTGAGGTGGATTTGCTTCTCGACGACTTTGCGGACAGTCATGGCATCGCTTAGCATGGTCCGTGTTTCCCACAAGGATTGTAACTATTGAATCTATTAGGTTACCTTCTCTTTATTTTACGTCCTGTAACCTTTTGAGGTCTCTTATGTAATTATCAACACTTGGGTTTTAAGGTTTCACGCTATTTAAGAAATCCCATGCCCCTTGAGTAAAGTATATCATTCCTTCACATCTATTATTTTCACATGGTATCAGAGTGATGGTGATGTAGTATGCCTACCACCCAAAAGATCAGAATTGAAGTCCCTCCTTGCGGGGGTTACTTTAGGTAGCCGACAACTAACTTAAAAAAATACCTGTATCTTTGAGCATGATGAGAGCAAGAATCCATATAGTCGAGCCTAATTAAAAGTGGGAGAAGGCTTCACATTTTGTTATCAGTGTGACAGTCCTAGACTGAAGTACTGTGCCTCTTTTGACTCAAATCCTTGCCCTCACTGTCAATCCCGTTCCACTTGTTGCTCCTGCAATACCCGAGTTGTTATTGCTATGCGTCACTGGAGGAAGAACTAGGCTACAGTTCCGCTACAGTAACACCGCTGTAATGTTGCGCTTGTTCTGAAATGCGAGAGTTAGGATTTGATTTGTGAATTCCACACTGAATTTCGATTCGAAATCACCCTGAAATGCACTTGTGGACTGAATTATGCGATTTCTGATATGAAATGCGTGGGTTCTGATTTGAATTGATCTGGTTTTTGAATTCCAGACTGAATTCTTATCCGAAATCTGATTGAATGCAATTTTGGACCAAAATCTTATCTGAAATGTGAATTCAAGTTTGATGTTATTCTGCTGTATAGAAGAGTTGTGCTACAACAAGGAACTTGAAACAACAATAACGTAAATCTATTGTTGTGTCCGTTCTTGGTGTCAAGGCCCTAAATGTCGGTTTCAATAACCATTTCGATATCGACCGAAACGGAATTTCGATGGAATTTTGGTGGAATTTCGACCGAAATTTCGGTCATTTCGGTCATTTTTTGTACTAGGACCCCGATATTTCGGTCATTTCGATCGAATTTCGATTTCGACTGGATATCGATATTCGACAGAAATTCGACCGAATTTCGTTGAAATTTGAGGCCATTTTTGGTGTTCAGTGGCTATATAATAGCAATCATATGCAATATTGATATCTCCAGGAGATGACTACACAGTCGTTAGAGGTAAAATCTATTGCCTCAATCGTATCACTCAACCTTCAAGGTAAAATCAATTGCCTCAATCGTATCATTCAACCTTTACACAATGTTATATATTGAAGATTATCATCGTCTTATGCAACTTCTCAGAATTAGCTATAGGGCGCAAACACAACTTCTCAGAATTAGCTATAGGGCGCAAACGAAGCATACTATTCATGCTTCTACTACTACATATGCTAGACTCACTACTGCTATGGCTAATGTGATATCAACACCTACTTTTCAATGGATTATTGATTCAGGGATGTCAAACCATTTGACTGGTGATGGAAACTCTCTTTCTTCTACTCATCATATGTTTATGTGAGATCAGTCAAACTGGCTAATTGATTTCTCTCTCTGGTGTATATTGTGGTCTAGAGTTTCCTCCAAGTTTATTTTCTATTCGTAAATTATGCAAGGAGTTAAATTGTCGGGTTGTTTTTATCAACAATGTTGCTACTTCCAGGACATTCAAACTTTTACAGATTTTTGGTGGTGCCTATGTGAAATGTGGTCTTTATTATCTTGATGTATCTGATAACTCTTTCTTTGCTGGAGCCATATCTATTACTGTAGATCCTTATCTCTAGCGTCAACACCTTAGACATCCTTCTGCTAGTGCTCTTTCTCAGATATTCATTGAATTCGGTCCTCTGAAACCATTTGAATGCGAGGCTTGTTAGTTTGGGAAACATTGCATGACATACTTTCCTCGAATGACTGAGTCACGGAAGTCATCTCCTTTTGATCTTGTTCGTTGTGATGTCTTGGTCCTTGACCAGTACGTGCCACTACAAGACACATATACTTTGTTGTTTTCATGGATGGATGAATGACTATAATCAGAGTTCATGGGTCTGTCTTATAAAGGAAAGATTGGAGATCAACAATGTGATTATGTTCTTTGCAGAGTTCAAGACTTCTTTTTCTGCTTGCATTAAAATATTTCGCTATTTTAGTGCTTTTGCGTTTATGCAGAAAGATTTGGTTAATTTCTCTTGTTCTCAAGGAACGATACATCAGATATAATGTCCCTGCACTTCATGGCAGAATGGTATTGCAGAAAGGAAAGTTTGTCATCTCCCTAACATCACACACACTTTGGGTTCGTTTGGTTGCAGGGTTGGGCATGGTTGGGTTGGGTTGGGATACCCCTGTGAATAGTAATCTGTGAGGAGGATTCGGAGGGTTGGAAGGAGGGGTACTCCAGGTTGGGCCAACACAACCCCGTCCAACCCTGCAACCAAACGAACCCTTTGGGGATGATTCCATTCTCACAGGAGCATATTTGATTAATTGGGTTTCCTCATCCATATTTGGAGGTTCTTCTCCATTCTCATTGCTTTATCCCGATGGTAGACCATTCTGCTACCTTTGCATGTTTTTGGTTGCACTTGTTTTGTTTACAATTTTATGCTAAAGACAAATTTTCTCATCGTACAGTCAAATGCATCTTCTTGTGGGTATTCTAGAACCCAAGGCCTTAAATATCGGTTTCGGTCACCATTTCGGTGACCGATCGAAACAGAATTTCGGTGGAATTTCGGTTGAATTTCGACCGAAATTTCGGTCATTTTTGTACTAAGACCCCCATATTTCGATCATTTCGGCCATTTCAGTTGAATTTCGATTTCGACTGGATATCGATATTCGACAGAAATTCGACCGAATTTCGCTGAAATTCGAGGCCATGCTAGAACCCAAAAGGGATACACATGTTATGATCTACTTGGTCATCATTATTTTGTCTCCGCAGATGTTACAGTCTTTGAGAAGGTCGATTTCTTTATTAAGAGTATTGGAGAGATCGCTTCGGAGTTCCCTCCTTCACTACTGGTTTACTAGAGAAGGGAGAATCATGCATATGGGATGGTTCCTTTATCTATTCCGTTTTATTTGCTTGTTGATGACCATGTGCCTAATGTTCCCTTGCCTGATGCTACTTCGGATGTTACGAATGTAGATGTCCTTCATCCTCTACTGAGCTTCCTATTGCTCTAAGGAAGCCTAACATGTAATGTATTCTGGACCCTTTGTCAAATATTGCTCTAAAAAAGCTTTTTGGGAGGATTTGGGTAATATTATGCAAGGAATCCCACGGAAAGATATGATTTGCCTAGATGGAGACCTTAATGGACATGTGGAAAAGTATGTTTCAGGATATGCTAGTGTTCATGGAGGCTATGGCTTAAGGGATAGAAATGAAGAGGGAAAAGGCATTCTGGATTTTGTATCGGCTTATGATCTTTTCATAGAAAATACTCTCTTCAAGAAGAGATATGATCATTTAATTACTTATAAGAGTGGTTCGACCAGAACACAGATAGATTACTTTGCGTTGAGAAGAGATCAGTTGTGTTATAAAGACCGCAAAGTAATTTGGGGAGAGAGTTTGACAACCCAACATCGCTTGTTAGTCATGGATGCACACATAAAAGGGCTGGTAAAGAAAAGGAGGGTTTCCAAGATCACTAGAACTAGATGATGGAATCTTCTATGGAAGCAATCAAACTTCAGGGAGAAGGTTGTAGAAGACTTATCTTGGGATTGTAACGTAAGTGCAAACGAGATGTGGGAGGCGGTGGCATCTTATATCCAAAGGGTAACCAAAGAGATGCTGGGCGAGTCAAAGGGATGGGCTCCACGCCAAAAGGAAGCTTGGTGTGGAGTGGAGGGGTGTAAGAGAAGCTCAAAATTTAAAAAGCATGCTTGAAAGCTATGTCTAAGGATAGGACAATGGAAACTGTCACAAACAAACTAGCGAAGAAGGAAGCAAAGAAGGATGTAAACGAAGCTATGTCAAAAGCTTATCAAGTTTTGTACAAACATCTCGATTCTAAGGAGGGTCAGAAGGATATATTCAGGATGGCCAAAGCAAGTGGAAAAATACCAAAGACCTTTCTCAAGTAAGATGCATTAAGGATGAGGAAGGTTACATGCTTGTTACTCAGAAGGATATATAGACTAGATGGAAGCAGTATTTCCATAAGCTTTTCATTAGAGAAGGAAATAGAGAGGTCACATTGGGAGCTTTAGCTAGCGGTGAAAGTTACTTGAATCATGCAAGCTATAGACGAATCACGAATACAAAGGAAGTAGAGGAGTCTTTGAAGGTTATGAGACCTGGGAAAGGTGTAGGACCTGATGGCATTCATATAGAATTATGGAGAGTTTTAGGTGAGCATGGTTTGACTTGGCTTGCAAATTTATTCAATGTTATTTGACGAAGCAAGAAAATGCTTGAAGATTGGAGGAGAAGCATCGTGGTGCCTCTTTATAAGAGTAATTGAGACATTTAAAATTGTTCAAATTACAGAGATCAAGCTGATGAGTCAAACTATGAAAATTTAAGAACTTGTAATCGAAAGAAATTTGAGGCAAGTTTTCTAAGAAAAAGAAAATCAATTTGGATTCATGCCAGGTCATATAACTTTTGAAGCCATCCACTTGCCGAGTTATAAGGATAAAAGGAAGAAACTCCATATGATTTTTATTGATTTAGAGAGGGCATATGATTCTGTCCTACGAGAGATGTTTTGGAGAGTTTGACATAAGAAACAAGTACATGTCCTATACATTAACCTCATAAAGGATATATATGATAGAGCTTCATCTTGTGTAAGGATCTAGTCTGGGAAGATTTATTATTTTAACATTAGTGCGTCAAGGTTCAAGGTTTAGGCCATTCTTTTTTACTTTAATTACATACGAGTTGACAAGTCACATTCATGATGAGATATCTTAGTGTATGTTATTCGCTGATGATTTTGTGTTGATTGTTGAGATTATAGATGGAGTAAACGAGAAGCTTGAGGTCTGGAGACATGCATTGGAGATTAAAGTACTTTGTATAAGTAGGGCTAAGATTGAATATATGGAGTATACTTTTGATGGAAGCAATGGTGAAGGAATTGAGGTAAAGATTGGTGGTGATAACATTCCAAAGAGAGATTCTTTTAGATACCTGGGATCTATTTTGCAACATGATGAGGAAATTGATGAAGATTTACTAATAGAATAAATGCTGGTTGGCTAAAGTGGAGAGGAGCCTCTACTGTTCTCGATGGTAAGAAAATTCCTTTGAAAATCAAAGAAACGTTTTACAAAGCAGCTGTTAGACCTGCTATGATCTATGGATCTGAATGTTGGCATGTGAACTGTAGACATGTGCAGAGAATAGCAGCAGAAATGAAAATGCTAAGGTAGATGTGTGGACACACACACACACACGTAAAGATCAGATTCATAATGATACACTCAGAAGGAAAGTTGGTGTAGCTCTGATCGAGGTTAAGATGCGAAAAAACCACTTGAGGTGGTTTGACCATTTGCTAAGGAGGTCGGCTGATGCACCAGTTAGGAGATGCGTGTTTTGGGATATTGAACCGGCTAAGAGAGTGCGATAAAGGCCCAAGAAGTGTTGGAATGAGATTATACAAATGAGTCTTAGTTTTTTTTGGATCTAAGTCTGAGATTGACCTAAGATAGATCTAAATGGATGCAAAGAATCCATGTAGCTGACCCTACTTAATGTGGGAAAAGGCTTTGGTGTTATTGTTGATTTCTTTGTTTCAAATAATAAGACTAGTTTATATTTATTTTTTATAAGAGCTTGGTCTTATCTTGATTCAATATGCAATGGTAAATATAATGTGTTCAACTTTTTTGTTAATAATTTATTTCTTTAATAAGCCTTATATAATTATATTTTTTTTATATATTTCTTTCATCATAAAATAGAGCAAGTTGGGGGATGATTAGTTATCTGTAAGACGTGCATACAAGGTTCTCCTAGTCGGTGGGAGATGGCGTCTTTGCTTCGGAGCTCTCAGCGTGGCGTCGGGCGGAGGGAACCAGAACGCTCAAGTGGGAAGGATATCTTCGTCTCGCGGGATGACGTCTTCGCTACGGAGAGGGAAAGAAGCTCTGGCTCTCGCAATGCCAGTCCGCAGTTCGTTGCGGCAGAGGGGGAGGCGACGCTCTCAACGGAGGGAAGGTG
This sequence comes from Ottelia alismoides, assembly GCA_037367405.1. NCBI lineage: Eukaryota > Viridiplantae > Streptophyta > Magnoliopsida > Alismatales > Hydrocharitaceae > Ottelia > Ottelia alismoides. The sequence continues at coordinate 125,892 of JAZKJV010009649.1, read as the reverse complement.
GGTGCCTGTCTCGCACAAGAAGCCGGGTCGCGTTTGCTGGCGCTGTGGCGTAAGGGGGCATCTAGCTTCGGTGTGTGTTGCTAAACCACGTTGCTTTGCATGCGGAGGTTTGGGTCACAAACAGGCTGGCTGTGGTGCTAGATCGAGGGTTGACGTGAATCAGTTCTCGCTCGGAAGGTCTGCTTCGCTGCCGAGGGGCTCGCGTGGCGAGGTGGATACTTCCGTTTATGGAAGACGATCTTTTGCGCAGGTGGTCGCCGGAGGTGCATGCATGCCTGCGGAGGGGAACTCTTCTTCTCAGCTTAAGGCCCCTTTCTTATCGTCGGAGGACTCTGGTGCGGGTACGTCGAAGGTGGGGGAGCACTTTGCGCATAGCTTCTACGGTGGAAGGGCGATCGTCGGCGTCTTCTTGGGAGAGTGTATGTCGATCGAGGCGTTGAACAACATTCTCAGGGAGCTCTTGGGGATCCATTTATCGGGAGACGTCTTCCTCCTAGGGACGAAGAGGTGCTGCGTTAGGGGGCTATCGAATGAACAACGGCTACGGTTACTACGTGCCGGGCCTTGGGGAGGCATCGCTTGGAGGGATCTGCGTTTTGCGGATGGAGCTTGTTCGGAACTGGAGGTTTGCGTTGCTGTGGTCCGAGGTGTTCCTTTCCTCTCGAGGTCCGTTCATTGTCTTCGGCGTCCTCTGAGGAGGTGGGGTGAAGTTTTGGCCGTCACTGATGACGGTTTATCTCCGGGATCCGATCCCTCGTCCACGATGATTCTCATGGAGTGCAACAAGTCATTCCTGGACCGAGCGTCGAATCAGATTTTCTATGGGGACTTAAATTTAGGAAGATTCTACTGCCGTGTCGAGTTGTCGGTGGTGCCGCCGCCGCCTCCTCCGGCGGACCGGCTGCTGCCGGTGTGGGAGGCTGTAAGGGCGTCGTTTCATTTCTCGAGGGGAAGTTTCCGCAGCAGGACTTCACTTCGGGGTTCTCGCCTTGCTATGATGTTTTCGTAAAGACCTCGGAGGTTCTCGTACGTGATGCCCATCCTGTCGCATGGAATCGATGCATGGTTGCCGCCCTTGGCAGTTCAAAGGGTGACGTGGCGAGTAGGTGCACGCGTACCGATGGGGATTTCGTCTTCTCGAATGGCTCGCCAGGTCCCTCCTTTCGGGTTTTCTCTCCTGGGTTTCGGTTGCATGATTTCGGAGGCGGACCCTCAATCGGATCCTTCCGCGATTCGGTCTGTCGGGAGGTCGAACTTGACCCGACCGAGCATCATGAGGCGGTCTCGGTTATTTCTGATCAGGGATCTTTGCTCCTTCCGCCGATTCAGGACCTTGGGCCTCTTCCCTCTTCGGTGATTGTCTCCGCGGCACCCCAAGTGGAATCTTCTTCCCTGTTCGCGGGGTCATTCTCACATGGCGATCCCTCCGATGTTGCTGTGGGGATTCTCAGCGCTGCTGGATCTGATGGAGAATCAACAAGGAGATCTTCCAAGCGTTACCGAAGAAGGCACACTTCGCGTTCAAAGTCCAGGGAACATCAGACCTGCCTCACTTTCAACGAGGCGGTGGCTGAGACTGCTGGGGTTGTTGCTTCGAGGGGTTTCAAAAGTGGTTCCAAATGAAGGTACTATCTTGGAATGTGAGGGGTTTGGGGGATGTGGATAAGAGGAGGTTGTTGGGTAACAAGTTCAAAGAGTGGGGATGCGATGTGGTTCTTCTGCAGGAAACCAAGCTTGCTCTCTTAGACGAGGATGTTTGGCGCTCTTGTGTCGCGGGGGATCTTGATGAATTTTGTGCCTTGCCTGCCATCGGCCTTGCAGGTGGCTTATTAGTTGCCTGGAAGTCATCGGCTTTCTCTCCCATATCGGCCGTGAAGGGTTGCCACTCTATTTCAATGTATTTATCTAGGAAGGAGGATTCTTCCACTGTCATCTTCTCCTGTGCGTACGGCCCTTGTTGTCATATTAAGAGGAGGGAACTTTGGGACGAGCTTCGACAGATCAGTCAATCTTCTCCGGATTCTCCTTGGCTGATTGGGGGAGATTTTAATGTTACATTGCGTGCTTCTGATAGACCACGGTCTAGGGGGGGTGCGGATCCGGGTTCGGCTGACTTTGCGGATTTCATTACTTCCCTGGCTATGGAGGATTTGTGTGCTACAGACATTTCTTTCACTTGGAGGAGCTCTTCGTCTAGATCTTGCATTAACAGGTTCAACGCTTCCGAGGCATTTATGACGATGTTTCCCCTGGCTAATGTTCTCTCTCGCCTGCGTTCTTTCTCGGACCACACTCCTATTGTTTAGGTCTCCGACCTGTCGTCTCCGTCTTCGGGCTTTTTTAGATATGAGAGATGTTGGTTGCTCGAGGATAACTTCTGGGATTTCGTGGCTGAGGTTTGGAAAGAGGATTGCGGTGGTCAGTCGGTTGTGGGCAGATTTGCTCAGAAATTAGTGCGCCTGCGGAAAAGATTGGCCTCTTTTAAAAAAGCGACGTAGGAGGCGCGGGCGTCTGCCAGGAAGGATGCGGAGGTGATCGTGGCTTCTCTGGATGCCTTGGAGGGGGAGAGGGATCTCTGCTCCGAGGAGTTATCCTCCAGGTCGGCTGCCTTGGCTACGGTGGAGAGGGAGGACCGGAAGAGGGTGGCGGAATGGCGTCAGAGGGCAAAGATCAAGTGGATTAGAGAGGGGGATGCTAATTCCTCCTATTTCCATAGGGTGGCCAGTAACAGGAGACGGTCAAATTATATTCATTCCATTTCCTTTGGCGGTAGGGAGGTCGTGGGTGAGAGAGCTTTGGGGAGGGAGGTTGCCACGTACTTCAGAGAGTTTTCATCTTTTCGTGCTCCTAATCGTTGGTTCTGGTCGGGGGAGGGCACTCCTCAGCTCTCGCCCTTGCTCTGTGCCGAGTTGGTTAAGGAGGTCTCCTTGGAGGAGGTCAAGAATGCGGTATGGGATCTCAACGGTGATGCCTCGTCGGGTCCGGACGTTTTCCCCATTGCGTTCTACAAGGACTTCTGGGAGTTGGTTGGAAAGGAAGTTTGGAAGGTGTTATTGGAGTTTTGCAAAGGTAACGCGGGTTTCGACCAAGTGAATAGGGCTATCATCGTTTTATTGCCTAAGATCTCCTCCCCCCGCGCTATTGAAGACTTTCGCCCGATTGCGATTTCCAATGGCTTGTACCTGATCGTGGCAAAGGTTTTTGCCCGTAGGATCGCGCCCTTGCTTGACGAGTTAATCTCACCCTCATAGGCAGCCTTCATTCGTGGTCGTCAAATTTCAGATGTTACGGCTCTGGCTTCCGAAATGGTGGAGAGCTGGTTGAGGAGAGGGAAACGCGGGGTCCTGTGGAAAGTGGATTTTGCTAAAGCTTACGACTCGCTGGATTGGAACTTCCTTTGGATGGTACTGCGGGCTCGTGGGTTTCCTAAGCTTTGGATCTCCTGGATGCGCATGTGCATCTCTACTGCTTCATTCTCTATTATGATTAACGGCCGTGTCGTTGGGGATCGGTTTCAGCCTAGAAGGGGCGTGCGGCAGGGCTGCCCCTTGGCCCCCTTGCTCTTTGTAATTGCGGTCGATGTGCTTCCCCGGATGGCGGCTCGTGTGGTGGATCGTGGTCTTTCCATGGGATTCTCTTGCGGCAACCGGATCGTCCCAACCCTCCAGTATGCGGACGACACTATTGTATTCATCGAGGGTGGCCTTGAGGAGGTCAGGGGGATGGCGGCGACCTTGGAATTCTTTAGCGAGCTTTCGGGCCTTCTCATAAATCAGAGCAAGTCCAAGGTGATTCCTTTCGCGTGGGATGCGGACTCGACGGAAGCTTGTGGTCTGATTCTGGGAAATCCACCGTCCTCTCTTCCAATCGACTATTTAGGGCTGCCCCTGGGGGCGGGGAGATCTAGGCTTCGTGATTGGCACAAGATTGTTGAGAAGGCGGAAGGGAGGCTCGCTGGGTGGAGCGCATCCATGCTCTCGCGGGGAGGACGGCTCGTACTCATTAGGTCGGTTCTTGCTTCTATCCCTATTTACTTTCTATCAAATTGGATTATGCCGGTGGGGGTTCGGAAGCGTCTTGAGGGTTTGATGCGAAGCTTCCTTTGGGGGGAGAAGGGGTCCCTCCTCGCGTGGTCCACACCTGGTAGACTGGGTGGAGGTGACTAAGAGGAAGTGCGATGGCGGTCTTGGCATTCAACGTCTTGATCGTGTCAATGACGCGTTACTTCTCAAGTGGATCAATAGGCTTTGGGGAAGTTCCAACAGTTTCTTCTCCATTCTGCGCGATTTGCTGTCTATTGGGGTGGAGATGTTGCGGGATTTGGATGATCGCCGCTCTCGAACCCCTTTCTGGCGTGGGATTTTATCGGTTAGTCGGCGCTATTCTCATCTCTGCGCTCCTGTTCTGGGGGATGGTAATTCCTTCTTGTTCTGGCTGGACAATTGGGCTGGTGTTGCCCCTCTCGGTGCTACCTTCCCGCGCCTATGTGCCTTGGCGCGTGACTCTCGGGCGACGGTGGCCTCCTCTTGGTCGGGGGATGGGTGGTTCCCATCCTTCGTTAGCAACCTCTCTGATCAGCGATTCGATGACCTTCTTGCTCTCCTAGAGCTGCTTAAGGATTCACCCAGGCCTGCGGGTGGTCGGGATCACTGGGTTTGGCGTGATGGCGTCCTCTCCACGAGGCGGGCGTTCAGGGCTATCTCTCAGCAATCTATGTCGCACCAGGACTCATGTGCAGGGATCTCGGCTTTCTGTGGCGTTTGAAGCTTCCGGAGAGGGTCGCGTTTTTTCTTTGGTTGTTCCGTCGCGGAAGGATCTTAACTCGTGATCGGTGCACCAGGCTTTTCGCTGGGTTCGCTTCGACGGAATGTGTTCTTTGCGGTGGCGGCGTGGAGATCTTAAAACACCTTTTCTTCCTGTGCCCAGCCACTACTGCCATCTGGGTGGAGGCCCGCATTCCTTGGATCAACACTTCGACTTCGGTGGCCTTCTGGGACTCTCTGAGGACAAATAAAGATAGGGCGCGCGGGGAACTCGTTGGTCTTTTCACGTGCATTTGGGCGATTTGGATGGGGCGTAATTCGACGTTATTTAGGGGACAAAGATTCTACATGGAGAATGTTCTGGCACATGCAACTATGCTTTCCCATGACTGGTCGTTGATGTAGCTCGTTTTTTTGGGTTTTCGTGGGATCTACTCGATCCCATTCCTCTTTTCTACCTTCCTTCTATCCCGTTGTAACTCTCTCTCTTTTGTTTCTACCCTTTCTTAATAAAAAGTTTGGGGCGAGCACCGTGCCGTGCCTCCCCCGAAATGTTGGCTTTCAAAAAAAAAAGAGCAAGTTGAAATTGCAAAAAATATAATATATGTAAAAGTTATAGATTTTTTATACTATATATATTTTTTATGACGGGTATCTTCCTTAATTATATAGTTTTCAACTTTCTTAACAATGTGTATTAAAAATAGAATTATAAAATCCATCCTTTAAAATTATAATATTCTTTATATAAATAATTTGTATGAGTTAACGTATCAAGTTCTAGATGAAATGAATCGAATTTGAATAAATTCGAAATCCAAAATGAATCGAATCTGAATTCAAGTTAGCCTTTTCATTTTAAACTTTAACTCAAGTTTGGATTTGAAAATTATAAAATGAATCGAATCTGAATCATGGATTATTCGAAGGTGTATTTGATTTGAATAACACCCCTAGTGGTTGGAGGCACGAGAATGCTTGCTTTGACATTAAATAACAAGTCTCGTGGCAATCACCGGTCTTTTTGGATGGGAAGGCTGGAGTGTGGCTCCCATGGTTTGGGTATTTTCTTTCTGATGCCCATGCCCATGAGCTAGAGCTGCTATATATTGGAGGATTTGTTGGGGACGCGATCACTAGGTGTGGAGCGGCTTTGTTTCTGTGAAGCAAGCTTATATGATCTTAGTCTTTGTTTCTGAACTTGGGAAGAGTTGTTGAGAGATTGCATAATGATATGGAAGGTTAGAGTCGAAATATTGATATCGATATCGTATTGGTCAGCCCGAAATATTGATATCGATATCATACATATTGGGGGTTTTACCTGTGATATTGATGGAAATCTCAGAAATGACGCTAAACAAAAAATGATCTTTTCTCAAATTAAGATCATCCTAGTTCTTAAAACATAAAATAACATACAAATACACACTTATATGCAAGAATGAAGTGAACGTAACACACAAATACACATTATATCATATATATCTCTGTTGTTAAAGCTATCTGTTGATTGTTGACTGCTAATAGATATTAGATCGGAAACGATAACATTCAAAAAAATAAAAACTCAGTTACGTCAAGGAGGTGCATTTAACATATTAACTTTACATCACATTGCTTGTTATTAATAAACAAAATGCCGAACAAGCTTATGAGCATAATAACTAGCACTAGAAGGTTGCTTTCAAAATTCTTGATTCCATTTGTATCTTCTTGCATTCTTTTTCACGCATCATTCCTTTTGTTTTTTTAATCTCTATTTGTTCATTCCTTTCTATTTTTTTCGTTTGTTGATTCATTTACCTTTTTGCTTGAGCTTATGTTTAATATGTTTAATGAAAACTATGACACTGATAGTTAAACATGGTCAATATTGGCACAACTTTGTTGCTAAATAGAATGAATAAGTTGATTGATTACCGTTTTGCTTGGGCTTATATTTAATGAAAACTATGACACTCATAGTTAACCATGGTCAACATTTGCACAACTTTGTTACCAAATGGAATGAATAAGATTATATATATGGGATGGGGAGCTTCCATCATGGTGCAAACAACCTATATCCACCAGACATTACAACCATTTGAGCTATGTGCATCCACCAATATCTCTTCCTTGCACTTTCCCTAAAAAAAATCCCAGTCCCGATGTTGGCAGAAGGTTTCTTTGCCAACATCAGGGCTTGGATTTTTTTGGGAAAGTGGAAGGAAGAGAGACCGTTGGATGCACATAAATTTGAGGGCTGTGATGTCAGGTGCATATATGTTGTTTCCATCGTGTTATTAGCTCCCCATCCCCTGTATATATTGCATAATGAATATTGAAAACAACTAAAATTTAAATTTGTTCACTTAAATGGAAAAAAATCTTATAAATTATCTTTACAATTGTATATACAACAACAACAAAGCCTTTTACAATTAAGTAGGGTCGGCTACATGTATTTTTTGCCTCCATTCATATCTGTTTGGGTCATTCTCTGGCTTAAATCCAAATAACTAAGACCCCTTCGGATAGTCTCATTCCAACACTTCTTGGTCCTTCCTCGACCACTCTTAACCTGGTCAACATCTCAAATCTCACATCTTCTAACTGGTGCATTAATCGACCTCCTTTGCAAATGGTCAAATTATCTTAAGCGATTTTCTCTCATCTTATCCTCTATCGGAGTTACACTTTCCCTTTGATCGCATCATTAAGAATTTGATCTTTTCAGGTATAGTCATGCATTTACCTTTGCATTTTAATTTATATCATTGTCATTCTCTGCACATGTCTATGGTTAACATGCTAACATTCTGTTCCATAGACCATAGCAGTTCTCATGGTTGCTTTGTAATATTTTCCTTTGACTTTCAACGTGATTTTCTTATCACAAAGAACAATAGAGGCTCCTCTCCACTTATCCAACATGTATTTATTATGTGAGTAAATGTCCATCAATTTCCCCATCTTGTTGCAAAATGGATCCCACGTATCAAAAAGAATCTTTCTTCTGAATGTTATAATCTCCAGTCTTCACCTTGAGTCTTTCATCAATGTTTCCATCAAATGTGCATTCCATATATTCAATCTTAGCCCTACTTATATGAAATTCTTTATTCTCTAAGGCATGTCTCTAAATCTCAAGCTTCTCATTTACTCTATCTCTTGTCTCATCAATCTACAATATCATCGACGAACAACATACACCAATGTATCTCATCCTGTATATGACTAATCAATGTTGATGTTAGAATAGTCATTCTTCCCAGATCGAATCCTTACACAAGATGAAGCCCCATAATACATATCCTTTATAAGGTTAATGTATAGAAAAAGTACTTGCCTCTTCTCCAAAACTCTCCACAAAACCTCCCTTGTGACTGTATCATAAGCCTTCTCCAAATCAATTTAATTTAGAAGGAATTTTTTTAGCTCTATAATTCTGCATTCTTCTCTTTAACAAGTGGATAGCTACAATAGTTGAGTGACCCTGCATGAATCCGAATTGGTTTCTAGTTACTTTGGAAACTTGCATCAACCTTCTTTCGATAACACATTCCCAAATTTTCATAGTATGACTTATCAGTTTTATACCTCTATAATTCGAACAATTTTGAATGTCTCCTTTCATTTTATAAAGAGGCACCACAATGCTTCTCATCCATTCTTCATGCATTTTCTTGCCTTGTCTAATAACATTGAATAAATTTGTGAGCCAAGTAAAATCCTGTTTACAGAGAACTCTCCAAACTTTTATAGTAATGTCATTAGATCCTATTCCTTTCCCAAGTTTCATAACCTTTAAAGCCTCCTCTACTTCTTTTATATCCATCTATAGCTTCCACGATTTAGGTAACATTCACTACCACAAATATCTCCCAAGTAATCTCTTTATTGCCTTCCCCTATAAAAAGATTGTGGAAATACTGCTTCCATCTAGTCTCTATATCCATTTGAGTAACAAGCACATGTCCTTCCTCATCCATGATGCATCTTGTTTGAGAAAGATCTTTGGCCTTTTTTTCTCTTACTTTATCTAATATGAATTTTATCTTTCTTTCCCTCCTTCAAGTCAAGTTTTTTAATGCAAAACTTCATAAGCTTTCGACTTGGCTTCACTTACAGCCTTGTTTGCTTCCTTCTTCGCTATTTATCCTTTGTTATATCCTTATACATAGCTTTAAACAAACTCTTTTAATTTTAAGCTTCTCTTACACCCTTCGCTTCACCACTAAGCTTCCTTTTGTCATTGAACTCCTCTCTTAAACTCGCATAGCATCTCTTTAGCTACCCTTCGGATACAAGATGCTACTGCCTTGCACATCTCGTTTGCACTTCTGTTACAATCCTAAGATAAGTCTTCTAAAATCTTCTCCTTGAAGATTGTAGATATAGACATTATTACGCTATGTACCTGTTCGTTATTTCTTTGTTTCCTCTGGACTACTTTGTACTTTACCCTTAAGGTCTCTCCCTATGTAAGAGAGCCTAGGGTTTCTCTGAATAATCAATCTCAGTTTTTCTCCCAACATGGTATCAGAGCCCAAGCCCTAGGGCTCTCCACCTCCCGCCGCCCACCTCCACCCGCCGCCCACCCTCTTCTCGCCGCCACCGCCAATCCCAGCGCCGCCCGCACCCGCCGCCTCTCTCGGCCCCTCCGCCACCAGTCCCTCTCGGCTCCTCCGGTCCCTCCGGCCCCTCTCGGCACCGCCGGCCCACCAAGCCCCACCCAGCGGGCTCCTCTCGCCACCGGCTCAAAGTCTTGCCGGTCCCCCTCCCGGCGTGGTTGATCCTGTTGCTCGTTTGCTCTAGCGGCACCGCTAGGGCGGTTTTCCAAGTGCCTTAAGCCTTGCCGTCTCTTCCTCAAGGTGTATGGGTTTGGGTGCGTAATGTCTACGTACGCACTCGAATCCTATGCAGTTTGTGTAGACATCTGTCACTTTGTCTACATACCCTAGTTCTTCTCCAGCGGCGATATGTCAGAATTGATAGTTGATATACCCTCCATAGGCGCATTCAAAGGTCCTGCGCCTATAGTCAAGATGGATGGGTCGAATTATGAGCTCTGGGCGATGCAGTTCATGAGCCTCATGAAGTCGAATGGTAAGAAGCACAATCTTACCGAGGATGAGCCAACAGAGAAGACATGGATATATGCCTCGTGGGAGGCTGATGACTCCTATGCAAAGGTCTAGTTGTCAGGTACATTGACGATGGAGATTGCCAACGATGTTCTCCATCAGTCCACTGCCAAGGCGATGTGGGATATCCTAGCTGTTACATATTCGCAGGTGCGAAATGAGACCTAGATGTTACAGCTTCATCATGACATATTCACGATGAAGCAGAACGACAGACCTCTTCACTCCTTATACACATCCCTGAGGGGGATGTTTGAGAAGTTATACAATACTATCCCACTCACAGCGACTCCTGAACATCAGAAGACATTTCGGAATGCCACCATGGTGGGCGTCCTACTTGCGGCCCTTGATCCTGAATATGATGCCGCCCGTTCTCAGATCTTAGCCGATGCAGTTATACCTCCAGTGGAGGATGTTTACAGGAGGCTCAGTCGCATTACAGTTTCTTCCAGTTCTTCTACTCCACCCCCATCGACGATGGCAGTTTCGCGTGGGAGAGGTAGTCTGTCTTTTGGTCGTGGATGTGGACGTGGATGTGGATGTGGACTCCGGGGCAGGGGTGGTCGCTTTACTCAACCGTGTTCCTAATGTCACCGCACAGGACACTCAGAGGAGACATGCTATTCTAAGCATGGGTTCCCAGCATCGGCACGTGTAGCAGAGCACTCTCAGCCTCAATTGGCGTCTACTGCAGACAACCGTTTTGAGGAACTTGTGGCACGTCTTCGCGATATTATGCCACAATCATCTGGTGATTCTTCTGGTGGACCTTCAGATGTTGCTGCTACAGCCTCCGCCAGTTTTCTGCTGCTGCTAGTACCTCAGGTAGGTCTACTGCATTTACACCGTCTCATGATATCTCTGATTGGATTATAGATTCGGGTGCCACACATCATCTCTGCTGAGATCGAGATAGACTTGAGTCTTACAGGGACATTCCTCACGGCCGCTCAATGCAGATCGCAGATGGTACTCATTCCCCCCTTGTTGGACAGGGGGAGGTCTTCCTATCCTCTACTATGCATCTACAGAATGTTGTACATGTTCCTGAGTTCTCGATGAATCTGTTATCTATTAGTCAGGTTACGAAGGATTTGCATTGTCGTGCTATATTTGACCCGTCTTCTCTTATTTTTCAGGACATACTAACGGGTAGGGTGATTGGCTGTGGCTCTGAGCAGAATGGTCTATATCGGCTGGTTCAGAATTCTTATGCTGGCGTCTCCTCTCATTCGACCGGACCAGTTTCTCCGTACATTTGGCATCTCCGTTTAGTCACCTCCCACTCCAGAAAATGCGCCATCTTCTACCTCAGATCTCTCCCAGTTCGTCCTTTCGCTGTGAAGCATGTCAGTTGGGAAAGCATCATCGGTCGAGCTTTCCTAGTCGTTAGAGTCGGAGTAGTAGCTCCCCGTTCAAGTTGTTTCATATAGATATATGGGGTCCAAGTCGTGTACCCGATCATCAGGGGCACAGATTTTATCTACTGGCAATGGATGATTTCTCTCGTGTATCTTGGGTCTTTCTTTTAAAGAATAAATCTGAAGTAGGAGATGTGATCAAGAATTTGATTAATGAAGTGCAAAATGTGTTCTCTTCTACTGTCAAATATGTTCGTACAGATAATGCCCTAGAATTTTACACAAGGTCCCTCTCTCAATTTCTTTCATCAAAGGGCATTATTCACCAAACACCTTGTGCGTACACATCTCAGCGGAATGGTATGGCGGAAAGAAAGCATCGCCATCTCCTTGACATTATTCGAACCCCTATTTCTTTTTGGGGGATGCTGTTCTTACCGCGTGCTATCTGGTCAATCGTATGACATCTTCTGTTCTTGGTGAGAAAATACCTCTCTCTATCATTTTTCCTGACAAGGAATTATTCTCACTTACTCCAGGTGTCTTTGGTACTGTGGCATTTGTTCATCTTCTGTCTCCTGGATTTGACAAACTCTCTCCGAGAGCTGTCAAGTGTGTCTTTGTCGGTTATTCTCGGACTCAGAAGGGCTATCGGTGTTATGATCCCATAAACAAGAAATACTTCGTTAGTGCTGATGTCACATTCTTTGAGTCTGTTATGTATTTTTCTCCTGCAGGTGACAGACTGGTTCCATCCACTACCAATGATGATGTCTATGTCCCTCCACCTCCTACTTGGAGTTAACCTGAGTCTCCTCCTGTTCCTGCCCCTACATCATCTTCACCACCACCACCTCCACCTCCACCTCTTCCACGACCTACCATTCCACCTCTACCAAAATTCTATACGCGTCGGTCAGGTCCTGCTCAGGCTACACGTCAGCCACCTATCACGCCTCAGGTATATTCAGATGGCATTACTACTGACAGGTCAGATATGGTACATGCGCAGGATTCTTCATTGCAGGAGGAAACTACACCATCCAGTACAGTAGAAGATGATCTTGATATTCCTATTGCTATCCGGAAGCAGAAGCGGATGTGTGCCTCTTATCCCTTTGCTTCACAGGTGTCGTTTCACCGTCTCACTGGAGACTTTCAGAGATTTGCTGCAGCGTTGTCTTCCGTGGATATACCACGGACCTACCAGGAAGCTATGAAGATTGATTGCTGGAGATTGGCTATGGAAGATGAGACGCGTGCATTGCAGTCTCGTGGCACATGGTCTTTGGTTATTGCTCCTCCTCATGCATCTATTGTGAGCTGTAAGTGGGTCTTCACAGTTAAATATCATGCAGATGGCAGTATAGATCGGTACAAAGCACGCTTGGTCGCGCGTGGTTTTACACAAACCTATGGCGTGGACTATATGGACACTTTCTCTCAAATGGCTCGATATTCTACCCTTCGCCTTCTCTTATCTGTAGCTGTGGTCCGTGACTGGAGTATATCTCAACTGGATGTCAAGAATGCCTTCTTGTATGGAGATCTGTAAGAGGAAGTCTACATGCAGCAACCACCAGGGTTTACTGCTGAGGGGGAGAAGCATATGGTGTGTAGACTTCACAAGGCAATTTATGGCCTCAAACAGAGTCCAAGAGCGTGGTTCCAGAAGCTTTCCAATATTATTGAACAACAGGGATTCAAGAGGTCAAATGCAGACCACTCATTGTTTGTTCAGAAGTCATCAGCAGGTACAGTTGTTATCATGGTCTATGTTGATGATATTCTGGTTACAGGAGATGATATTCAGGGCATAGAAAGGGCGAAAGCATTCCTAGGCCGTCAGTTTGTTACGAAGGATCTTGGAACCCTAAGATATTTTCTGGGGTTGGAATTTGTCAGGAATGCACAGGGTTTGGTAATGACCAAACGGAAGTACATTACAGACTTCTTGATTAAAACATGCATGGCTAGATGCAAACCATCAAGTATTCCCATGGATCCAAGCACGAAGTTGTATGATGATGATACTGCTGAAGTGGATAAGAGGAGATATAGAGAAATGGTGGGTAAGCTCATTTATATTACCATAACTCGACCTGATATTGCCTTTGCAGTAAGCAAGGTGAGTCAATTTATGGAGCAGCCAAGACAAGTTCATATGGATGCTATACACATGATACTGAGGTATCTGAAGTCTTCTCCAGGTTCAGGGTTGCTGTTTCGAAAGGGCACATATTTGTCTATCTCGGCTTGTGCAGACGTCGATTATGCAGGATGCCCTAAGGATCGAAAATCAACCTCAGGATTCGCAGTGTTTGTTGGAAGCTCTCTGGTTTCTTGGAAAAGCAAGAAACAAACTGTTGTGGCAAGGTCCAGTGCTGAATCCGAATACAGGGCCATGGCGCAAGCCAACACTGAGATGATGTGGTTTCGATCAGTACTAGAGGATCTACATGTAGCCGTACCTCTACCCATGCAGCTTCAGTGTGACAATCAGACAGCCTTGTTCATTGCCAACAATCTAGCTTTTCATGAAAGAACCAAGCATATAGAAGTTGACTGCCGTTACACTAGAGACTTGATCCAGAGAGGGTTGATATCTACAACTCACGTGAGTTCAGGGGATCAGACTGCAGATGTATTCACCAAGCCGTTGCTTAGAGGACCTTTTCAGAGATGTTCATCCAAGCTGAGCATGATAGACATCTATGCTCCACCTTGAGGGGGAGTGTAGAGATAGACATTATTATGCTATGTACATGTTCATTATTTCTTTGTTTCCTCTGGACTACTTTGTACTTTATCCTTAAGGTCTCTCCCTATATAAAAGAGCCTAGGGTTTCTCTGAATAATCAATCTAAGTTTTTCTCCCAACAAAGATTGATTGCTTCCATTGAAGATTCCACCATTTAGTTCTAATAATTTTGTGAACTATCATATTCTTTGTCAGCCCATTTTTTGCACATCTATGACTAGCAAGCGATGTTGAGATGCCACGCTCTCTCCTGCCTTGGGATTACTTTGCAGTCTCTGTAACACAACCGATCTCTTCTCCTCATCGCAACGTAATCTATATGTGTTTTAGTCGGTCCACTCTTATAAGTAACTAAATGCTCCTCCTTCTTGAAGAGTGTCTGCTATGAAAAGATCATAATTCGTTACAGGTTGACCTTTTCATCTTCATTTCTATCCTCGAAGCCATGACCTCCATGAACACTAGCATATCCTGAAGCATCCTTTCCCACATGTAGATTTAGATCTCCACTTAAGTAAATCATCTTTCTTTGTGGGATTCGTTACATAATCTTATCCAAATCCTCTCATGAAGCTTGTTTAATCCTTTCATCTAAACCAACTTGCGGCACATAAGTTGAGATTATTTTCATAATTTCTTCTTCCAGCACCATTTTTTGCAAAATAATCCGATCCCCAAATCTTTGCACCTAACCACACTATCCTTCAAAACCTTATGAACAACCACTTCACCGCCATTTATACCCCTCTATTTAAATGAATACTATAATTTAAAGCATGTCTTTTCGATCTCCCTTGCTTTCTCTCCAACTATTTTGTCTCTTGGAGATATAGTATTTGAATCTTCCTTGTTTCCATCGTATCTACTATCTTTACAATTGTATAGAATACTATGTAATATTCACACACACATATAATATAAGTAAATACATATATCTTTGGTATAAAAGTTTAAAATTAGAAGTTCGTAAAATATATCTTTGGTATATAATCACAAAATTATTTGCAAAAAGCTTATTTTTCTCTGCACGCGCTTGCAAAGTTTTGTTTCTGTACAAAAGCTTTTTCGAATCTTAATCTTATTTAGTTGTATAAAAGAATATTATGTCTTAACAAAAAGAAGATTTTATTTGAGGTGCAGAATTTAATCTGGGTTAGGACTTTTATTTTTTATTTATCTACATGTTGCTTTTATTTAAAAATATTTTCACTGATTTTGACATTCCGCGTACCTGGGATGTCAACTATATGTTATAATTAGGGGTGCACATGGATCGTATTGGTTCGGATTTTAGCTTATCGTGTCTAATCCAACATGATTTTTGTTTTTTCGCATCCAATCCAATCCACCAGATATCTAAATCCAATCCGACCCAATCCATCGGATTACAGATTGGATCGGATTGGTTCGGATTTTATACTTATAATTTCCCGTCCAATAGTCTACTTTACACGTCCATACTTTACAATACACTAGCCCTTGAACAATCGAATAATGACTTAAAAATTGATTATATGAATAGAAGTAAAGAAAATGAAAAAAACACATATCAAGTGAAAGTTGAAGAATTCCATTAATCCATTATAAAAAGTTGAAGACCACACAATCAAACTAAAGGATTATATTGAATTTGAAATTTAATTTTTCTTTAATAAACAATGCATTAGTTTGTTGATTTTCATCAAATGATTCCAACAAAAATAATACAAGTTATCAAATAAGGATACAAAGACAAGTTTGATAAATAAAAAATGTGATCTTGTGATCGGATATTGATGAAGTGCATGATTAACTTAGAATGCTAAGTTATACCAAACCCAACCACTCACAAGAACATCCTTCAATGCTCTATAATATACCATTAAAAAACGAGAATCGTAGAATATTCATACTCGATTGAGTATGCAAGACAGAACTAACTTAAATATAGCCCACTAATTAGGCATCATGCCTCTCATTTAAAATGGATTTGAACTAACCAATTTGGTCCCAAGGTAAGGAATAATCAGTTACACCAAGAGATGCAGTCAATACACCTAGAGTTGCACCCGTAACCCAAGTTAATTCAGGGTTTTTTTTAAACCCACCCGTGAGATATACATGAAATACGTGCAAAATCATCATTAGAACCATCATACTTGCCGACCATTGATGAACTGATCGAATTAGCCAACCAAAGTTGACCTCAGTCATTATGTATTGAACAGAGGAAAAGGCCTCTGTAACGATTGAAAAATTCAAATTCTATGAATATATGGATACGTGTATATATCAAATTTAAAATAAAAGGAATTGAAATAATATTTATTTCTTATTAGATGAGTATGCGTAATTGATCCAATTTTATCACTAAAATAAGCTTACAAGCTAGAGCAAATAAAATGTAAGAAATAAAGAAGTCAAAAATATCTAACAAATGTACCAGGCAACTATCCGAAATCTATTATTTTTTAAATGACGATAAGAAAAGTGGCATCATACAAAGGTCAAATGGTATTACGTGGGATGGGATTATGTTGTTTGAGACGGGTGGCGACATTACAGGGACGGGGACGTTGCAAAATTGTGTTGGCGAGGAATAATATTGTGCAAGAGGGGGGCATCATTGAAATAGACTGAGGGGATCGAGAGGAATTTTGGCAGCCAATAATGAAATGAGAGGGAGAGAACTATGAGAGGAATAACAGAACATGGATTCATAATTTTACAAGTTATAATCATACTTTTTTATTTTGGGGATTTAACATTTACCTTTCAAGAGACAAGAAAGGGTGATATGAAGATGACTTGTATCCAAGACTGATATGGAAAAAATGACATGAATTATATTGATTATGTCCTTAGAGAGAATTCGAAATAGGTGCACATAGATATTATGTATGCATGTATTTATATATGTATCTACATACACGCTTCTGTATTAATGGATTAACAGGTTGGATCCGATCAGATTTTAGTAAAGATCCAATCCAATCCATACTTTAGCGGATTTCGAAAATTTCAATCCGATCCGATCCATTAGAATGATAAAACCAAACTAATCCAATCCGATAGCATCAACTTGGATCGGATTATGGATTTTATCTGATTTGCGTGCATCCCTAGTTGTAATACCTTATAGAATCTCCAACTTACAAGATAATAGTTACAAGTTCAATTAAGATGGATAGGATTTCTCAAGATAAGATCCGATGTTATGATTTTCGAGGATGTAAGGATTTTGAGACCACTCTCTAAGATTTGAGTGCCCTTGGTAAATTACATAAGAGGTACATGAAAGATATAGAAATAAGCAAAAGATATAATGAGATACAAATATCTCAACTCTCTCCCTCAAGCTGGAGCATATATGTCTATCATGCTCAGCTTGGAACACCACCTCTGCAATGGACCTCTAGCAAGTGCTTTGGTGAATATATCGACAGTCTGATCCCCGGTAGGGGAGGGTGTATATGGGGGAGCGTGTGTACTCCTTTTTCGAGGGTGTAGGACAATGCCCTCGACCTGAAAAATATATAAATTATAATGTATTTTTATCATTATGAAAGAATGGAATTGCTTGATTAACATAAAGACCCTAGGGCTTTCTTATATAGGAGAATAACACTGTGTAAATTACATAAGAAGTACATAAAAGATATAGAAATGAAAAAAAAGATATAACGAGATACAAATATCTCAACACCCCCCTCAAGTTGGAGCATATATATGCTTATCATGCTTAGCTTGGAACAACACCTCTGAAATGGACCTCTAGCAAGTGCTTTGGTGAATATATCAAAGTCTGATCCCTAGTAGCGACATGGGAGGTGGATATGAGTCCCTTCTGGATCATGTCTCTGGTATAGTGGTAATCCACCTCTATCTGCTTAGACCGTTCATGGAATGCAGGATTATTAGCAATAAAAAGAGCTGCTTGATTGTCGCATAGAAGCTGCATGGGAAGATGTACCTCAACTGCAAGATCATTCAAGATCGATCTAAGCCACATCATCTCCGTGCTCCCCTGAGCCATGGCTCTATTTTCAGACTCTGCACTGGACCTAGCAACCACTGTCTGCTTTTTTCTTTTCCATGACACGAGTGAGCTCTCAACAAAATCAATAAAGTCAGATGTAGACTTCTTGTATCTAGGACATCCTGCATAATCTACATCTGCACAAGCTGCCACCTCAAGAGATGTACATTTGCTGAATATAAGACCAGTACCTGGTGAAGTCTTTTAATATCTCAAAATCATATAGACAACATCCATATGTAACTTTCTGGGCTGTTCCATGAACTGACTCACCTTGCTCACATCAAAGGATTTGTCTGGCCTGGTGATAGTTGCATAGAGGAGCTTCCCAACAAGCTCCATGTATCTCCTCTTATCTACCTCCTCAGTGCCACATTATATAATCTCATGCTTGGATTCATAGGAGTAGTAACATGATTGCACCCTGTCATATATGTCTCTAATAGAAGATCGGTCACATACTTCCTCTGGGTCATCACAAGACCACGCTGGTTCCTGGCGAACTCTAATCCAAGTAAGTAACGTAGACAACCAAAATCCTTATCCACAAACTGCTGATCAAGGAACTCCTTAGCAAATTGAATACCCTGCTCATCGTTACCCAGGACAATAATATCGTCTACGTAAATCAGAATGACAACTGTACCTCTCTGTGTCCTCTGCACAAAAAGTGAATGATCCGCAGTGGACCGCACAAACCCCTGATGCTCTATCAGCTTTGAGAGATTTTGATACCAAGCTCTCGAACTCTACTTCAGGCAGTAAATTGCCTTATGGAGCATGCACACCTTCTGAGACTCCTCAGTAATAAAACCTAGTGGTTGGTGCATGTGTACCTCCTCCTGATAGAAGGTCGTATTGATCCAGATATGCGATATAAGCTTCATAGATGATCAATATGTGTGTTCTAAGAGTATATTTGTAAGTTATTTAGTAATCTAAGAACTTGGATGAACTCCATTTTCAATCTACATAGGTCAACAACTAATAGTACCGACGATATGTCTGATATGTGCAATATAAGGATCATAATCTTCACAAATGATCTATATGTGTCATCTAAATGTATATTTGTAAGTTATTTAATGTTATAATAACTTGACTGGAATCCATTTCCAATATCTATCAAGGTTTGAAAAAATGAAAGGCGGAACGAGGCGCTTTCCTTGGAGGCGAGGCGTAGCCTCGAGGCGGTCGAGGCGTAAGCCTCAGTTTGTATAGAAAAATACTTACAAAAAGTATAATAAATATATTTACTGATGAAATTATCTTAATTGACATACATATAATATATAACATTGTAATATATGATGAAATTATGAAGAATGTGAATAAATTCCATAAAGCTATCTACTAAATTTCTATCCAATCAAAAATAGAATCATTAGCTATAATTATCATTAAATATCAAAGGCAACATATTTTTCGCTAAAAAGTATTGTGGTGCATAAAAAATTATGATTAGATGTATTTATTATATGACTAATATATAAAATATGACGACATTGACATGCCTTGAATCTAATCTTGTTTTTTCTAGTCGGTATATTACGTTTCTCATTATATCACCTCACTTAATACCAGCTTTTCTTTAAACTTTATGGATTGTGTATTTAAAAGTGTAATATTAAGAATTTCTTGGAAAAATTAGACAAGTTTAATGCTCAATATGAATATGAACAAACTTAAAATTTCAATCATTCATCTTGTAAATATATATCCTAGACAACTATACATTTATAAACATCTAAAACTACCAATAAGACAATTTAAATCCTTAAAAATGCTTTAAATTCCAAAACAACATCTCACAGACCGCCTCACCGCCTCGACCTTCCGAGGTGTATGCCTCATCAATTCCATATGAGGCGTACGCCTCGAGGCTAAAAAGCCTCGCCTCGTTCCGCCTCGACTGCCTCGAGGCTAGCCTTTTAATACCATGATATCTATAGGTCAGGAATAAACATTAACATTGATATGTTCGGTATGACCGATATGTACGATATGCGGGCTATAAATGACCGATATGTGTGGCATAAGTATGTTTTCTAGGTTATTTGTTGTTTTAATATTTTGGCTAATCTTAATTTCTGAAAAAACGACAAAATGGCCTTTTTAAGCTATTTCTGACATTTCCACCGATATCATCGATGTATCGGCGATATATCCCGATATATCCATTTCCGGGCGGACCGAAACGATATCGATATCGATACGACCTTCCTTGCTCCTGTAGATCTCCATATAGAAACGCATTCTTCACATTAAGTTGGTAAAGAGGCCAGTCTCGAGTCACAGCAACCGATAGAAGAATGTGCATGCCGAATGTCTAGCTACTGGTGAGAAGATATCCTGGTAGTCCACCCCATATGTTTGGGTGAACACTCGCGCTATTAACTTTGCCTTGTACCGATCTATACTGCTATCTGCCCGTTGTTTTACCATAAATATCCATTTACACCCCCACAACAGAGGCACCTGGTGGAGCAAAAACAATGCTCCAAGTACCACGAAACTGCAAAGCTGCCATCTCTTCTTCCATGGCAAGTCACCAACTACTGGCCTGTACTGCCTCCTGGTACATTCGTGGGATAGTGACTGGAGAGAGTCCCATTACAAACCTCATGTACTCCTCTGAAAGATGATCAAGGAAACATGGTCAACTAAAGGAGTAGTGGCACATGTACAACGCAGCTTCCTCAAGGCAATAGGCACATCAAGATCATCAACCTCCTTGTTCTCTGGTATCAGCTCATGTATAGTGCCCTATGATACATGCATGTCACTAGTGCCATCAGTAGAAACATTGTGTTCAGTACATACCTGAGGCATGCTGGATGACGGGGAAGGCCCTTGAGCAGATGAACGAGTAGAGGGCCTGCGAATGTAAAACTGTGGTAGAAACCGTATCAGGGTAGACTGTGGTGGAGGTGGTAATGAAGGAGGTGATCGTTGCTCATCCTGAGGAGGAGGTGGTGGAAGTAAAGGAGGTGGTGGAACAAAAACATCTTCACCAGAGTCAGAGTTAGATAACCCGTTACCTGTTGAAGAGAAATACAGACTCAAAAAATGTGACATCAACACTCACATAATACTTTGTTACATCAACACTCACACAATACTTTCTTCTTAACATCTACATTCTTTTTGGGTATGAGAGTAACCAACGAATACACATTTCACAACACTTGGAGAGAGCTTATCACGACCATGAGTAAAATTGTGGACAAAACCTAAAGACTCTGGGAGGAAGGGAGAAGAGGTTCTTCTCGGGAAACACAATCGAGAAAGGAACATTTTCTCCAAGGACTGTAGAAGGCATGTGGTTCACTAAGTAGCAAGCAGTGAGGACCGCATTACCCGAGAACGAATGTGGAGCTTGACTCTGAATCAAAATAGTCCTCGTGACATCAAGTAAGTGACAGTGTTTGCGTTCAACAACAGTATTTTGCTGCAATGTGTACACATATGAAGTCTGATGAACAATACTAAGAGATATGAGGAAGCCAGATTGCTGTAATGTGGAGAATTCCAAGGCACTGTCAGTGCGAATAAACTTCATATGAGCAGGAAAAAATATTCTTTCTTGAACCAGCATCGGACTTATTCTTTAACGAGAAAATCCAAGAAAGTCTGGAAAAATCATCTATAATGACTAGATAGAATCGATGCTCATGATGATTGGGAACACAACTATGACCCCAAATATCAAAATGAAATAACTCAAATGGCTGATTTCTGTGACAACCTTGGCTACTCGAAACGGGGGAATGATGATGCTTCCCAAGCTAGCATGCCTCACACTTTAGGGTAGTACGAGTAGATACAAGGACAAATATGACAGCTTCTGCAGAGGAAGATGTCCAAGGCGAAGGTGCCACATGAACGGAGAGACTGACCTAGTAGGAATAGTAGCGGTACTAGCAAAAGGAGGTTGGATGAGTCTGTAAAGCCTTCTCTGCTCAAGACCACATCCAATCACCCGGCCTGTGAGTATGTCCTTAAACACTAGAGAAGAAGGGTCAAATTTGGCACAACAAAGTAAATCTTTTGTAATCTGAGTAATAGACAAAAGATTCATCTAAAATGCTGGAGCATGTAAGACATTCTGCAGGCACATCGAGGGTGCTAAGACAATCTCCCCCTGACCAACAATGGGTAAATGAGCCCCATTTGCAATTACTACTGATCTACCATCAGGGATAGATATGCAAGAATAAACTGTGCTCGATCTCCGCACATATCATGAGACGTGTCGGAGTCCATGATCCAATCAATCAAATCTGAGCTGCTACAACCGGTAACTGCATAAGCTATACTTGTCGAACTCGTAGATGCTCTGGCAGCAACTGCAACGTCTGAAGGTCTTACAGCTGGTGTGGGCGGTGTGGTCATCATGTCTCTCAATCGAGAGACAATCGTCGAGCCTCGCGTCATGAGAGGGAGCTGGAGTAGTCTCTATCTGCTCAGCCACACGGGCAAGCACATGATACCCATGCTTCGGGTAGCATGTCTCATAAGAATGACCTGGATGTCGGCAGTATGTGCACGACTCACGCTGATGTCCTCCTCACCATGGGGTCCTCGCCCACGAAATTGTGAAGTACCCCCTATGTTGCGAGAAGCCGCCATCGCAGAGGGAGTTTGGGCCATGATAGTGGATGAACTAGTGATTCTGCTCAACCTCTTGTAAACCTCCTACATCGGTGGTATCTTCTCTCCAGTAAGCAGTTGAGTACGTGCTGCATCATACTCAGAGTCAAGAGATGACAGAAAGACCCCTGTCATAGTGGCATTTCGGTATGCCTGCTACTGCTCTGTACTGGTAGTAATGGGCATAAAGCTTTGAAGTCGCTCAAACATACCTCGAAGATGCTAGAAGTGGGCATGAGAAGTTGACCATTCTGCTTGATTGAGAATATGTCATACTGTAACTGGAGGATCTTGCTCTCATTCTTAGCTTGTCTATATGTGGCATCTATGATGTCCTACATAGTCTTGACTGTGGGTTGATTGACGATAATGTTGGCATTCTTCGTAGTGAGGGTCTCGGAGAGCCAAATCCGTGCATAAGCATCATCTTGCTTCCAAGAAGCATTAGCCCCAGTCTTGTCCGACGACTCTGAATTAGTCAAAATTTGCTCCTTATTGCACTGCATGAGGGTGCGAAACTGCATGGACCACAACTCATAGTCGGTCCCATCAATCTTTACCTTGGGAGTTGAATCCTTGAAGGCACCGAACGACGAAAATAGATTGCTCTTTTTTTTTCACTTGATAAAAAATAGCCGAAAAATTGAAACTCGACTTGGAGAGGAGACTATTCTGAGCGAGTCTACACAATCATACAGAGGAGTGGTACGTTTAGATTCATACAACCATCATCTTACGCTGGGTCGGGAAACACGACTTATAGGTCCAAAATCACGCTTTGTGATCAAAATCAGTCCGCTTCAGACTGCAATCCGATCCCAGGCGGCGACCAGAGGGGCGACGATAGCTGAGGAAGAGGACGACAATCGAGTAAAAGATATAACGAGATACAAATATGTACATGAAAGATATAGAAATAAGCTAAAGATATAACGAGATACAAATATCTCAACTAATATCGAGAGTAGATACAAAAAGTAAAATTAGTAAAATTCCGAACAAATGGACATAATTTAAAAATGGGTGATATTAAGAAATATTGGCTCCATATCGATAGTATCGTTGGCATTCTTCATGGTGAGCGTCTCGGAGAGCGAAATCCGCGCATAAGCATCATCTTGCTTCCAAGAAGCATTAGCCCCAGTCTTGTCCGTTGGCTCTGAATTAGTCAAAATGTGCTTGTTGCACTGCATGAGGGTGCGAAACTGCATGGACCACAACTCGTAGTCGGTCCCATCCATCTTTACGTTGAGAGTCGGACCCATGAAGGCACCGAATGACGAAAATAGATCACCCTTGTTCTCTGACATAATAAAAAAAGCTGAAAAACTGAAACATGACTTGGGGAGTAGACTATTCTGAGCGAGTCTACACAATCTTACAGAGGAGTGGTTGTACATGTAGATTCATACAACCATTGTCTTCAATCCTTGATGTACGTTAGAGTCAGGAAACATGATTTGTAGGTCTAAATCCCGCTTTCTGATTAAAATCAAGAATGCAGTCCGATCCTGGGCGACGACCAGAGGGGCGGCGACAGCCGAGGAAGAGGACGCCAAATGAGCAGGGGCGACGACCTACAAGAGAGGGGACAGCGGCCCGCAGGGGTGGGCGACGGCCTGAGCTGAGGCAACGACTGGGGTGGGTGGGTGGGTTGTGGGATATGGGAACTCCGGTCTAGGACCGTCGCTTCAATTCCATATGAAAGAATGGAATTGCTTGATTAATATAGAGATCCTACGGCTTTCTTATATAGGAGAATAGCCCTGGGTAAATTACATAAAAGGTACATGAAAGATATAGAAATAAGCAAAAGATATAACGAGATACAAATATCTCAACAAATATCGAGAGTAGATACAAAAGTAAAATCCCGAATAAATGGACATAATTTAAAAATGGGTGATATTAAGAAATATGGCTCCATATCGATAGTGTCAGTCGTTATCAATCGATATCTGGAAAATTTTGTATTTAAATCTTTAATTTTTGATTGATAGGAGAAAATTACGAATATCTCATCGATATAGGACAATACCCTGGAATTTGGTATAGACCCGAATATCACCCCCTCCCCCTAGCGATACCTCGATATATCGATGATGTAACATTGGTATATCACAATATTTTGAACCATGGTCAGAGCACCCCCTTGAAAGTTAAGATCTTTGCATGGCTGTTTCACATTGAGAGGTTGATGACAAAGGTTTTCGGAGTTCGCTTCGTTCTTGATGTTACGATTTGCGTTCTTTGTGGCATAGACGATGTTGACTTCGAGCATTTATTCTTCCGGTGCATTGGATATCAATTGGTCGTATGTTTCTTGTCTTGAGCGTTTTTGGGCTTTTTTTGGTGCTCCAACATACCATTCGAAATTGGATTGGACCAAAATATTTGCGGTGTGTTGGCATTGTGGTTAGTGAGGAATAGTTGATATTCAAATGAGTGAAGCCTTTATGTGGAAATTGTAATTGCACATGCATCTCAACTTTGTAAAATATGAAAAATGACTTGGTAATTAATTTTAATGAATAAAAGGAGTTTTTGGTTGGTCACTAACTCAAGGAGACCCACACTGATTTCTTTTTTAAAAAAGTAATCTACAACATTTCTCGAGGAGACCCACCCTGATTTCTTTTTTAAAAAAGTAATTTACAACATTTGTCAGGACTAGGT
Source organism: Ottelia alismoides (assembly GCA_037367405.1). Classification (NCBI taxonomy): domain Eukaryota; kingdom Viridiplantae; phylum Streptophyta; class Magnoliopsida; order Alismatales; family Hydrocharitaceae; genus Ottelia; species Ottelia alismoides. The sequence goes on along the minus strand of JAZKJV010009649.1, from coordinate 100,525 downwards.
TGCATTGCACTCTAGATTCTCTCTCTCTCCCCCCCAATCAAGGTTCGATCTTCAAATGCTTTGTTGCGAATATTGTAGCTTTGGAGTCAATGACTGCTCTCTTTACTTGTATACAAAATATTAAGCCTTGTTGGGACACATTATCTCAACCAATGACCTTGATATGGATGACGTGAGCTCGTTAGAGTCTTCTTGCTCTAGACACCCATTTTATAATTGGGCATTGTGAGAGAAGAGAATTGTTGGAGTAGAGACGTGGTCGATGGTTTCTGTTAGATTCATAAGTTTCTCTGGATGAATGATGATTTTGGGCTATGTTATTCATAAAAAATAATGGGTGGTATGGTTTAATGGAGCTTAGAATGGTCGCAATGGTCCGGTGGTCATAGGGAGCAAATGCCATAAAATAGATGCATATTACTTGCATCCTTGATTGTTTCTGTTAGATACTTAACGATCCTTTTGGATGAGTGATACTTTAATGGGTTATGTGGTACGAATTAAGTAAGATTAGAAGGGTGACAATTGTATGGTGGTTGAGTGGTGTGCCTGCCATCCGGAAGACTGGTTCAAAGTCCCTTGTAATTACCATTTCCCTAAAAAGGAAACAACTCAAGTATAAGTTAACTAAAAGGATGATATGTACTTGTAAATTTTGTAAGGGTTGTGGTGTAACTTAAACTTTACAGGAGTATATGTGTTAAATCTGTTTTCCGTGACATGCAGTAGTTGGCTCAGTGATCGGAGATTCCAATTTTAGTATATGGCATGGCATGTATATCGGTGTATGTCATGATCGTAATTATAATAAAGTGTTGAGGAAATTGATGTATTTTCTCTCTTTTTTGAGTTTTCTTCCGTTCATGTTTCCGTGGTGGGGGCAATTATTTCAATTACATCATAAAGCTTTCTAATTTTTTCCCTTGTACATGTCATCTGTTTGCCATTTCAAAAAAAAGCTATAGTATTAAAAAAACTAACTGCATGTATGTGTGTATCCTTAACTTTGAGTCCTCAACTTAATGCTGCATTCTGCGCCTCCATATAAAGTGGGCCTGATAAAGATTTTTGGACACATGTAAAAGAATATTATTTCTTCTTGAAGTTTTCATCTCATTCCATGCTTCATGTTGGTGGCAATTATTTGAATCGCTTCATAAAGCTTTGTGTTTTATCCGATTCTCATACTACACGACATATGTTTGTTTGCTAGTTCAATAAAAATTATGTTTAAACTCAATTGAAATGCATGTTTCTGCATATCCTTCACTTTGAATCATTGACTTAATGCTGCATTCTGCGCTTCTGAAGATTAAAGGGGGTCTGCTCCGGACAAGTTTGTATTATGAAGTGGTTGTAATATTCATCTGATGTAATTTTGTGATAACCTGTAGGCTAATGGAGTTGACTTGTTGACAGGTGCGTTTCAGAGTGGATAGAGAATGCTCACCGCTTCCTCTTAGTGCTTTGCGTGAATTTTCTGAGAATCTGGCAGGCCGAATTAATATGGTGAAATGTGAACTTTCTACTGAAGAAGTGAGTTTTAAATGAATATCATCATCATTAGTTTTTAAAATATCTTTTTTATGGGTAACGGAGTCCGAATCTTTAGTTTCCAAAAGCTATTAGCCTCATGCATGCTTCAGTCAGTGTTGTTAAAGGTGCTCAAGAGGCTTGTCTTGGCACCAAGCCAAGGTGGTTTGCTTTATGTTTACTTATGCACTCAGATTATACACACATTATACGTACACATGCACAGGCATTGGCTTGAAGCACTACAAACACATACATTTACACATTAGTTTTAAATTTAAGTACCGGTAGACTAGAATACATAAAATTTATACAGGCACACGCACATGTATATTACATATACTTGTACACAGAGATATATCTCTATGTATACTGATATATATACATACACACATGCCTATACATAGACATTCACGTACACAGTTACACACACATTGACATTTACACGTGCAGACATGCATGTACACATACGTATATAAAAACATTCATATGTACGCTTTTACATACATAACGTATATTTGCACACAGTACCCTGCAGAATCTCACACCTTTAACAACACTGGCTTTAATATTAAACAGGCTAATCGATCAGCCTTTGAAATATTTTCTTGTTTGTCTTTCTGACCTGCACTTCATACCTGGTCTTATAGGTGTTGAAACTTTCTGCTATGTTCATTCAGAACACACTGAATCCGAAATCACTGGATTTTAATCCAAACATGCAAGCTGGAGCTAATGCCTTTGTGCCACCAAGACCATTTCTACCCGGACAAATGGATCCCAGAGCAATGGCCTTTAACCCAAATATTCAGGCTAGAGCCAATGCCATTGTGCAGCCAAGACCATTTCTACCTGGACAAATGGATCCAAGAGCGATGGCTTTTAATCCAAACCTTCCTGCTGGAGCCAATGCCATTGTGCCACCACGACCATTTGTACCTGGACAAATGGATCCGAGAGCCAGGGCTTTATATCCAAACATTCCGGCAGGGGGCAATGCCATTGTGCCACCAAGGCCTTTCGTACCTGGCCAAACTTTGCCCCATCAGGGTGGGGGGCCTGCGCATCAGATCATACATGCTAATTTACAGCATGCTGTGAATGCAGCCAATAGGCATTTTGCCCCAGGGTTTCACCAGGCGCTTCCAGCTCCCCAGATGGCTCCTCATAATCCCGCTGCTCTCCGGCCTCAAATCCCTGCTAATGCTCATCAGGTTGTCAGGGGGTTGGTTCCAGCTCCAGCGCGGGTCGCCCTTACGAGTCCGAGTCTTACGGATGTTGCACTTTCAAATCTCTCTTTACTGAGTGCATCTTTTCGCCAAGCACCGAAAACTCAACCTCAACACCGTGCTCCAGCACCATCTCTTTTGCCTGCTTCTCATAAACAACCGCTAGCTTCTGCCCCGAGCGATACACCAGGTCATAATATCTTGAAGCAGGATACTGCAAAACTTGGATCACAGCATCATGTGCCGGGTGATTCTCAGCTTGTTTCCAGTGAAGACAGAAGGTACGCTCTCGCACAGGTTTCCTTGGAGGGGGTCCAAAAGCGATCTGAGGCTCCTTATACACCTGGTTCACCCCGGAGAAAATCCGTTTACCCTATGGCAGCAGATCGGACAGAGCCTCTTGGTCATGGTAGAGAAGTGGAACATGGGGATCGGACAGCAGACAGATCTAAACTTGACATTTTAGACAGGATCCTTAAGATACCTGCGGCAAAAGCGCCATCTGATTACAGTAGGAGGCAGCAGCAAATAGGCAGCAGCTTGGATATTGATCCTTTGCCAGTGTCATCTCGCTATTCCTTCGATGGCCCTTCAGTTAAGTATCGATGAGGGCATGCGGCGCCCTTGATCCTTGAAGGTCACTGTAATTTTCAGTATTGTAGATCCTGCATAAGATATTGTGACGGTGCATGTTAATCGCATTTTTAACTGTTTAACTGACATGCAGTGGCCCCGTGATGCACTTTCATTGTTAAGGTTCCTTTGTCACTTCCCATCCATGTGATTTGAGATGGGAAGTGAAGGTTTTGTTCTATCATTCCACCTACGGAAGCAAGACTGTAAAAAACAAGATTCCTTTTCTCTGACTTCTGAAGAGAAGGTTTTTAGCTTATTATTTAATGTTGCTTGTGACTTAGCATGTATGATCTTTTTTATGGAGCGAATTTTTAAACATTAATCGTCGTAAAAGTCGGCCGGCTAGTCCGATGTATCGAGTCGATGGGGTGTCTGACTATTGACTAATTGGTCAATAGTCAGTTGGCAAACTACTTAGCTTGATTAATCGGTCAACCAGGTCGACTATCTAAATTTGGTGAATATGAATACGAATTTGATATCTTTAATTTTAATGAACACTTCTACGAATATAAATATTCACAATTTTGAGAATATGGATATTTGTTTTTTCAAGAATATAGATATAGATACAAATATGAATATGAATGTTCAAGTTTTGGAGGATACCAATACTAATAAGATATATATACAAATAAGAATGGTAAACTTTCTTTTATTATTTAGTATTTTTTAAGATTTCTTTTATTATTTAGTTGTTTTTTAGGTCTATATTCATTACTAAGTTCATTATTAAGATATCTAATGTACTTTTTATATATTGGGTGTTGTCATCGTAAAATGATTATACCTTTTAAGCAAATTTAGATATGTCTAATATTCGCAAGTTCGCTTTTGTTTCTTTTATATATATATATTTGTATTGTGAGCATCTGTTTTGCATTTGTATTTGTATTTTGAGGATACGATTCTTCATTTTACACATTTCTTTGATATTTGCATTTGTATCTGAATTTTTAAAAAAACAAGGACATGATAGCCTTTACACTACATGTATCCGACCATTTTCATGTTACTAATAATGCGTTTACTTGTCAAAAACTTAGGATTGCGTAAATTATACAGGTAAGGTTAATTGTCACTTCGGTGAAAAAAAGTTAAGATATTTTGATATTGTAACGTATTTTTAAATGGGTTCAGTGGGGCTGCCCCCTGTGGCAGCCAACATGGTTGCACCCGTCCCATTTTCTGACGTTTTTCTTGTTTTTTTTTTCAAAAATACTTTTATGTACATTCATCATTGTATTCTTCTAATATGTACTTCTGATTTCGTCAGAAGCAGAATTTCCTTTACCCTCCATCTAGAATATGTCAATTAAAATAATTCTAAGACCGTTAAAATTACATGTTCTAGATGGAGGGCATATAAATCTTTGTTTATGACGAAATTGGAATGATACATTAGATGTATACAGTAATGAGTATACATATAAAAGAATTGTCAAAAAAAATAGGGTAGATGCAGCCTCATTTTTTCCTTTTTAAATGTACATTTTTTTATCATAGGATCTTTTTACATACGTTATATTTTTTATATCAATAGATATTCTTTGATAAGCATTGAGAGAGGGCTTCTAGAAGCACGAGTCAGCACGTAGTATTGGGGCCCACAGTGCCGCATCTTATTCTAGATGGCCTCTACTCCCGGTTTGGCTCTCGTCCTGATCCTTCACAACCGTGCCACCTACACATCCAACATTAGATCTTAATAAAAAAACGGCAAATTACACAAAAGTTCCGGAACTATACACCAAATTTCAGTCTCGTATCCGAACTTTAAAAAGTAACAATCCGCTGCTTAATTTTTAAGATTTTGAACTGATGTCCTTTAAAGATAGAGAGACAAAACTAGCAAGTAAATCTCAGTGATCGCAGATCATATTGAAACAAATATTTAAGATCGACTATTACGTTGGTACCTTTTTAATGTTTAAATACCATATTGAAATTAGGTGTATGGTTTAGGAACTCCCGTATAATTTCTCTAAAATAATCGCCTCTTTCCAGACACTGTAATTCTGTCTGCTCAAAATAAATAACAATATCAGCTTCCGTATTGAAATTTTGTACAGTATTAAATCCACTCGGTAGTTGAGCAGTATATTCATAACATAAAGTATCCGATTCTAACTTTACAATACTGTTTCACAAAAAAATAATAATACAAATAAAAGTAAATTACACGAGTCCGTTACATGAAAATTCCTTCTCATCCAATTTCTTTTAACAACATTGTAAGTCCTCAGATATAGTCTTACATAGGAATGAAAACAAATCGGATACGGATCTGATATGCTTATTTTCATATCCAAATTTGCTACATCTTTATCGATTATGAATACGGATACGGATATGATTTGGATATACATTAACGAAACTACATTCTTAAAAATTCGAATACGAATCCATCGGATATTTATCAAATCCGAATAAGGATCGAATAAAAAGTGGACCAGAATACGGATCGAATAAAGAGCTAATTCAAATCTGAATCAAATAAAGAGTGGAATCCAAATATGAATCGAATAAAGAGTGGAGTCCAAATATGAACCCAATAAACATGGAATTCGAATATGGATCGAATAAATATGATTTTTTTTATCAAAGTTCATATGATTTTCAAAAAATGGTACTAAAAGAAAAGTTGCATCATGACAAAAAAGAGCGTCAATGTGACATGCGTTCTTGGCCGGAAGACAAAATGGGATAGGATTTCATATGTTCGTGCCCATCTCCAAACAAACGGAAGTTTATTAATATCATTAATATATTATATTTTATAATGTATAATACTAATATAAGAACACAAGGTGGTGGCTTATATTATATTAATTAATATATAAAATAATATTAAATATTGTATTCAGATATCTAGATCCGGATATTCAAGCCACTAACATATATGTATCCGTATCCGAAATTTTTTTACAATTCATATCTATATTCGATCTGTATTCGATCAATATTCGGATACGGATATCCGTATCCGATAATTTTTTAAATACGATAAACGGATATTCGAATGTATCTTATCCATTTTCATCCCTAGTCGGGATTAGTTTTCATCGATGATGGCAAGTCTAGATCAGGACGCAACAAATGTGATTGTTTTGATTTAAGGTTAGAAAATTACCACAATTCAGTAAGAAAACCTAAACGCTAAGTATACAGGACGGAAACTTTTATGTAATATATTTTTAAATATACGGTACGTCAGTATACGTCCAGATTCACCCAAAGATTTCTGGATTATTGAGAAGGAGAATTTTATTACTCCAAGATATTCACGCTCACAGAAAAGGTGAAATTAATGATACAGATTCCATTGATTGACCATATTCCGATTTCAAAACTTTGAACGGGGTGGGGGCATATTCGTAATTATGGCGAGAATCTTGGCAGCTTATATATTTAGACCTTGGAAGAACATTGACGTAGGAATTAACAGTAGGAGGGAATGGTAGGTAGAGAAAAATGGAAACCACGACCGTGGATATCCCTTCTCAACCTTCTACTTATCCAGGGATAGCTGCTGAAGAAGCCACCGGCGACTCCGAATTCGAAGGCGAGCCAAATACTAGTATCTACCACGGAGTCGACGATGATGAGGATCGGGAGTCATGCATAGAAGGAGCTGATTACGACGGCGACGACGATGATCAGAAGCCAATTGAGACGACCGTCGACGTACACACAACCAATCATCATCAAGAGATCGAAGGCAAGGACAATGGGGAGGAGGAAGTAGAAGAGGAGGTGGAGTTTGCGGGTAGAGGGGACCGAGTCAGGGAGGAGGACAGGCTGTTTTGGGAGAATTGCCTTGCTTTCGGATATCCATGATAGGTACTTTGAAGAACATGATCTTCCTTATATATATGTATGTACGTACGTATGTATATACAGTTCTGGTCATTTTTGTGATCCTTCTACTGGGATATGACATCGTATAGCTACGAAGGAAAGTTCGTTAGGGAGTTCATGAGTCAGCTTGAGCTCAACGAGTTTTATCGAGATTGAGTTGAGGCTGGCTCGACTCGTTCAACTCGATAGGATCCACTGCAGGTTTCGGTGGGATATCTGGTCGATCGAAAGGCTCAGATGCACTGCGTAAGGAGGCCGTGCAACCGGACCGTTCGATCGTAGGGACCCCCATCTCGTGAGGAGCTAGTCTTTTCTTAGTGCACTGGTGTTTGTTACGATTGAGTTACTTTGTAGTTTACTGTAATAAAAGTGATGTACTCTTTATTAGAGATGTAAGTACGAGTTATCGTTCTGCGAGATATACGGATTTGTATAAATTTCAGATTGTATTCCTTGTATATTTTGAAGATTTTTCGAGTGTGTAGGAATTTTCGGCGATTTTAGATAGTAGAAATATGCAAGATTACAAGGGTAGATGTTGTAATTTAAACCGTGAAATTGATATGAAGAGCATTTGCTATAATTTACCTGAAGCATAAAATAAAGCAAATAAATAAAAAAAAGGAAAGGTGAAGGGAAAGCTCCTCAAGTTGCTATAGGCTTGAATGGAAAGATCGACTCAAGTTAGAATTTGTGATCCTAAGGTATTTGGTAGCTAGGACTTGAATTCAACGAGGTTAGGTTGTAATGGTATTATCTTATTTCTTAGGGATATTTACATTCATAACCTTGTATACTTTTGTATTTACGCACGTAACACTCGATAATCCATATATTATCCCTGTATTGACTTCCATCCATTCTCTCTTTATCTTTGATGGGATCTGTCGATTTTTTACAATTTTGCCCTTGAATTCAATCGCATTTGCAAAAGATGCCATCCATCGCTCTTTCCTCCATGGATTGGTGGTAACGAGGATAGGGCTGGAGGGGAGGGGGCTTCGGTGGAGGGGCAGGAGGGAGGCCGTGATCAATCGATAATTGGCAATGTTAATATTAACTCGTTGCAATATGACTAAATATCAATTGATCAGAACCAAGCTAGGTATCTCAGTGAAGAGAGCTTGGTTTATTTAATCTGGATAAGTCTAGGGTCGAACATAAGGACATGAGCTTCTTGTTTATTTATTTAAGTTCTAAATACATAATTTAAGTAATTAAGTATGTATCTATGTTAGGTTCACAACACAAATGAATGCATGGATTATTTTTATGATTTTTATAAATGCATCAAATTAATTAAGCGCGACACAATAGAGATACAAGACAATACAAACAACAAAACTCCCAAAATTAATTACTAGCTCATGTGAGTGAGTCCACTAATTAATAGCTAACCAATCCAATTTAAAATCCTATTAGGCTGGTTAAAGATCAAGTTAACTAAATAAGCTAATCAAGAATTTGATCTAACAAACCATACATGATATTCAATCACATACAATGATGCGTGTATATTAAATCATTCAATCAGAATGTGATGAGATCTCATTTATTTAAGAATTCTAATCAATTTTCAAAGTCAATCAACAACTAAAGGTACATTATGAAACATGTAATAAGCAGGGATTTGATTCTGTTATTAATTTAATAAACAATACATCAAATTAGAACAAAACAAGCACTATATCAAAGAGAATTTAATCAGCTTTATAATTAAACCAACTTCCCTTAATTTGAATTTATATATCTTAAGATATTAAAGATTTAACACAAGGACTTAATTGCAATAAAAACTTACTTAATTAAACATTACATAAATTATTACAAATAGGTCCAAAGTAGATTAAAATACAATAAAGTATAACCATAAGTTATCTGTAAAAGTTCAGATGCATGAGGATATGTATGCAAATAGGAACAACCCGATAGGGCCTGGGCATAAACTTCCCTGGTGGCAAACGTGTGATGCAGGTTTGGCCAACTCTGGAGGCTTGGATTACGTGTCACCCTTCTGTGCTACAGGCTAGGTTTGGTTCATCCGAGCCTGCAAGCATAAAGTGGTGGCTCAGGACTTCTCTGGGTTGTAGAATCAAGAAGATCCTATGGTAGTTGTTGTCTGGTAGATCTCCTCCTCCGCCATGTGTTGTGGCTGCAAGGTGGGGCTCTGATGAGAGCCCCACTCCTCCTTCATGCTTGTTTGGATCTGGGAATATCTTGGAAGCTTGATGGGGTTAAGGCGAAGTCGATGGTGGGTTGATGAAGACTTGAAACCCTCTAGAGTGTCTTGTCGATGAAGACTCGTCGGAGCAAAAGGTCGAGACATTGAAGATCTCAACTCTTCGATCAATAAGCACATGCATATTTATAGTCTCTATCCAAAGCTCTTGGGGGTTGATTGAAAGAGAAATAAAAATGAATGGAGGGCTGTTGAAAATGGATGAGTGGAGCCCTAATTGGGTTATCCTCTTGTGTAAAGAGGATACCTTGGTTGAGGCAAAGAGAGTGATGGAGAAGGGGAAGAATGAACTAGTGATGTGCATGATGATTGGAGTGCAATGATGAAGGTAGTGGAGTATTTGGTTGATCGAGATAATGTGTGTGCTGATGTAAAAAATGCGAGAAATTGAATAGATAGTGGTACAGAGATTCACCTGGAAGGATGGAGAAGAAGAGAGGAGTTGCCGGAGGTGTCACACTAACATGGGAAAGAGGTCCAGAAGACCTCTGGTCTTCGCTCTATGCTTCAGCTAGGAGCAAAGCTCGAGCAGCTCCTTAATAATATGCGACAAGGCAAATGTAGCCTTGGATCTTGCTGGAGATGTGCCCACCGTGGCTTCTCTCATCACCTTCTCTTTCTTGCTGGAAGATAGAGGACCTAGGAGGCTCTCTCGCACAGAGGGCGGATGAGGAATCAAGGAGGTTGGTGACCTAATTTTGTTCAGGGAAAGGTTGTCTCCAAGCGGTAGTTTCAACCGCATGTAGTTGTTTCATGTGAGGTGGAGGTTGACGACGAATGGTATGACATGAAAGAGAAACTAACAAGCTTCAAGAAGGTACCAACAAAGGGGAGAGAAGTCACATGAGGAAGATACTAAAATGGCTAGAAGATGGACCGACCAACAGTGACGTCGCTTCGAGGAGTCAACTGCCCAAGGTTAAAGATGATGCAGTGATCGTCTGATGCGATATGATGGTGGAGATAAGGGCGCCCTAGGTTCACCTGGGACTGCTTGATTTTTGATCAACCAGTCGAGACTTGGGCGAGAGTTTAATATAAAACCTGTCCGCAAATCTAATAAGCTAGAACATCAATCACCGTGGCGACCGATCTACAATAAACAACAATCAACCTACAATCAGTGTGAAACAATGTATGTGTGAGACTTCAACATTTATTATAACTCTACAAAAGGTGTATATGTGTAAGTAAGATAGAGTGTTGAACTCAAGGAAGCCAAACAAGGATAGATAGAACAATTATTATTTATTACTAATTAATATATGTTTTTGGATTTTTGTTTCTCTTGTTTTTATTCCTTTTTTTGCTTTTTATGTTTTTGTGGGTTTTAAATGCTATTGACCTTTTTATATTTTTTAATGTTTTATATTTCTTTATACTTTTAATTTTTATAAAATTTTAATTATTTTTTATCTTTGAAACATGATATATAATAACATATATATAATGTAACATAGGTTATATAGATAATATATAAAGAAATTGTCTTTTTAGATTTCTAAAATAAGTCAAATAAAATCAAAATAATTTTTTTTGGGTTTTAAATAGTTTTTCTTATTTTTGGTGATTTTTAGAGTATTTTCTAATTTTAATGGACCTTTAAAGTTTAAAATAAGTCAAAATAGGGAATACAATAAATATAAAGGCTTGTTTATGATTTAAAAATGGATATCAGTGCAAAATAATCATATACTAATTTGAATATATACTATATAGAATAAAGAAAAATCAAAGGCATAAAACATATTTTTTGGTTTTTTTCTAGAATTTTTGTAATTTTTTATATAGTTTTTAAAGTTTTGTAATTTTTAAGGTTTCTATTTTATATTTTTATGGGATTTTTGGATATGATTTAAAACATATTGAAATATAGATAATAAGATGTTTTTAAATTTTTAGATAAATATTTGAACTTTTATGGATTTCAGATGCTAGACAAGGGAAAATGCAAGATTTCTGATTTTTAATAAGTAGGAAAATGTATCAAAATGCCAAACAAAAATTACATCTAAAATAAACCAACCCCGACACATAAGATAATTTTTCTATAATTTTCCTAAGATTTATAGAGCATCAGAACCATTTAATAAAAATAGAATACAATAAAATAAAATGTACAATAAAGCATGGACAAAGTAGTCATTTGCTTTAAATATTTGTGACTTTCAGAACAAGTCGGAATAATTTAGGATACAAAAGACAATTTGTCACAAAATGCCTCATGTGGGAGACCACGTGAGGCACACAAAATAGGATTATAGTTAAAATATAGTAAAGCTGATGGTCTAGTATGCAAAATATCCTCGTAATATTACACTACATACAATATTTACAATATTAAAATGAAAATAAAAATGACAAGAGGGGTTAGATGCAATATACCCCTAAACGTACTCTAATGTATGATGGATGGAGCTCCATGTATCTTCACTTAAGTGATCGGGCATCCCTGATTAGTGCGTACCACTTCGCCGATGGCTCTAATTAGATCTCTAGAAAGATACGACGGTTGATGATGTAGTCGAACTGATGGCTAAGAATAGACCTAGAGGCTCCTCCTAATCCAACGGGTGCTTCTTCCCAGAAAGAACATGGAAGAATAACGGGTGGTTCCTAATCTTTGATCCGTAAAAACTCTGTTCTCTGATGGTGTCTTGAGCTGCTGAGAGGCTCAATAGATTCTTGGAAGGCTTCCAAAGCCGGTGACATGCTTAAAAGGGTCCGAGCCTCACTGATGATAGGTGTGGACGCCCATGAATCTCGGGTGGCTGTAAGATCATGTGCTGGTCTCGAACACACCCCAGGAGGGGGTCTTTGAAGCTTCTACCTGCAAAAAGGGACTTGCAGCACACGGGTGAACCTTCCTAGCCCTTTTATTATTGGAAATGGCAGAATAATGAGGTGGGTGACATGTCTCCAGAGAAGGGGGAAGAGGGAGACTGGTGGACTCGATTCACTAGGAATCCAGGTGAGATGGGTGGAGGAAGAGATGGAGAAGTACATAGAAAAGAGGATGGGGCTAATAGATGGTCAGGACAACGTCTACCTATGGTGTAACAAATGCTAGAGCCTAATGCTCCAACGAACACTATTGATTGGATTCTACGCTAAAACAGAAGCAAATGACATGAAATAAAAGTAGAATTAAAGGCGGAAATGAAGGTGAAAAGAAATGTTACCTAGCTATGACTCAACAGGACACGAAGTGCTTGGAAGTGCCAGCGATGGAGTTAGGCTCCAATCAAAGGGGACACCACGTCGATCCTTCCATCTTCGTTTTGCGAAATGGTGAGATTAGCTTCCTATCACGAAGGTATACCACAAGCCTACAGTTTCTAGGGGGAAACAACGCTTAAGAAGGGTAAAACAAATCAAAAATGGCGGAGGAGATGTTTTATAATAGGTGACATGAGGTCCCAAAGAATTAGGGTTTGCAATCGAATCAAGGTTTGTACGATGAATCGAAGTGTAGGATGTGATGGACCTTGCTTCAAAGAAGAGATTAAAGGTTAGGGTTTAGGCCTTAGTGCATTACGGAAGCGTGAAGATTGCATCATATGCGATCAAGAGCGACTAGTCATACTAGTCGCTCAGGACAACAGAAATTAAAATATTTTATAGAGGATGAAACCATATGATTCGAGAACACTTCTTACATCGTTTCATCAAGATCACAAACAAGTTATAGGAATACCTCTTGATGCGTGATTGCGATCATTATCTCTAAAGTAAGAGACCTCCTGTCTCAAGTCCGATCCGACGGAGGAGACACTTACGAGTGCGTGGATGAGATGTCTGCTTCTCGCAATCCAATTTGAAGATCTGAGTAATGTCTCCTGATTTCATCTCACGAAATTTGACGTCTTCTTCATGAGCAAGGGGCAACAAAGAAGACGAAGATCTACGAGCGATTGATCCAGTAACACAACATCATGGCGACGATGATGGCATTGTCGAAGTCAAGTTGTGGATGACCATACTTGAGAAAGAGAGAAGGGGCATGTAGAGAGAATGGATGAGAGAGTTTGCTCTTACAATTATGTTGTCTAAAAATAAGAGCTATGGTTTCTGATTCTTTTATAACAAATTGGATGTCCATGGATCCTTATTCATGTGCTCACAAAGTCAATGGTTTAAATTGTTTTGTGCTTTCAATCAATGACCATTATTTTATTGCATAAATTTTCAACAACAATTATTAATTTAAAATAAATCAAATATGTTGCAAATAATTTACAACACATTAGATTTAATTCAAATTAATCTCATGGGTATTTAAAGGAAAGAAGAGGAGCATCCTTCCCTTAATATAGGGGACGACCATACAAGGAGTAGGACTCCTTGACCGTCCCCCCCTCTTAAAGGGGAAGGCGTTCCTCTTTTTCCTTAGTTGAGAGATCTCAAAACTCTCCATAAATCCCACACGTGCAATAATAATTATTGCATAATTATTCACAAAAATAATTCCAAATTATTTTGTGATAATTTCAATTATGTCATTGATAATTGTGAATCGTATTCACGAATTCAATAAAATGTAAATTGTATTTTCAATTAATTATTCAATATGAATCCAATTCACATCAACATTTAATTCATAAATACTATTTACAATTAGCTCTCTCTCTCTCTTATATATTATAAATCACATTTATAATATATATGATTAATATGGATAGTTATATCTATATTATTCATATCCTTGATAATTAAATCATATTTAGTTATATTATATCACCATTCTCATGTATCTAAATAATATGGATCATATTCATATTATTCATAATAATTAAATCACATTTAAATATCAATTTCCCAATGCTCAAATATATTATAATGGAATTATTCTTGAACTCTTTCATGAATAATGCGCTTTCTCTGTAGATACTTAGAGATAAGGACATGATGATTGTATGTTCCACGTATAGTGACTTGGATATTGAGATCTTATATCAAATCCAGATCTCGATGACCTCTCAAAGATGTTTGATTAAATCAAAACCGTAAATCTAATCTTCTCATTGTATCTGAATCGTATTCAGATCAATGTCCAACATTTGGACTAAGATTAGATTACTTCTCTACTGAGAGGAGTCACTAAAATTTGAACATGTTTCATCACTCCTTCGGAAAGGAAGCATCATGGTTATATAATTGTTTATGATCACATCACCCTCGAGTAGTCCTAATACCATACATCCTGCATATAATACCATACATCCTGCATATTGGAAGGCCTAGAATAAACCTGGAGGTTTAGATCACTTTTAGACTATCTTCTTTTATCATTATGTTTCTTATTTGATCATTGGGAGTTGGTATCTCGATCATATACTTTCCAAAAGAATATACTTTAGTCACTATGCTCCTGAGAGACTGTGCCATGTTAATGGGATAATCTATAAATTCACACTCTCGTGCTAGTCATAAGCTATTTAGAAAAATAGTTTTGTAGGCTGACTAGTCACTTTGTTCATGAGAGACTGTATCATGTCCTTTTACAGACTTGCATATCCCCCAGTAACAGTGCTCGCATCCATTGTGAGTGTTGCATCTTGTGCGACCAATACTCAATCTTTTAGTCATTGTGCCTTTGTCACTATAACTCGATAATTATTATAACCAGTAAGCGATACCCTTATGCCTAGAGATCTCTATATCCTTAGATTATGACATAGTCTTAAGTCTATTAAGGCATCTGTAGGTAGGACATTTTATATCATTATCTATAAAGTCTTATTTTCTTAAATAAAAGACTTCAAAAATTTTGTGCCTTTGAAGGTATTGATTATTACTTCAATTTAATATTTTATCTCCATAGTAGGATTGGTTACATTTTGCTACTCCCACTGCATGGCAGCGATCTGACCTTTTTACACATCTAGCATACAGTGAGCTTCCCATAGCTAATGCACTAGGGAAGTAACTTTGGCATTCACATTATCAATTCTTTGAGGTGCTATCCTTTTAGATAGGTCAGTGCCATATCTTAAGGGAAAGAAGCTTTCCTTGGAGTTCTCCGATAATGTAATACGTCGAAGGTGTATCACTATTGTGATGGTCTTAATGCCCTCTTCTCTTTGCTTCTGAACAATCTTCAGAGCTAAGACATACGAGGCATATTTGGGATCTTTTATCTCAAGGTATGGAACAACCAGATCATAAAACACTTATTATCATCCTTACATCATTCTAAATGATTAGGATTTTATCTACTTTTAGCACAATAAACACAATGCCACTCCCACTTAGCTTCATATCAATCATCAAGATTTTATCTGAAATCATAACCTTTATAATTTCATCAAATCTAATGTTCCAACTATAAGAAGATTATTTAAGTCCATAAATGGAGTTCCTTAGCTTGCACACCTTGCATTCTTCAATCATGAAGCAATGTGGCTACTTCATATGAGTATCCTTGTTAAGGTATTCATTGAACAATGCAATCTTGACTTCCATCTTACAGATATCATAGCCAAGTTGTATAGCTACAATTAGCAATATTTTGATGGGTTTAAGCATGGTTACTAGAAAACAAGTCTCATTGAAATCAATGTCTTCTTTCTATATGTATCTCTGATGAACCGCTAAATCGACCCTTTAAAAGTATAGTTTTAACACTTGAATTTGTCATCGCAGTCAGGCCGAAATGGGTCATCAAAGTACTATCTAATTTAGATATATCAATCAAAATCAGATGGTCGTATTATTTTACTTGGTAAGAAATCAAGGTCGAACTCAGGGACACGAGCCTCTCTCGTATTATCCGTATTTTCATCTATCTAATTAAGCGTTGAATTAAAGAACATATAGGTCAACGTATGCAGAAAGACACAACAATGCATTACAAGTAAACATGCATTTTTTATTTTTATTTTAATCATGCAGATAAATGCAATGAAATGCAATGCAAACAAGCCCTAGGCAATAAATACTTGAGCCATTAAAAATACAAATCCAACAGAGTCAAATACTGAAGCATTCTTTATTCGTGTAGCAATTAGGCATGAGAGACAAGGAAATCAGGACACTTAGATAATGAAATAATGCACTACGGATCATAGTGTCAAATCTAAAAATTAAGCATGCCATAACAAAGACAGCGAGAAGAGCTTCAAAATGAAACTGAAATCAACTCAATCGGACATATGTAGCTCAAGATATGCAATAAAGAAGGCAAGGGCATAAATGAAAGAAAACATGAAAAGATAACTACAAACAGGTCCTTAGGAGGGACTAAAATGTAAATATGAAAAAGTACGAGGCCTTCCCTATAAATTACCCACACACACAGGGGAATTTTTGCAATTTTGAAAACCCACGAGGGTATCAATGCAAAATGCCCAATATACACGTGACCTACACGTGATCTGGACCTGGATGTAAATTGAAGAACTTCGGTGGGCGTCTCTGCAATTTTCCCAGATACGCACATGCCAGGCACGTGTCATCCAGGCTCGGAGGACGGATCAGGCTCGACAGAGGCTTGCGTTGGTTCGGCTAGGCTCGGACGGTTGGTTTTGGCTCGGTTACAGCTTCGTCTAGGCTCGGCAGCTCCAAGCCTAATGGCTCGGACGCTGAGGCTCGGTGCTGCTCGGTTGATGACACGTGGCCGGCTGACGACCGTCAGATCTCGACGATCAACGATCCTGTAGGTGGCTCTTTGTTGGCGACGTGGCTGCATCGTGATCGTTGGATGAGCTCCAAGGAGGAGCATCCAACAGCCACTGCTCTTCCTTCCTCAGCCGAAGACTGGCGGCGGGATCTGGGCTCCGGCGATGGGGCTTCTCCTCCGCCTCTCATTCTTGGTCGACTTGGACCTCCCCGGAGCTCCATAAACGTTCGTCGAGGAAGATGGGAGATCGGGGAAGGCGCTGGAGCTTCTGGCTTCAGTCATCGGAGCTCGAATGACAACTACGAGGTTGATGAAGTCGGCTCTGACGAAGCTCCGGCCATTGCGAACTTCGAGGACCTGCGTAGTTAGTAGCATAGCCGAAGAAAAAATGGGACGCGTATGTGAATGGAATGGGAGCTCATGGCGCGAAGAGGATGGGAGCTCAGGGCTCCTCCGCCGCGAGGGCGGAGGAGATGGGTCGGACGCGGTCTGGGGAACTGGAGGAAGAAGAGAGTGGTCTGAGAGCGTTGCGTGAAAGGAGGGAGCGTGTCGGAGCTTTTAAGAGGACTAATGGAGGGCGAAATTGGGTGTAACGTCCTAATAATTAAGCAAAGCAAGAAGAAAAATTACAAAAGAGAATCGGAAGCTTACCTGAGGGTGGGCGGAGGTAATGGCCTGGGCTCAAGGTCATCTGAGGACTTCGGGTTCTTCGAACGTGCTGTCCGGCCATGCCAGCGAGCTCGGGCGGGGCTTGAGCCATCGCAGCACCGCCATGAGCGGCGGTGGGTCTCATCGGGGTGGAAAGGTCGTCCTCGCTCAATCCTCCACCTCCCCCTGTCACAGGGAGACGGAGGAGGGCTGGGCCTTCACCCGCGTAAAGATGGACAACGATGGCGGGCAGAGGGAGCAGAGTATTTAAGGAAGGTGATGGCAGTCCTGGTGGTGGCGTCATGGGTTTCGACTAAAAAATAGGGCGAGTGGAGAGGCGTTCGTAGGGGGTGTGGTAGCTCGCGAAGATGAGGGCTGGCTGGAGAAGGTCGTGGGGCAGTTGGGTAGTGGAGGTGGTGACTGGAGACGTCGGGAAAATGGAAAGGGCGAGAGTGGTGCGCGAGCTGGAGATCGTGGAGAAAGAGGGGTATCGGAAGGTTGACGAAGACCGGTGGCCGTTGGATCTGGAGATCCAACGGCTGACGATTGGGTGCGAAGCGACAATCTAGATTAGAGCTGGAGGCGATGCGATCAAAGGCCGATGGATGCGCCACGTATTGAGAGCATGGGCCAGCGGAAGCGGACGATCCAAATCGGGATAGGGATAGATCGGAGGGTTGGAGGCTTAGGCAGCAATCGACGGTGGTGATTTAATGGACAGAGAAGGCATCGGATGGCACACAAAGCACCACGTGGCGTGCTCTCTTTGAGGCGCGAACGTGCGACGTGGATCAGAGATGGAGGCTGATCTGATGGCCATGATAAAGAGCGGATGTGGAGATACTCTGGCCGTTGGATCAAGAAGAGATCCAACGACTGGTGATGGGGGCAGAAGAGACAAAGAGGACGGGCCACGTGGCTCACCCAGAACGGGCCACGTGGCCCAATCAGATTATTCCGAGAGAAAAGTTTATTTTTGAGGGTCTAAATGGTCGAATTTGAGAAAACTCAAAACATGAAAGTTGTAGATCTTGATGATATCTACAAATTTCATGTTGACCAAAACTGGAGATGAGATCAAACAAAGACTCAAAATATTTTTAAGTGTATTTTTAAGGCTAAAAATACCACAGATTTTAGTTTTGCCATTTTTTGTGGTTTTTAATTCATTAAGGGCTCTGATAATTGCAAGACATTATCTGGATTTTATTGACACAAAGCTAAGCAAGGGGGTTAATAATTGGAAATTGTGATGATTGAAATCGGGTTTCATCACCCCCCTATACTTAAACTATGCTCGTCCTCGAGCATCAAAGAGAATGAATAAGCTGGATTAACCCCCTTGTTCATGTGAGTATAGGATCCAATCTGTTCAAGTCCACTCAACTTTAGAGGTCCAAAATTCTAGAGTTCAACCCAGCCTTAATCAAGAGGCACCCAATTCCTCTACTTCTCCAGACTCTCTCTGATGTACATATAATCTAAAGGGTATGAAATTTAGTGTTGACTGCAATTCCGAGAGTAGAGTCAAATCGTCACCTAAAGTCTCGGTCCAAGAAAATCTCCTAAGGACCCAATCCTCAACACTAGGGAATAAATCCAATCTTGCATCCAGTCCACCGTCTCTTTAGTTGTCAGACTTAGAAAATGTAGATGGATGACCAGTAATGGAGGGCGTGGAATTATGTCATTTCTTCTCTCCCTCTCATTGGAACAAGGATTCTCTCTAGTGCCTTTTACGCAACACATTTTTTTGGTGTAAATCAGTGCGTTCATCAAGAGAAGTTGGAGCTGTCTGCACTTATTTTCCTGGGAATACACCGGGGAGTGTCTCTTTTGAGTACCTATCGTACCTTCGACACCCAGACTTGTAGCATTTACGATGCAGAGCCCTTTTTTGGTGCAAGCCCGACTCCTGGTCCTAATAGCGGTGGTCCAAGTGGACACTTTGAAAAGTTTGGGAGCGCTCGCCTTTGGTGGAAGCTCTTTAATATTTGACTTTGTGGAATGAGCTTTTCTTTGGAATTTCATTGACTTGTATAATTTTTGGCCAGCTCCACTGCTTTTATCAAGAGTTGGCGCATACTGATCAACATTTTTTTATTTATTCACACCCTGGCACTTAGGTCAATATCAAGAGATTAGTATAAGAATCAAGTTCTCATACTGGCTAATATTTACTGACACTCAGGTTTCATGAAGCCTCCAAGGATTTTATCCCATCCTCGAGTATCATTAGATCAAATCCAAACTCAAATTTCTCATCCCAATCCTGCAGGTGAAAAGTCAACTCATCTCATCAAAATCGCAGTCGTGCATGTGATGTACTGATCATATTCTTTTTGTCTGAGACTAAGCATGGAATATAGCATGCAAATCTAGAAACTTAGGGAAATGTGGATGATTAAGTCTATGACCCTGATGACTAAGGATGGTTAACCTAAAATCTCAAAGACCTCATAAAACTAAGTTTCCTTGAATATTTCAGATCATGGGTGGAAGTGTAAGTGTAGAGGATCAATCCAACTCCTTCATTCAAAAATAATTTTTTTGACTTCAAGAGATATTAGGACTGCCTAAACTCAATTGAGCATCTGCATTCAGCCAGTATGGATGTAAGTACAGGCCGAAGCCCGTTGCTTGAGGACGGGGCCTTACGCGATGTCCTCTAAACCATCCAATCTGCTAAGGGTGAACCCTCACTGAATGCGGCTTACTTAATTGGGCTTAGTAGTCACTAATGGCTCTTAAAGGATTTTTGGGTTTTTCTCATTTTTATGGATTTTAATTAAAGGATAAAACACAGGTTAAACTCAACTTTCCTTGAAAAGAGATAGAAAATTTTTCAAAACCATGTCACACAAATAAAAAAGTTTTCAAAACATTTTCAAAAGATTTCTTCAAACAATGAAAAATCATTTTCGAAAATATTTTTATCAAAATAGCGTAAAATAGTATAGAAAAGCCATGAAAAACATTTGAGTCCTCTTAGTCCAAAGAATTTTACTTTAGCCAAAAAGTTTTAAATTTTTCAAATTTTTCAGATTATAGCTAAAGTAAGTACACGGTATATACGGTATACCCCCCTATACTTAAACTTTGCTATGTCCTCATAGCACTAGATGTTACAAGTCCATAGGTCTATTTAAATATAAAGGAATATACGGGAGCTAAGAGGGGCTCCCCCTATACTTAGGTTAGAAATAACCTAAGTATAAAGGCAAGGAAAGGAGAGTAGAGGAGATCACGGGGACTCGGGTCCCCCCTATACTTAGGCTGAGATTAGCCTAAGTATAGAGATGGAATTTGATGTTGGAGAGACCCAAGGTGAACGAAGAAGAAGGATGGATTTATAAGTGAGCGGATGAATCTACGGAGATAGATGTAGTGACTAAGGCTCTGGGGAGTGTATCGAAGCAAGCATGGCTCAATCAAGCAAGCAAGACCCTCTATTTCACCAACTCACGCATGAAACCAACTGAGGTTGGTTTATTATCTTGTCAGTTTTATTGGTGATAAAACATTTGATGTTTACGTGGAGAAAAATGTTAAGTGAAAAATCAATGCGTAAACGAGGGTGTTGCTCTCCCAAAATCAAATTTTACTCCATTTTTGGTTGACTTGCAATTAACAGTCCCAGTTATTTTTAATGTTGTCACTGAATTAAGGTTAGCACAAAATCAAGCAATCATCGTCTACCGTTCATCCCCATTTTCCATTAATCTAGGTAATCAAGCTAGGAAAGAGAAATCAAGAAAAAGCCACGTATTCGATAAAACCATGATCTAAGCTAAGCGAGAAATCATGTAGTGACTTGGCGTAAAAATTTTGGGGCTGTTTGAAAAACCAACATAATATGTATGCAAGTCGATAAAAACCGTACCTAACATGCTTCTATTAGCGGTGAAGAATTTCTTTGAAATTTGGCTAAGTGATGCGAGATTAAGTGCGTCTTTGATTAATAGTGTGTCCTACCTACGAGCAAGCACATGAAAAAAATGAGAATTTTAAACTAAGCTCGAAGAGCCGCGTGCCTGATCCTAGGTCGACACTCAAGTGGGGATGATCCCCACACAACACAATCGTTCGATTACAATCACGAGCCTTCGATAGAAGACCGCTTTAAAAGATGAATTATTACAAGGTAACATGACATGCAAAAAAAGGCATTTTTTTCTTTCTTCTCGACGTGCTCCAAGTGTATTTCTGCGGCTCCTCGCAGCGGGAAGCGCCAGCTCCTCGCCTCCTTGAATCATCAAGGGCCCTGCCACAAAAACAATGGTTAGAGATCGATAGAGAAGAAAATTTTACGATGCAAGACACATTGACAAACTTGACATATATATAAAAGAAACACTTAATAAAATAAATGAAAATGAAAAAATACAAGAGATGAGCCGTGTCCCCGGCAACGACGCCATTTGATGAACCGCTAAATCAACCCTTTAAAAGTGTAGTTTTAACACTTGAATTTGTCATCGCAGTCGGGCCGAAATGGGTCATCAAAGGACCATCTATTTTAGATATATCAATCAAAATCAGATGGTCGTATTATTTTACTTGGTAAGAAACCAAGGTCGAACTCAGGGACACGAGCCTCTCTCGTATTATCCGGATTTTCATCTATCTAATTAAGCGTTGAATTAAAGAACATATAGGTCAACGTATGCAGAAAGACATAACAATGCATTACAAGTAAACATGCATTTTTTTATTTTAATCATGCAGATAAATGCAATGAAATGCAGTGCAAACAAGCCTTAGGCAATAAATACTTGAGCCATTAAAAATACAAATCCAACAGAGTCAAATACTGAAGCATTCTTTATTTGTGTAGCAATTAGGCATGAGAAACAAGGAAATCAGGACACTTAGATAATGAAATAATGCACTACGGATCATAGTGTCAAATCTAAAATTTGAGCATGCCATAAGAAAGACAACGAGAAGAGCTTCAAAATGAAACTGAAATCAACTCAATCGGACATATGTAGCTCAAGATATGCAATAAAGGAGGCAAGGGCATAAATAAAAGAAAACATGAAAAGATAACTACAAACAGGTTCATGGGAGGGACTAAAATGTAAATATGAAAAAGTGCAAGGCCTTCCCTGTAAATTACCGACACGCACAGGGGCATTTTTGCAATTTTGAAAACCCGTGAGGGTATCAATGCAAAATGCCCAATATACGCGTGACCTGCACGTGATCTGGACCTGGATGCAAATTGAAGAACTTCGGTGGGCGTCTCTGCAATTTTCCCAGATACGCACGTGCCATCCAGGCTCGGAGGACGGATCAGGCTCGACAGAGTCTTGCGTTGGTTCGGCTAGGCTCGGACAGTTGGTTTTGGCTCGGTTACAACTTTGTCTAGGCTCGGGAGCTCCAAGCCTAATGGCTCGGACGCTGAGGCTCGTTGCTGCTCGGTTGATGACACGTGGTCGGCTGACGACCGTCAGATCTCGACGATCAACGATCCTGGAGGTGGCTCTTTGTTGGCGACGTGGCTGCATCGTGACCGTTGGATGAGCTCCAAGGAGGAGCATCCAACGGCCACTGCTCTTCCTTCCTCAGCCGAAGACTGGCGGCGGGATCAGGGCTCCGGCGATGGGGCTTCTCCTCCGCCTCTCATTCTTGGTCGACTTGGATCTCCCCGGAGCTCCATAAACGTTAGTCGGAGAAGATGGGAGCTCAGGGAAGGCGCTGGAGCTTCTGGCTTCAGTCGTCGGAGCTCGGATGACAACTACGAGGTTGATGAAGTCGGCTCCGACGGAGCTCCGGCCATTGCGAGCTTCGAGGACCTGCGTAGTTAGTAGCATAACCGAAGCAAAAATGAGATGCGTATGTGAATGGAATGGTAGCTCAGGACGCGAAGAGGATGGGAGCTCAGGGCTCCTCCGCCGCGAGGGCGGAGGAGATGGGTCAGACACGGTCTGGGGAACTGGAGGAAGAAGAGAGTGGTCTGAGAGCGTCGTGTGAAAGGGGGGAGCGTGGCGGAGCTTTAAAGAGGACTAATGGAGGGCAAAATTGGGTGTAACGTCCTACATAATTAAGCAAAGCAAGAAGAAAAATTACAAAAGAGAATCAGAAGCTTACCTGAGGGTGGGCGGAGGTAATGGCCTGGGCTCAAGGTCATCTAAGGACCTCGGGGTCTTCGCACGTGCTGGCCGGCCATGCCAGCGAGCTCGGGCGGGGCTTGAGCCACTGCAGCACCGCCGTGAGCGACGGTGGGTCTCATCGGGGTGGAAAGGTCGTCCTTGCTCAATCCTCCGCCTCCCCCTATCACAGGGAGACGGAGGAGGGCTAGGCCTTCACCCGCGTAAAGATGGACAACGATGGCAGGCGGAGGGAGTGGAGTATTTAAGGAAGGTGATGGCGATCCTGGTGGTGGCGTCATGGGTTTCGACGAAAAAATGGGGCGAGTGGAGAGGCGTTCGTGGGGGGTGTGGTTTCAATGAAAAAATGGGGCGAGTGGAGAGGCGTTCGTGGGGGGTGTGGTAGCTCGCGAAGATGAGGACGGACTGGAGAAGGTCGTGGGGCAGTTGGGTAGTGGAGGTGGTGGCTGGAGACGGCGGGAAAATGGAAAGGGCGAGGGTGGTGCGCGAGCTGGAGATCGTGGAGAAAGAGGGGTATTGGGAGGTTGACGAAGACCGGTGGCCATTGGATCTGGAGATCCAACGGCTGACGATTGGGCGCGAAGCGATGGTCTAGATTAGTGCTGGAGGCGATGCGATCAAAGGCCGATGGATGCGCCACGTGTTGAGAGCATGAGCCAGCGGGAGCGGACGATCCAGATCGGCCTAGGGATAGATCGGAGGGTTGGAGGATTAGGCGGCAACCGACGGTGGTGATTTAATGGATAGAGAAGGCATCGGACGACGCACAAAGCGCCACGTGGCGTGCTCTCTGTGAGGCGCGAACGTGCGGCATGGATCAGAGATGGAGGCTGATCTGATGGTCAGGAAGAAGAGCGGATGTGGAGATACTCTGGCCGTTGGATCAAGAAGAGATCCAATGGCTGGTGATGGGGGCGGAAGAGACAAAGAGGACGGGCCACGTGGCTCACCCAGAACGGGCCACGTGGCCCTATCAGATTATTCCGAGAGAAAAGTTTATTTTTGAGGGTCTAAATGACCGAATTTGAGAAAACTCAAAACATGAAAGTTGTAGATCTTGATGAGATATACAAGTTTCATGTTGACCAAAACTGGAGATGAGATCAAACAAAGACTTGAAATATTTTTAAGGGTATTTTTAAGGCTAAAAATACCACAGATTTTAATTTTGTCATTTTTTTGTGGTTTTAAATTTATTAAGGACTCTGATAATTATAGGACATTATCTGGATTTTATTAACACGAAGCTAAGCAAGGGGGTTAATAATTGGAAATTGTGATGATGAAATCGGGTTTCATCAATCTCTCAGACACGAGCCGTGCTTTGAAGGTAGAGCTCTCTACCTTCTCATTAGGTTCCCTCTTTATCTTGAAGATCCATTTACACCCAATGAGTTTGACCCCTAAAGATGAATCCTCGAGGGTCATACACAACAATTGTGTATGAAGTCTACTTTAGACTTTATTGCTATCATTCATCTTTCCATGTCATGATCTATATAAGCTTCATCATATGAAGTTTGATCATTGTCAAATTTCTCTAACACATGGAATCCATAGCCTCTAGGTGGTCTTACCACCCTCAAACAGATTTGAAAAAGGTACGAGTGTTTCATCTTTAATTGTCCTTTTAATGTCCAATTCTAGGAGCCTCATTATCCTCTCAGGATTCAATGAGTTCCTTTACTTCATTCTTATCTTGATTCTCAAGAAAGCCATCCTCTTAGAATCATATTCTAGAGATGAAATCTTTTAAGAATCTCATGGTAATAAAGTAGGTATCCAATACCATACTTTATTTTCCTTATGAAATAACACTCTCAAATGGAAGATTCTAGCTTTCTTGTATCCATGTTATAGTATGGATCAATCAACTCTTAAATCCCCTAGTGTCTTACATTAAGCTTGGTTCCAAACCATAGCTCACGAGGAGTTTTTGAGTTAATATTTGCATGGAATCTTAATAAAGATATATATTGTAGTCTCTACTACATATATACCTGGAAACTAAGAGGTAATTATGCTAAGTATTGTCATTGATCAAATCATGTCTAACATGATCCAATTGCATCTCTTTACAACTCCATTGAGCTGAGATGTATTAGGAGGAGTGAGATATGAACGATATTCCTTTTTATATAAGGTATTCCTTGAATTCATCTAATATGTATTGGCTACCTAGGTTAGATCAAATTCTTTTCATCTTCCTTCTAGCTTTGGTTCTCAACCAAAATTATGAAATCTTTGAATATTTCAAAATTTACCAATAGGTAAAGTAACAAATCTCATACCATGAATAATCATTAATGGATATCACATATCAATAAGGTTAATTATGGTATAGAGGGTTCATATACATCAATATGTACGAGGTCGTGAATACCTCGCCATCTTACACCATTCCCAGAGAAGGTGCATCCGATATTTTAACTTTGAATACAAAATTCACAAGTATGTAAGATTTGAACTTTCAGACAATCTAAAGTTCCATCTCTTACTAATCTATTGATCTTATCAACAGACATATGTCCAATGCTTGATGCTAGATCATTGTCAAATGATCTTCATCCTCCTATTGATTATTTAGGGTTTAAAATTCCAGTATTAAAAATGTTAATGAATCATTTATTAATATTCTATTTAGTATAGTCCTCTAGATGCTAGATTACTATCTAAAATATATCCATCGTAGCTCTTTATAATAGATCTATTCCATAATGTATGTCCATTTCTAACAAGTTTAGAAATATTAATGAATCATCCATTAATGGATGACATTCATCTAATTCTTTGGATGTCATATGTATAGAAGTCACAGAAGTACAGTCAACTCTTTGACTCTCCTTCTTACATGGATTAGACCCATGCTTCCACTGTGCTTCCTTAACACTTAAACAACCATTGCTTAAGATAAAGGATAACTTAAATTGAACATGTTCTCAAGGGACTTCAATATAAGAGTATTTCAATAGTTATACTTGCTTCGTCCTATTCATACAACATGAATAATATGATTCATCATGAAAGACTTAAGTAGAGATAGCAGAATGATGACATTCATCATATCCATACTCGTCTTAACTCAAAAAAAGGACTTTGGCTCAGGAAGATACTCAAACATTTTGAGTACACCATCTGTTATCAAGCCACCATTCCGCATAATGCACCGAATCGTGTCATTCATGATTAAATGTTGAGAGCATGTATGTTTCCCAAGACATCTTCATCGATTTTTATTTTAAGAATGATCTTGATAATTACGATCATTACCGACATGTTACTTTTAAAGCACACTCGATGAGAGATAAGGACTTTAGAGACACACAAATCATAGGTTGTTGTCCTATTGTCTATTTAATTATCAATCCTCATAGTCATGAGGAATTTTGCACATTACAACCACATACATTATGTGTCCAACTGCAAGTACTACATCTTAATCATGGATCCAATCCATGATATTATACTGGTTATGGTTGAGTTTAGATTTGAGTGGATTTAATGAAGGTTGTTAGAATTATTATATTACAATTATGTTTGTAACCTTTCGGGTTCCGTAACCCTTAACCCTTCGGGTTTCGTAACCTTTAAACCTTCGGTTTCCGTAAACCCTTAGTGGTATTTATGTATTTTCCCTCTTGTACTCTCTAGGGTTTTCTCTCTATACAAGAGACCCTAGCCCTATGGAATAGATTTCCATTTATCTCTTCTCCACATGGTATCAGAGAAACGATCCTAGATCGAAGTTCTGACCTAAAATCCCCACCACTACCTTCAAGCCTCGTAAAGGCCTGCACGGGCCCTCTTCCTTGAATTAGGGCCCTACGCAAAGCCCTCCAATCGCCTCCGGTGCAGCAGCCCTCCCACTAGCGCTACCTTGCACTTTCAGAACCTCCTACGAAGGTCGTCATCCCAACAGCTCCCCTCCATGGGTACCGTAAGACTATTTGGAGATCCAAAACTCATCACGGACTGCTTCCAAGAATCTAGATATGCTATTCATTGAGAGTTTTCAGGCCTTCTTCAAGGTCAAACGTGAGTTCTAGGACATTTTTTAGCTCTTATATGCATCCTTAGTTGATTACAGGATCTTCTTTCTATTTTAAGACCACCATGGAGCCTTCTTCTACCGAGACAAAGCCCTTGACCACGAATATTATGGCATAAGGCACTACTATCAAACTCAAGGGCACGAAAAATTACATGCTCTAGTCTCGATCTTTTATGGTGTTCATTGATGGTCAGAGGAAACTCTACATTTTGACTAATGATACTTTAGATGAAAAGGATAAAGAGTACGACAACTGACAGACTAACACCTATTTGGTTATCAACTAGATGACCAACAGTGTTGAGGCTTACATTACCTCAAATCTTCTTTACAAAAATACGGCCAAGGAAATGTGGAAGGATCTCGAGCAAACATACTCCCAGAAGAAGACAAAGTCACGCCTTGCAAACATTTACAGGTGAATCTGGTCGGCATCTCAGGGTAATTCCACCCTCATCGAGTACTACATGTATCTATCTAGCATGTATGAGGAGCTTGCAATATTCCAGGCCTCATGTTGCACCAAACAGATACAAGAACGTTCTGACTGGCAGACATACCGCTTACTTGATGGCATGTATTCTAGATACCATGCAGCGAAGGAGCAATTTCTTATATCAGACATGCTGCCAACAATGAATGCCATCTTTGGCCAACTTGAGGAGCTCAAGATATCCGCTGCCTGTCTTCCCGTCTTACCTTCAACAGAGAACTTTTCACACATCACCTCATCTGGGTGAGGAGGCAAATACGGCTTGCGAGGAGGACGTGGTCGTGATCCAAGTCGTTGTCGTGGATAGGAATCTGGATGAGGCCGTGACTTTGGTCGTGGTCGTGGGCGAGACTCTACTACCCCATGCACTCACTGTGGTAGGTGGAACCACCTGACTGAACGATGTTGGCAGAAGTTTGGCGTACCTTCTTATCATACAAATAATACTTACGAGGATGCCTATGATGTGGAAGATGCATCGCCTACCTCCGGTGGCAAGACTGTTCATCTTAATGATGCAGATCCTAATGTAGATCCTTCAGACTCCAGGGCCTACCACCACTAGTAACACTACAACGGCTACTTTGGCCACTCCTTCAGGTACAATAGTCAACTCTGCTATCACTCATACTCCATCTTGGATTATTGACTCTGACGCCTCTACTAATCTCAATGGAGAAGGTAGTCTGCTCACCTCTTCCATACCATCTACCTCTGTGAAGTCAGTTCGAGTTGCTAATGGGACTCAACCACATATTACTACTATCGGAATTATGGAATTCTCTTCCAAGCTTTGACTTTCAGGGGTTCACCGTGCTCCTGATTTTCCTCTTAGCTTGCTGTCAGTTCACAAGCTTTGTGTTGAGCTTCATTGTCATGTGATATTTGATGAGTCTTGTTGTTATTTTCAGGACATTTGGACGAGGTAGATTTTTGATGGGGTCATGAGAATAACAACCTATATTACTTGACATACCCTCAGACTCCAATTTTGTTGGTGCTGCATCTTTCTCTGAAGATCCGCTCCTATGGCATCTGCGCCTTGGGCATCCCTCTGCCAAGGCCATCTCCATGATGTTTCATGAACTCTCTGCTCTGAAGCCCTTTTAGTGAGAGGCATGTGAGTTCAGGAAACACCATCGAACTTCGTTTCCTGTTCGTACTGAGTCTCGTAGTACTGCTGCTTTTCATCTTGTTCACTGTGATGTTTGGGGTCCTTGTCTGATCCACACATTAAGTGGTCATCGCTATTTTATAGTTTTTGTTGATGATTATAATCAATCTTCTTGGGTCTATCTAATAAAGCAGCGTTCGGAGATTAATCAAATTGTCAGAAATTTCTTTCAATATGTTAAAACTTACTTTTATAGCATTATTAAGATCATTCGTACCGACAATGCTCTTGAGTTATCCCAACATGACTTGACCTCTTTCTTTGCATCCGAGGGAACTGTTCACCAAACATCATGTCCATATACCTCACAACAGAATGGTATAACTGAGAGGAAACTCCAACACTTGCTAAATATTGCCAGATCTCTTCTTAGTCAAATGAGTGCTCCTAAACAATTTTGGGGAGATGTTATCCTTACTGCACTGTATCTCATCAACCGTGTTCCTTCATCTGTTCTCAAAGGGGCAACTCCATTTTCCTTACTTTATCCTACCGAGTATCCTTTTCCTACACCTCTGCGAATTTTTGGTTATATTTCCTTTCTTCATAACTTTCATGTAGCTGACAAATTACCCTCTCGTGCCATCAAATGCATCTTTCTTGGGTACTCTCATACCCAGAAAGGCTATCGCTGCTATGATCCTGTTGGGCGTCGATACTATGTATCTGTTGATGTCACCTTCTTTGAGCAAACAAGTTATTTCACACAGTCTGTGAGTAACATTCCTCTGGACCTCCCTCCTCCACCAATCGTCTATACTCTTCAGCGTACCTCTATACCTTCTACACTAGTGTTTGTACCTTTTCCTGTCCTTTTTATGCAGGATGATATGACCACTTCGAGTGCTCCCACCAATGCTATCTCGGATGTACCTTGGGAGCTTCCTATAGCTCTATACAAGCAAAAAAGGAAATGTACGTATCACCCCATGTCACATTTCACTTCTACAGATGGTTTATCTAGTTGTGACAAGAGGTTTGTAGATGCTCTGAATGCTATTACCGTTCCAAGAGATCATTTCAGTGAAATGCAAGATCGTGGTTGGCGACAGGCCATGGATGAGGAGATGTATGCACTTACCTCCCGAGGTATGTGGGATCTTGTGTCGTGCCCCCCCGGGAGTTTGCCCTGTGGCTTGTCGATGAGTCTTCATGACCAAACAGTCGCCTGATGGTTCTATTGATAGGTTGAAAGCCAAACTTGTTGCCAAAGGTTTCGCACAAACCTTTGGAGTTGATTATTTTGAGACCTTCTCACCTGTTGCCAGGACGGGGTCGATACGTACCATTCTCTCTATTGCTGCCAACAAGGCTTAGCCCATTTATCAACTTGATGTGAAGAACACCTTTCTTTATGGTGATCTTGAGGAGGAGATCTACATGATGCAACCGTCGGAGTATGTAGTCAAGGGGGAGCATGTATGTAGACTACGCAAGGCCATTTATGGCCTGAAGCAGAATCCAAGGGCGTGGTTTGACATGCTCACTACGGACATCAACACACTTGGTTTTCATAGGACAACATCTGACTACTCTGTCTTTGTTAGACGGCGATCTACTGGCACGATCATCCTTGTTGTCTATGTTGATGATATGGTTATCACAGGAGATGATGTAGATGGTATTTGGGAGACCAAGGCCTTCCACCATAAGGTCTTTATCACGAAAGATCTCGGCTAACTTCGTTATTTTCTTGGCATTGAAGTAATTCACATTATAGAGGGGCTCCATCTTTCACAGATAAAGTATTGCCTCGATATTCTGACTGAGGCAGGACTTCTTGGATGCAAGCCATCTGGCATCCCTGCAAAAGTCAGAAAATATTCAACATTTACTGATCCAACTTTTGAGGATGCAACACGATATAAAAGCTTAGTGGGAAAATTACTCTATCTCACTGTTACTAGGCCAGATATATCATATGCTGTGAACAAAGCCAGTCAACATATGGAGAAACCTCTTTACAGTCATTGGCAGGATGTTGTTTTGATCCTTCGGTATTTGAAGGAATCTCCCGGTTGGACTTTTCTATGGGGTGAAATGGACACACTAATATCTCCGCCTATACATATTCTGACTATGCTAGCTCTCCTGAGGATCGTCGATCCACTACATGATACACCATGTTTGTTAGGGATAATCTTATCACTTGGTGAAGCAAGAAGCAGACAGTGGTATCCAGATCCAGTGCAGAAGCAGAATACAGGGCAATGGCTCAGGCCACATGTGAGATCACATGGCTTGTTTCTTTCCTAACAAAACTTGGCATGTCAGTTGCCACTCCTGTACCCTTATACTGCGAGAACAAGTCTGCCACGTACATCGCCACCAATCCAGTTTTCCATGAGCGGACAAAACACATTGAAGTTGATTGCCATTTTATTCGTGATGTAGTACGAGAAGGACGAATCAACATTCCACACATCTCCACTGAACTTCAACTTGCAGACATCCTCACAAAGGCTTTTCCAAGGAAGCGCCTAATGTACTTAGTATCCAAGTTGGGCATGATCGACAGATATGCTCCAACTTGAGGGGGAGTGTTATAATTATTATATTACAATTATTTGTAACCTTTTGGGTTCTGTAACCCTTAACCCTTAGGATTCTGTAACCCCTCAGGGGTATTTATGTATTATTCCTCTTGTACTCTCTAGGATTTTCTCTCTATATAAGAGACCCTAGCCCTATGGAATAGATATCCCATTTGTCTCTCTTCTCCACAAAGTTTATATGAAATAAGATAATTTGCATAAATATATATCTTTGATTAAGGTTATTAATGTTTTAAATCAAAGTTATCTTGCCTTTTAAACTCTAAAAGTCCATTCCATTATTCACTTTCAAAGAAGAGATATATTCACTGATATATCTCTAGCAATATATGAGATCTCCTTTTTACCTTTTTTACATCGCAATAATGTGAGAAGCTGTAACTCACATAAAAAGAAGCGGGAACCCATTCCGCCTTGCAAGTCAAACTTGCATTTCCAAATTCGGTCGCTAATACCCGGTCCCACAACCCCTAGGGTGATGTTGACTCGTTATTAATTGAATCAAACGTCAATAGGAATACAACTCGCTATGCGTAATCTGATATCTCCTCAATAATATCGTGAATTCATATTGGGGTTACTATGCATACAACCTTACTCTTTTGAGAAGCAAAGAGCTTGATCCATGTGCGCTATATGTAGAAGTTGTCACTTCAAACATGTGTCTCCAACATACAATACATGATGACGGAACCCTTTGCCTTGACAGGAGATCATGGATGTCATTTATATAACCCATTCAAATTTTAATTAATCATCATGAATCATATTCATAATGGTTAATTATTTCAAGGGAATTACATCTCCATTCATAATGGAGTGTGTATTTTTAATTGGAACTAATTAGTTTAACCATATTAAATTAATCAACAATTTAATTCAATCAACCAACAAGCAATTATGATTTGCTTGATATTACCATCCAGTAAAGCTCTCACAAGTACGCATTAGTTTGTATATTACTAATTAGAGTACAACTTGACTTGCTCATATTATTCTTTTCTAAAAAATGGATCCGGCCAATACACACAAGTTATGATGGGAGGGATTATTTCCTTGACATGCAAGGCACTCATTAAGTAACCAAGCCAACATATCCAGACTAGACACATTCACCATTCTAATTGAGAACAACACAAAATAATATCATTGCACTTGCAGTTTTATCGATCAACTTTAATGATCGGTATTATATATATACTAATCACTCACAAATATTAGGCATCTTAAAACACTTTTGAGATCCTAATTTTCTAAGCATATCAAGCAAACGTATTATTGATTTTGCATGTAAAATTTGTCCTACAACTATTGTAGGATAAACTAGGGATTTGTCATGAAACATACATTCAACGGTTATTGATGTTTAGTCAATTATTTTCATAAATATTAAGAATCAATTTAATCAAGGCAAATTCATAATTTCATGATTTACATTGAATGATAAACATATTAAGCAAGAAAACTTGATGATCCAATCATCATCCGACTCATCGCAACTAAATATGGAATATCTAGAGAAAATAGAGTCAGAATCACACTAAATAAATTCTTGCAGTTTGCTGATTAATTCTATAATTAATTAATTAATTATTTCATATTTCATGACATGAAATAGTAAGGAAAAATAAATTTCTTACAAATATGTGAATACGTGCAAAAACAATCTCATCGTGAGAACTTTTCAAATTTTAATTCATGCACTTTTGGTGTCATTAATTGGCTACTATTTCAGGGACATAGTTAAACATTCTAAATATATTTTATTATTAGAAAAACATCCAAACAGTGCATAAAAACATGCTTTTTCATTTAGCAAAAAACAATTCAGACCTTACATCATATACACAAACCACGAGTCCCCATGCAACCAATATAAAAAATCTTGTTCCTTAGGATTTCAGATCACATCCACTACCTTTGACTAATGCTCTAATACCACTTGAAGGCTCAGGTTTAGGACTTAGTGCATCATGGAAGTATGAAGATCACATCATACGCGACAAGGAGAAACTAGTCATACTAGTTGCTCGAGAATAGTGAAAATTAAAAACTCTAAAAGAAATGAAACTACATGATTCGATAACACTTCTTAAATCATTTTATCAAGATCACAAACAAGTTATAGGAATACCTCTTAAAGCATAGTTGTGATCGTTGTCACTAAAGTAAGAGACCTCCTGTCTCAAATCAGATCTGAAGGAGGTGACAGTTGCGAGCACGTAGATGAGACATGTGCTTCTCGCAATCCAAATTGAATATCCAAACAATAAATCTCCTGATTTCATCTCATGAAATCCAATGTCTTCTTCACGAGCAAGGTGCATCGAAGAAGATGGATATCCATGAGCATTCGATCCGGCAGCACAACGACGTGTCAACGACAACAATATTCTTTAGGCCAAGATGTGGACGACCACACTTGATAGAGAGAGAGAGAGAGGAGGCGTGTAGAGAGAATGGAGGAGAGAGTTTGCTCTTGCAATTATGTAGTCTAAAAAGAAGAGCTAGGGTTGCTCTTTCTTTTATAACAAATTGGATGTCCATGGATCCTAATCCATGTGCTCATAAAATCAATGATTTAGATTATTTTATGCTTTCAATCAATAGTCATGATTTTGTTGCATAAATTTGTAACAATAATTATTGTAAAATAAATCAAATATGTTGTAAATATTTTACAATACGTTAGATTCAATTCAAATCAATCTCAAGGGGATTTAAAGAAAGAGGAAAAGATCCTTTACCTTAATAGAGGGGACGACCATACATGGAATTGGACTCCTTGACCGTCCCCCTCTTAAAGGGGAAAGTGTTCCTCTTTTTCCTTAGTTGAGAGATCTCAAAACTCTCCATAAATCTCACATGTACAACAATAATTGTTGCATAATTATTCACAAAATAATTCCAAATTATTTTGTGATAATTTCAATCATGCCATTGACAATTGTGAATCGTATTCACAAATCCAATAAAATGTAAATTGTATTTTTAATTAATTGTTCAATGTAAATCCAATACACATCAACATTTAATTCATAAATACTATTTACAATTATCTCTCGCTAATATATTATAAATCACATTTATAATATATATGATTAATATGGATAGTTATATCCACATTATTCATATCATTGATAATTAAATCACATTTAATTATTATATATCGCCATTCTCATGTACATAAAATTAAATCACATTTAATTATTATATATCGCCATTCTCATGTACATAAATTATCATGAATCATATTCATATTATTCATGATAATTAAATCACATTTAATTGTCAATTTCCCAATGCTCAGATATATTATTCAACAATGAAATTATTCTTTAACTCTTTCAAGATTAATGCGCTTTCTCTGTGAATACTTGGAGATAAGGACATGACGATTGTACGTTCTACCTATAGTGACTTAGATGTTGAGATCATATCTCAAATCTAGATCTCGAGAACCTGTCAAAGATGTTTGATTAAATCAATAACCATAAATCTAATCTTCTCATTGTATCTGAATTGTATTCAGATCAATGTCCAATATTTAGACTAAGATTAGATTAGTTCTCTACTAAGAGGAGTCACTAAAATCCGAACCTATTTCATTACTCCCTCAAAATGGGAGCATCATGATTGTACAATCGTCTATGATCACATCACCCTCGCATATTCCTTATACCCATACATCCTACATACTGGAAGACTTAGAATAAACCTGAAGTTTTAGATCACTTTTAGACTGTCTTCTTCAGGGTTTAATCATTAAGTTTCTCATTTGATTATTAGGAGTTAGTATCGATCATATACTTTCCAAAGCATATATCATTGATGAAACATGAAAATCGCCTCTTTAATAATAAGGAATTGTAGTATAGAAGATGAAATTCGGTCGATTAAAACCACAATCTTTGAATATTGTGGAATATTTTAACTTGGAAAGATACCAAGGTCGAACATAGGGACATGAGCCTTTTCATCTATTTATATAAAATATCTATTAATTCTTGAATGATTAAATTCATAAGGTTCTAGGCCTTCATATGCACAAATGACATGATGTAGAAATGATGCAATAGTGCAGATAGAATCACAAGACATGATGCATGTATTTTTATTTGGTTTTTAATGCAATTAAAAGTGAGATGCCATGCGTGCAATATAAGATGAGATGAAACAGATAAACATGCAAAAGAAGATGTACATATATCCTTAAAATTATAAAATCAATGAGCTATCAAATAAGCATTTAATTTAGAGACAAATTACGCAATAAGAATAAATTATGACACTTAAAACGAGAAGCAGTAGACACTATAGATCTAAAAATTATCACAATTAATCTTGTGTCAAATCATGAAATTAATTATACCATAAGATAGAGGATAAAATATGTAACACAATGAAACCGAATAATGGAAAACAGAGTCTATATGATCAAGATATGCTAAATGGAATGCAAAGGCATAAATGTAATAAAAATGCATGAAAGTAAAAGATAAGTATTATAAATAGACCCCTCAAGGGACCTATTTGTAATTTGCAAAAAATGGAGGGGTCGAAATGTAATTTTTCATTGTAATGCAACGACATTTTTACAATTATTGAAAACCGATCGAGCCTCCTGCAAAATTCCCAAGCGCATACGTAAGGCATGCGCTTGGAGGACCTGATTGTAAATCTTGAAATTCGAGGTCTCTCTTGTAAATAACCTAGTTCCTCACATGCCCCGCACGTGAGGGCGAGGCTGGGAGCTAGGCATGGACATTGTGAGTGGCTCGGGCTACGTGGTTGAAGGGGGTGCTACGTGACTTGGTTCGGGCCGCCCGAGCCTAGAGGGTCGTAACAAGCGACGTGGAGGCATTAGAGTCGTCAGGTCTAGTTGATCGAACAATACCTATACACACATCTTCCTCCTTCTCCGCCTCGTGATGGGCGGTGATATCTGGGCTCCGACGAAGCAATTGGGGCTTCGCCATGCTCCTCCATGCGCCCTGAAGATCGAGGATCGATCCAGAGGCATTGACATTGAAGCTCAGATGATGAGGGATAGCCAGAGAGATCTGGATCAACGTAGCAATGAGAGTTCATCGAAGGTGGAGCTTTGGAACTAGGCTCCAGCAGAAGTCCATCCATTGAAGGAAGAGGTGATCTGCAAATGTTATTTCATAGCCGAAGAGTGCATAAAGTGTGTGCAAGTGAGATGGATGATGTGGAGTCCCATGGAGGTGGTTGGAGCAGGAGACCAAGGTCTTCATCTTCGACGAAGCAGAGGTGAGGTGGGGTGAAAGTGATCAGGTCATGGAGAAGAGGGAAGGGCGATCGAAGGTGTTGGCGAGTGGAGGTCTGGTGAAGGTGGAGGTGAGTCTAATTGATGGTGAAGGTGTGTGTGTGTGTAATTAAAATGGAGAAAATGAAAGAAAAATAGGGAACGAGTACCTTGAGGGTTAAGGAGGAAGGAGATGGATGGAGGCTTGGGATGAGCATCCGGAGACACTCAGGTCGTCGCTCGAATCCGATCAGCAACGTCTGAGAGCTCAGATGTCGTCGGAGAGGCAGAGCTCACATGGTTGACGCCATGGATCACGCCTAAGGCTGGGGTTGTCATTGCCTCAACATCGAGCCACTTCGCTATCACTAAAGGATGTAGGAAGCTAGAACTTAACCCATTGAGTAGTGGATGGGGAATAAGTGAGGCAGAGGGGGTTGGTTTATAGGTGGCGGAGTTCGGACGTTATGAAGGTCGTGGGGGAGGTTTGCAATGGCAGTGGGGAGAAATGAAGATGAGGTACGTGTCAATGATGGGTGCGTGAGAAAGGTAGATCGAAGGGATGTATGAGGGCATCGTTAGGTTATGGAAGGGTGGACTGAGGTGGAGGCGATAATAGGAAGGGTGTGGCAGGGTTGTGAGGTGTAACGCCTAGGAGGGAAGGCGTTAGAGGTGAAAGACGAACAAGGACAGTTGGATGTTACGATCCAACGGTCGAGATAGAGGCACGGACGAAGGGTGCATATCACATCCTGCATACTGATCGAGTGGTTGTGATTGAAGCAGATGTAAACGGCTTAGATCAGATCAGAAGATCTTGATCTAAGGGCGCAAGATGAGGCGGTGATGAATGGTCCTGATGTGACTCGAAGGATCGCATCCAAAGACGGAGAATGAAGCGGATTTTATTAAAGGGCCAGACCACGTGGCTTGATCAGAGGGTGCTATGTGGCCTAATGAAAAAATAGAAAATAGGAAAATCAAAGAAAAATAAAAAAGAAATAAAAGAAAGAAGAACTAGCAAAAAGTCAAAACATGAAAGTTCTAGATCTCGATGAGATCTACAAGTTTCATGTTAACCAAAAAGTAAAAGGTCATTTGTGCAAAAAAAGAATTTTTGCAAGTATTTTTAATGATTAAAAACACTTAATTATGTGGTTTTGATATTTTTTGTCTTTTAATTTCTTTTTGAAACCAAAATAAATATATACAATAATTAACCTAATTTTTAGGGATTTTTAATAAATAAAATAAAGAGAAGTGTTAGTAATTAAATACAATAATTAGGGTTAGATATTTAGTGTCAATTATACACAGATTACTTACAATATAATACGAGTTAATATTAGGGATTTAATTGTGAATTTATTGAATTGTTTAAGTTAGGAGAATAATAAATGGATTTTAGCATGATTTATCTGAGATTCATCAATCATACCTAGGTATCAATCATATACTTTCCAAAAGCATATATCATACCTAGGAATTCAGTCAAGCTTCCAAATCGAGACGACCATGCACGGAATTTGATCCCAATATCTCATGAGTGAGCCCATATCTTTTGGTTTAGTAATGAATCTGTATGATCCCTTTAAGAGATCGTATTACTCATATGCCCATATATGCACAGTTGCTCGCTGGTGTATAGACCTTGAATAGGTCATCAACCTATCGGTCTGCAAAATGTACACACTCAGACATATAGTAATGCATATGTCTTCGGTCAGAGGATGCATACCTATATCGTGATAATATACGATATAGGTCTTGGTTATCTCGGTCTCGCTAAGTCAACTATTTGACCTAACTTATTTAACGCCTCTGAAACTCTATTCCTATGTAGAGGACCTGCATCAAGAGGTTGGTCAGATATCAACCTTTAGTGAAGAATTACCATCTTCTTCTCAGACTGGAGATCCTTTCTTAATAATCATTTGATGGTGCTTAACGAGTCCTCAATCTAACTCTTTAGATATCATTGATGAATCCATGATTCAATAACTTTTCTATCGCATTTTGTCTTAAAACCTTTAATAAATGCATGCAAATATTCATTAATTTTCATCTTTTAACAAATCCTCATTCATGAATAAATAGTCACTTTTAAGCATCAAAATCATGTAAATAAATAAAGAACAAAGAAAAAAAGAAGGCAGATTGGATATATGTATATATGTATAATATGACTTATAAATATAAATATAACTGCAAGGTATATTTATAGCCTAACTCTCGAGACCAAGTCAGCATGGATTGGTCGACAAACCAAAAAGTAGGGGGAGATAAGGAAAGAAAACCATAAAAATAAATTAAGACACATCTCATGTACCTCTCACTATTTATCAAATAAATACAAAACTTCAATGATTTTTAATTAATTCATATATACATATTTTTCACCAAACTCTTTTCCTAATTATTTCTAAAAATGTATATAAAAATATAAAAATAAGTTAAAAATATTACCCTGTATATATGCCAAGAAATCCAGCCTTTAAATTATCAAAATCTCAACTTCCGCACATCATAACTTCTTCATACGAACTCCAATTTCACTCTACTCAACTTTAAAGTTCATAAAATAATATTCTCTAATTAATAAAGGTGGTTTCATCGAATTCGGAGTCTGTTTGCAAAAAGTCGGTTTTGGGACCAAATGACACCGGGGTTTCTAGGCTATTTATTTATGTAGCATACATTATTTATAGTTTTCTTAATTTTATAATTTTTAATTATTTTCATGACCTTGTAATTTAACTCTAATTTATTTCATAATTTTTGGAGCTTAATTATTATTTTAATAAAATAAAAAACCCTAAATTATAGGTAAAATTGAACTGGCTAGATAATACCTGTATTTATTAGTATATGTAAACTATTTTATTAAAATCCCTAAAAATTCACACAACTCTTATTTATTGTTCTAATAATTAATAAAATATAAAATTAATTTTTAGTTATTTGTTTATTAAATTAAAAATCCAAAACCTATTTATATATACATATTTATTAATATAATATTTATATTTCAAATAATATTTATTATTTATAAAAAGT
The DNA here is from genome assembly GCA_037367405.1 of Ottelia alismoides. Lineage (NCBI taxonomy): Eukaryota > Viridiplantae > Streptophyta > Magnoliopsida > Alismatales > Hydrocharitaceae > Ottelia > Ottelia alismoides. Next base: position 60,043 of record JAZKJV010009649.1, on the reverse strand, counting down.
AATTACTCCATAAATTAGATAAATAATTTATTTACATTTCTTGTATTTATACTTAATAAAATAACTTTATTTACTATTTAATATTGAATTTACAAGCTTTTTTTCTCATCTGGCCAACCTGGTTCATCTTCTCCAAGAAGCCGGTATCACAGTCTGTTCTGACCAGCCGACTTCAACCATTTCTCCAGCGCACCTCGTAACACTTCCCAATGATCCAATCCATTGATTTAAATCTCCTAACAACCTACATGCTCGCCAACCTTTAGATTCAACTTGGAGAGCATGCCACCTGACTATATAAGCCCCTAAAGGTCACCATTCGTAACTAACTTTCCAACCACCTGAAGCTACCAGCTCCAGTGGCCGACCCCTGACCTTCTCCACCTCGCTCCGCCTCACTCCGGTGGTGACAGCACCTGAAGGCCAACTCGCGTGAAAGAAGAAGCATCGGAGGAGAAGTTCCAAGGTTGATCCCATCCTTGCATCACCGCCACCGTGCGTCCAGCTCCGACGAAGGTCGACCGTCGAACAACCTTAGAGGTAAATACACCTCTGAAATCCCAGACCTATTCCTTCATCTTCATCACATTTTATCTCGATTGTCGTGCCCTTATTAGTGTGGTTAAGATCGTCACTAGGACGCTTAACCTTCCCACTTAAACGTCCAACCTTTAAATCACCTTAAGTCATTCAAAAATCAATCAAAAATCCATTTCAAAATCATGTCTTCCTTTCATTGTATATCACGCACATACCATTTCGACTAGAACTGCCATTTTGGAGCTTGCAAATCTATTTCCCTTGGGTCGATTCTTTGCGAATCGAGCATATACATTTCTTATCTGCAGGTTTGTCTTCAATCAGGAGAGAAAGCATAGCATCTGGAGGCTTTGATCTTCACAGAAAATCACCTTCAAAAGAGGTGTTCCAATCCAGCTCAACGAGGCTCTCAACTTCATCACGTTTCCACCGCCGCTCAGAGCAAACTCCGCCTGATGACCACCGCGGGCGAGCTCGAGGGTTAGATGAGCTAACCCTCTGGCCCCGCCGGAGCTCCAAATCCTTCGTCAGCTGATCGTGAAAATTCAGGGAAGAAGCCACGTTCGTCAGCCAACGAACCGTCCAAGAAACTCGAAGAACTCCAAACGCTATAGGCTGATGACGCGTGTCCTCTACGGATGGTCCAGATTGCGCTTCACGTTCTAATCTCCGTCGTCCAAGCCGAAACGGTGGAAAAATTGCATCTTCAACCCAGAGGGCTTCCCGAACTTCAGTGTACTCCAAAGGTTTCCAGTATTTGCATTTAGGTCCCCGTGTAGGGACCTAAATGTAAAACTTTTTATTTTCTTCACAGAACAGTCCCTGTCAAGGACCATTTTGCAATATTTTTTGATACTTTTTCCTGCCCTTATACCCCTGAGCTGTAGGGGATTGTTAGACCTATTTTTGACCTCATTTTTTTGTAGATTTTCTTGGGGTAGTTAGACAACTACCTCCGTAAGCTTTTCATTAATTTTTCGTGTATTTTTCTTGTGTTTTTATCGTGTTTTGATTCGTCGCAAATCATCTCCATTTTGTTTTGTTTCGTGTGTAGTTCGAGCCCGTTGCTCGTCCCGTTCACCTACTATATAGTATCATCTATTTTCACCTATTTTCCACCTATTATATAATAAATAAATTGTGTGAAAAATACTCCTTTGAAAAATAAATAAAATTGGAAAAGATTAAAATCAGATAAAAAATTAAAATTCTATAAAAATTATCGTATCTTTGATTGCCACCAGTAGAGATAAAAAACAATCAAAAAAAATCTTCTTTTAAAAAAATTAAGAATACCCTATTCTGCCTCCTTGTGTTCGACCCAAGCAGACTTACCTGGATAAATAAATAGTGTAGGTTTTTCTTAAAATACCAAATTTGTTTGATCGACTGGAATTTCTTTACGGTTTTTCTACAACCGACAACTTTTTCTTCTAAAAAGCCGTAAACCGATTTTAGCCGCCATCAAAATGGCGTCGTTGCCGGAGAGGCGTTAGAGTATTTTGTTTTTTTACGTTTTTTGTGATTTTATTTTCTCTCTTCGTTTTCTTTTTGTTTTTCGTAGTTTTTCTTCGAATTTTCGTACGGCTTTTCTCGACTCATTTCTCGATCGTTTTATTTAAGCCGCTAATCAAGTTTTGCAGTGCCTGTAGGATCAGCCAATTTCTTAGGAAGCCGAGTCAGTTGAAAGAGTAGAGGCCGACTCCTTCTTTACGAGTCGGCTGTAGAGGGCAGAATTTGATTAATGTAATTTTAAAAAAGAGAGAGAATTGAGAGAGAAACTGTATTGAACTATAGTAGAAGGGGTCCACTAAAGACATCCCGACATGTAATCCCCCCCATTTGTTTAGGGGTCTGATTCGCCGGGTATCGTGTATTCGGTGGATCAGGGCACCCACCGCGGTTTTCTCGCCTTCTCGCTTTTTCCACGGCTTTTTCTATAGATGCTTGCTTAGGTTTTTTTTATTCTATCTGAATGTGCGTATGTAGTTAGTTTTAGGAATCACAACCTAGGTGCATGAATTTAGGATTTTTATAAAAAAAAATCAGTAGATGTTTGTTTGAAAAAATCCAAAAAAATTACAAAACCACAAAATAAAATCAGGACTGCTAAAGATATCTGACCTAAAAACTGTAACGATTCATCTCATTTGGGAGAGTAATCCCCGCACATCTTCTCAGAGTGCACGAGCGAGAGACGACCCATAAGGTTAGAGCCAAAACCCTGTATTTCCCGCGAAATACTACTTAGTCTATACACCTGATCATTGTTCCTCAGTGGGTACGCTCGGGTAGCTGGAAACGGTCCGGATTTACTTAGCAGAGTGGGAGGTTTAGAGGACACTGCACAAGGCTTCGTCCTCAAGTAACACGGGTAGCTGGAAATGGTCCGTACTTACTCCCATACTGGCTGAGTGCAAGTGATTTTCTGTAAGGACTCGGGACAGTGTTTCGGAGAAATTATCAGGCACCTATCAGCTTGCTTCAGCTCGCGATAATCGATCGGACTTGTTTGTAACTACAACCCTAAAACCGACAAGATAACAGACCGAACCCTTACGGTCTTCATCGGGTGGTGTTGGTGAAAGCGGGGTTTGCTTTGTACTTGCTTGCGGGGCGTGAGTTACCGTGGCTTTCGCATTTATCCCTCTTATTTGAATCGCAAATTATGCTCTCCCGATCAATCTATTGATATCGAAGATGACGTCTCAGTGGCTTTTCTGCTCAGACTCTGTGAGCTTTCGACCGTCCACCGTCAATCGTACATCTTCACAAGCTTGGGATAACTCTCTTTCCAAGTGGGTCCCATCTGATCTCGAGAAGAGTCAGACCCAGACTCCCTCACCTCCTGGCCAGAATATTGAGAAAGACCCTTGTCTCAATACATCTATATCTCCAGCCGATTTTTTGCTAAGTTCTCACGAGAGCTTTTCTTTCACAGACGATCAGATGGCTCGCGGCAAAGGACCAGCAGCTGACGAGAGGCCACCAGCTGAGGAGCATTACTAAGGAAGACCAGACTCCGCAGATATCATGACAGGGATTCTCGACATGCTCCAACAGATGAATATACAAATTCAAGAACAATTCAGAACTCAGAATGAGTTGCGGGCTGAAATAGCCGCGCTGCGAGCAGGGGCCGGGAACCAGTTACCGCCTGCAGTGGTTCCCGCTACTTTACGGGATGAGTATGACCTGGGCGCTAGAACGCTCCATCATTGGATTCGGCTACCGCCGAATCAAGGGCCATACGAGTTGAGACCGTCCTTCATATCACTGCTTCCCAAGGTCTACGGGAATGCCGCAGTTGATTCGTTTACCTTTTTATAGCAATTCGAGATGATTTGCAGTACGGCTTGCTATCTAGGAGTTAAGCAGGAAGCTGTACACCTCAAGGCCTTTCCCTTTGCCTTAGCCAATAAGGCACTTTACTGGCTGATTCACCTGGGAAGGGAAATCTCTACATGGGACGATCTGAAGTCCACTTTCCTGCGTAAATATTTTCCTCTGGGAAGGACGAACATGATGAGGAGTCAGATCTCCAATTTCACACAGCTTCCACATGAGTCTTTCCATGAGGCATGGGATAGATTCAAAGACCTTACGGAGAGATGCCCGCATCATGAAATACCGATGAAGGTGTAAGTGTAGAATTACTTCGGAGGACTCCAGCCGGACATCCAGGGGATCATGAGTACCGCATGGGCGGCAGTTATTTGAACAAGGACGTCGAGTCAGTCTGGGCCATCTTCGAAGGGATGGCTGAGAACTCGAGAGTCGTCGACTCTACTCAGGCATTTCAGAAAGCCCCGTAGCCACCACATCACCGAGAGCATCACACGGTGGCTAATATTTCAGACTCTGAATCAAACACCAACATGAGATACATTAGCGAGAAATTAACGTTGGTAGACGTGATTCAGAAGCAAGTCCAGGACTTACAGCCCCTGCGAGAGTTGGAGAAACTCTCATTTCTACCGCAGCAGCTGAGTGATCTTTCGAAGAAGGTTTCTGAGCTCCAACTTCAGTACCAGCAGAGCCAGTCTTCTTCGACCGTACAACCAGCATAGAGGATCTTATCCGCTCCACCCACCCGTCAGGTTCATTATGTACAGAGCGAGTCAGAGACCCCTCAGATTGATTGGCATGAGGATCAGTCTCATGCCAATCCCGACCAGATCACCAGTGCTGCAGAGATGGAGGTTGAGCCGCAAGCCACTCTCGAGATTAACGGGATTTGGTATACTCTGATTCAGCAACCGAGTATACCACATCATCATCAGCAGCCGTACGGTCATCCGCAACATGGACGTCCACATTTTCAGCATCGTCATAACTTCACGCAGCAACAGTCTTACCCGAATGTTTATCATCAGAGACCACAATCATATCAGCATCCTGCTCACTATTCACAGACTTATCCTTATCAGCAGCCGCATCAGTCTTCCTCCACACCGCAGAGATACTCTCAGCCTTCCACCTCTCAACAATACACACAAAGGTAGGAGAGAGGACCAGGCCAGGGCCACCACACCGAACCAGAGATGTCTTCATAGGTCGAGGCACTCAATCAGATCATGGATATGCTGAGTACGCTCCATATTGCACATAAAAATAAGATGGAGCAGGTTAACCGTCGTTTGGATGAGTTGACCGCACCGAAGACCACTTTTCCAGCCCAGCCTCAGATGAACCGGAACAACAAGAGGAGGCATCCAGATCAAGTAGATACTACAGGTAAGATCTCGTTTCCTTGATTTTTATCTAACTTCATTCATCTCAGGAGCAGTAGATCACCACGAGCACCTGCTAGAGTAGAGGAGAGGGCACTAGAGGAGCAGGAGCAAATCCATGAGCTGAAAGATTCTGATGCTGAGGAGGAAAACCAACAAGATGATGAGGACCACTTTCCAGATCCAAGAGACGGGAGCGATGCCGATACAATAGATATGGACACTGGTGAATCAGGCGATGACTTCACGCCAGATCAGGCAGATAATCCCAAGAAAAATATATCTTCCCCTGTTTTAGAGAGTTTTGTACATAATTCTGAAACTCTCGATGTACAAGCTGATTCCAGTATGAATAAAAATTCTGATTTTCTGACTTCTGACTTTGTTCCTTTTCCCGATGCTCTGTTTGGAAAAGGAAAGAAAAATAACAAAAAAACGTTGTGACTCCAGAGACCGAACATTTACTTAAAGATCATATATTTTTGAAGATCCCGCTTCATGATGCCTTAGATCATTTTCCTACGCTTAAGAATCAATTGAAAAATCGATGCACCACGCGTAGGAAAAAGAGATCCCGAACAGAGAAACATGTTTTGACTAAGGCTACATCTTGTGCTATTCAGAATAAGTTACCGAAGAAGAAGAAAGACCCAGGTGCACATTATGTCAGATGCGAGATCGCAAAAGCCGACTTCGACCGCACTCTCTTAGATAACGGTTCCTCAATCAATCTAATACCCTCGTCTTTACTTGATAAGCTCGAGTTAGGACCTCTTTACAAATCCCGCGCGATCCTTCAGTTTGCTGATAGATCTGTAAAGAGACCTAAGGGTATACTAAGGAACGTTATCGTAACCGTGCAGGGTCTGCAATTCCCAGTGGACTTTACGGTCCGGGACATGGATTGCCCTACACAGTTACACCTTACCCCAATCATTCTTGGGAGGCCTTTTTTAGAGACCGCAAAGGCTCTCTTCGATTATGATACAGGGAAGGTATCTTTTCGCGTCGAGGGTGAAAAGGTACATATAGAGATGGCGAGAGATTCAGACACATCTAGTGATGCATCTTCTGATTTTCTGAGTTCTTTAGCCACCTGCAATTACATGGATGAGGTCTGTCTTAACCACCTCGAAAGTTATCAAGTAGAGACCCAAGATTTCCTAGCAGAGGATGGGTCCGAGACTACAGTTGGCGGTTCTTTAGACGGTACTTTATATTTTAGTCTGGATGATGAGAAGCATAGGGATCAAACTTCTGAGGAGTTTAATGCAGATATTTCAGATTCAAAGACTGTACGAAATTCCTCCACTTCAGATGATCCAGAGATAGAGTTTTATTTAGCTGAGTTATTTTCCGCAGATCATTCTGAGGAGTCGGATGATGTTTTGAACATCTTCTGTAGTCCGACTTTAGAGCACATTGACATGGTGGATAATCAGAATGTCGATAAATCCACTACCGATACAGATCCCATTACTCATACAGAGGATGTTTCAGCAGAACCAAAATCTACCTTACCTGAGTTAAAGACTTTGCCACCAAACATGAAATATGCTTTCCTTGCAGGTCCACATCAACAGTTTCCGGTCATTATCAGTTCATCATTGACCGACGATCAAGAATCTCGTATGATGGAGATTCTAGAAAGAAACCTCAAGGCTATTGGGTGGACTGTATCCGATCTCCGCGGGATTAATCATGCTTTGTGTTCACATCATATCTATCTCGATCATGACAGCAAACCCTCCAAAGAGTTTCAGCGTAGGCTGAATCCGGTTTTACGAGAAGTTATCAAGAAAGAGATTACGAAACGGTACGATGCAAGCTTCATTTATCCCATCTCCAACTCTGAATGGGTCAGCCCATTACATGTTGTCCCGAAGAAGTCGGGAATTCAGATGGTTAAGAATGAGAGTAGAGAGGAGATGCCAAAGAGAGTAACCACGTTGTGGCGGGTGTGCGTTGATTATAGAAAACGGAACACCACGACGAAGAAGGACCACTTCCCTTTGCCTTTTATAGACCAGGTCATAGAACGGTTGGCAAGGAAAGAGTACTTATGTTTCCTTGACGGTTACTCTGGATACAACCAGGTATCCATTGCTCCTGAAGACCAGGAGAAAAACACCTTCACATGTCCGTTTGGCACGTAAGCCTTTAAACGGATGCCCTTTGGATTGTGCAACGCTCCTGCTACTTTCCATAGATGCATGCTTGCTATATTTGCGGACATGGTCGGTGATTTTCTAGGGGTTTTTATAGATGATTTTTTGGTCTATGGTGAGTCCTTTGACGATTGTTTAGCGCACCTAGATCAGGTTCTACAAAAGTGCTATGAGGTAGATCTCGTTCTGTCCTGGGAAAAGAGCCATTTATGGTTACTCACGAGATCGTGTTGGGGCCATGGAAGGAAATATCGATATCGATATCGTGTCGATATCGATATATCGCCGATATATCGTCGATATATCTCCGATATATCGCTATATCTAGGAATCTTTCTGAAGAAAATGACTGAAATCGGATATATAAATATATCAATTTCGATATCGGTCCCATGTCGATATCGATATATCGATGATATATCGCCGACATTGCCTTCCATGGTTGGAGCACATCATCTCCCAGCGAGGAATGGAGGTTGACCCTATAAGGTGGATGTCATCAAGCGCCTCGAACCACCATCCAACATCAAACAGTTACGGTCATTTCTGGGGCATGTCGGTTTTTGCCGACGGTTTATCCAAGACTTCTCCAAGATTTCCCGACCGTTAACTGAATTATTAGGCAAAGGCACCGAGTTCGTGTTAAATGATAAATGTCTTAATGCCTTCCTCACACTTAAAGACAAGATTATCAGTGCTCCTGTCCTACAGCCGCCTGTTTGGTCTCTACCCTTCGAAATCATGACGGATGCTTCAGATTTTGCGGTCGGGGCTGTATTAGGACAGAGGAGGAATGGACTTCCCATTGCCATCCACTATGCTAGCATAACCTTAGACGATGCTCAGAGAAATTACACCGTGACAGAAAAGGAGATGTTGGCAGTGGTATTTGCTCTAGATAAGTTCCAATCCTATCTTCTTGGCTCGAAAATCACAATTTACACAGATCACTCAGCTATCAGGTTTTTAATGGAAAAGAAGGATGCCAAGGCATGCCTTCTTAGATGGATTCTATTACTTCAGGAATTTGATTTGGACATTAAAGATAAACCCGGGGTAAAGAATGTGGTAGCTGATCACCTCTCCCGATTACAGACAGATCAGACTTCAGATGAGTACACGCCAGAGATCACAGAGATATATCCTGACGAGAGCATCTTTGCGGTTACCGAACTTCCGTGGTATGCAGATATAGTGAATTTTCTGGTCACACAGAAAAGTCCTTAGGGTTGGTCAAAAAACCGAGTTGATAAACTAGTTTCTAAGGCACGATACTACCACTGGGAGGATCCGATTCTTTTTCGTAAAGGACCGGATTGTGTTTACAGGCGTTGTATTCTTCAGGAGGAATATAATAGTGTCCTCACTTTGTATCATTCTTTAGAAGCAGGTGGACATCACTCAGGGAAGAGGACAATGCAGAAGGTACTACAGAGCATATTATGGTGGCCGACTCTTACTAGAGATGCCTACACATTTGTGAAGAGTTGTCCAGATTGTCAGAGAGCAGTAGGGACAGTCAGTGCTAGAGATGCAATGCCGATGCTTCCCGTCATTATTTGCGAGATCTTTGATGCATGGGGCATAGATTTCATGGGACCGTTCCCTTCTAGCAGCGGCTTTGAGTACATTCTTCTCGCTGTAGACTATGTTAGTAGATGGGTGGAGGCTATACCCGCACGAACCGCATACAGTAAGATAGTTTGCAAGTTCCTAAGGGAACACATTATTTCATGGTTCGGGATCCCATGTATTCTTGTTTCTGATGGGGGTAGCCATTTCATTAATAAAGAGGTGAAAAATCTAGTGAAGCAATACATCATTAATCACAGAGTAGCTTCTCCTTACCACCCACAGACGAACGACATGGCTGAATTTTCAAATAGGGAGGTGAAATCAATTCTCCAGAAATTAGTACGATCGGATAAGAAGAACTGGTCACTGCTTCTAGATCAGGTTCTTTGGGCATATCATACTGCATACAAAACTCCCTTAGGTACTTCACCATTTAGATTGGTTTATGGAAAGCCATGCCATTTGCCCGTAGAGATCATGCACAAATCTGAATGGGCCATTCGAGAAATTTTACTGGATATACAGAAAGCATGAGCCAAGAGAAAGATAGATCTGAATGAGCTGGTAGAGATTCGAAATCAAGCATACGAGAACACACTCATTTATAAGGACAAAGTGAAAAAATGGCATGACCGACATATTCGGCATAAGATCTTTGTCCCAGGATAGAAAGTCTGGTAGTTCAATGCGAGATTGAGAATTTTTCCTGGCAAATTAAAAAGCAAGTGGGAAGGACCTTACATAGTCAGAACGGTGCACGACAATGGAAGTATAGCAATATCAGATGTGTCACCTCGTGCAGAGCCGTTCGTGGTTAACGGGCATATGCTGAAGCACTTCATCAAGACTACTGATCATCTGGCCCATACTGAAGTGATCTATTTTGTACAGGAATCATGCTCATCCTTTCACTTCATCTCATCCTGTACAAATACTTTTGAGCCATTCGATTTCTGGAGATCCGCAACACTTGTATATTCTTCGTAGACCACAATCGCCCCCATTTTTGCTCGTCTTCTATGCTTAGGATACTAGATCCTAAGTATAGGGGGAATCGATTGTTCGCTGATTCACGTTTTATATTTTGTGTTGATTCTTTTGTATCCTTTCTTTTTCACAAATCACTGGTCGCCGATTTGTGACTACATTCTTTTCTATACTTAGGATGCCTTATCCTAAGTATAGGGGGGACCGAGTGATTTCGATGATTTCGTATTCTTTATTCCTTTTGATCTTTCATTGTATATTCTTTTTACTCAGTCATCCCATTTTTGCTCTCCCGTTATACTTACGATGACCTGATCCTAAGTATGGGGGGGTTGACTGACTTGTACTCTTTATTCTTTTTCACCCACTTTTACTTAGCACGAGTTATGTCCTTCTTTTTCTCTTTTGACGCTATGAGGACATAGCACAAGCTAAGTATAGGGGGGTGCGTATATATTGTATATATACTTTTGTCCATAACTCGTACTTTATGTATTTTCTATATCTATAAAATCCATAAAAAGTGGGTACGGGTTAATTTAAAATCCATATATTTATTTATTACTTATACAATCCTTGTAAATAAGCAAAATATGTTTAAAACTTGTATTTAAAATCTGTAATTAAAATCTGTAATTAAAATATGTATTTAAAATTTGTATATTACTTATTTAAAATCCTATTTATTAAAACATGTGTAAAAATCATTTAATCTTTGTAAAATCTTTTGTAGATAAAATTTGTAAAATACATTAGATATTTAACCCAAATAAAATATATCTTGTAAAATTCATGTACAAAAACTTGTTTATAAAATTCATAAAATCCATAAAAATATACAAAGTCCTAAAAGTCATAAAAATTACAAAAGCCTTAAAATCCATAAAATGAGTAAAATTCAGAAAATATACTTCACAAAAACATGGTTGCATTTGCATTCGTATTTTTCAGAATAAGTTTGATTTCTGGAACTAAGGATTGAGTCTAGTCTGAAGGATGGAGCTTGATCACGGCTTTTAACTTTCATTGTAAGGAAGCCTAGTTAGGATCTGGAATTTAGACTCTTCAGGTCTGTGACTTAAAATCTTTGGGTACCGTAAGACCATATTCGAGAAATCAAGTCATATGTGCTTAAGTAGACCATTTGTGTCATCCGTACAACTCTACACCAGTGAACCAATCTTGAACATATGCACTCTACACTTATCTCAACTCGCATGGAGTTACGAAGGGCATTACATCTTGGTAGTACGTTTCTATCCTTATCTTTGCGGCATTAACGTCTAAAGACGGGAGAGATTGGGGTTGCGATAGTTGCTTCGGATGAGGGAAGGATCTGCTGACACAATTTTTCTAAGACCTCAAAAAAGAGATGGAATAAAAAGATGCTATATCCGTCGAGGCACAAAAAGATGAATGCAGTGCAAGCAAATTACAAAGTCAAATCAAAGAAGAAGCCACCAAATATGACCACAATGGTCCAAGCTTCCACCAAAAATGCGTGCACATCTTAGTGGAGACTCAGCTACACCGGTTGAGCTTCACAAGGAGATGTGTCTACACTGGTCGCACTCCACTTCTTTTCTCATTCTTCTACTTTCTCTCTATATTCGATTGTGGATATAGCAGAACTGAACTCAGAAGGGAATACCTCCCTCCCCGAGGAAAGAGTAGCATGATGAGGAAGCCATAGAAGTGTATAGACGGAATGGATGGTTTCTTCATTTCTCTAAGCAGGAAGAACTAAATCAATTCACACGCTGTACAAATTGACTTCAAGGATGATAGAGTTTGCGATATGAATAAGTGAGTCTGAACTAGCTGATGAAGTGATCTCGAGTAAGGATTTGTGGAACTTGAGGACTGTTGAGGATAAAATCCTAATCCTAGTTAAGGCTCCGACAAAATGCTTGTTTCAGGCCCGATCAAGCTCTGTCCTTTGTCTGTTCTCATGAATTGGTTTAGGAAAACAAATTCATTCTAACTTTCTTTATTTTTCACTTACTTTTTCAAATAAGTGTTTGCTAAGGGATAAAGTTTAAGTATAGGGGGATGCTGAATCCATGATTCATTAACTTTTCTGTCGCATTTTGTCTTAAAACCTTTAACAAATGCATGTAAATATTCATTAATTTCATCTTTTAACAAATCCTCATTCATGAATAAATAGTCACTTTTAAAGCATCAAAATCATGTAAATAAATAAAGAACAAAGAAAAAAAAGAAGGCAGATTGGATATATGTATATATGTACAATATGACTTATAAATATAAATATAACTGCAAGGTATATTTATAGCCTAATCCTCGAGATCAAGTCAGCATGGATTGGTCGACAAACCAAAAAGTAGGGGGAGATAAGGAAAGAAAACCATACAAATAAATTAAGACACGTCTCATGTACCTCTCTCTATTTATCAAATAAATACAAAACTTCAATGATTTTTACTTAATTCATAGGTATATATTTTTCACCAAACTCTTTTCCTAATTATTTCTAAAAATGTATATAAAAATATAAAAATAAGCTAAAAATATTCGATGTATATATGCCAAGAAATCCAGCCCTTAAATTGTCAAAATCTCAATTTCCGAACATCGTAACTTCTTCATACGAACTCCAATTTCACTCTACTCACCTTTAAAGTTCATAAAATAATATTCTCTAATTAATAAAGGTAGTTTCATCGAATTCGGAGTCCGTTTGCAAAAAGTCGGTTTTGGGACTAAATGACACCGGGGTTTCTGGGCTATTTATTTTTTGTAGCATACATTATTTATAGTTTTCTTAATTTTATAGTTTCTAATTATTTTCATGATCTTATAATTTAACCCTAATTTATTGGAGCTTAATTTTTATTTTAATAAAATCAAAAAACCCTAAATTATAGGTAAAAATGAACTAGCTAGATAATACCTCTATTTATTAATATATGTAAACTATTTTATTAAAATCCCTAAAAATTCACACAACTCTTATTTATTGTTCTAATAATTAATAAAATATAAAATTAATTTTTAGTTATTTATTTATTAAAGTAAAATCCAAAACCTATTTATTTATACATATTTATTAATATAATATTTATATTTCAAATAATATTTATTATTTATAAAAAGTAATTATTCCGTAAATTAGATAAATAATTTATTTACATTTATTGTATTTATACTTAATTAAAATAACTTTATTTACTATTTAATATTGAATTTACAAGCCTTTTTTCTCATCTGGCCAACCAGGTGCTGACACGTGTCAGCACCTGGTTCATTTTCTCTAAGAAGCCGGTATCACAGTCTGTTCTGACCAGCCGACTTCAACCATTTCTCCAGCGCACCTCATAACACTTCCCAATGATCCAATATATTGATTTAAATCTCCTAACAACCTAGATGCTCGCCAACCTTTAGATTCAACTTGGAGAGCACGACACCTGTCTATATAAGCCCCTAAAGGTCACCATTTGTAACTAACTTTCCAACCACCTGAAGCTACCAGCTCCAGTGGCCGACCCCTGACCTTCTCCACCTCGTTCCGCCTCGCTCCGGTGGTGACAGCAACTGAAGGCCAGCTCGCGTGGAAGAAGAAGCATCGGAGGAGAAATTCCAAGGTTGATCCCAGCCTTGCATCGCCTCCACCATGCGTCCAGCTCCGGCGAAGGTCGACCGTCGAACAACCTTAGAGGTAAATACACCTCTGAAATCCCAGACCTATTCCTTCATCTTCATCACATTTTATCTCGATTGATGTGCCCTTATTAGTGTGGTTAAGATCGTCACTAGGGCGCTTAACCTTCCCACTTAAACGCCCAACCTTTAAATCACCTTAAGTCATTCAAAAATCAATCAAAAATCCATTTCAAAATCGCGTCTTCCTTTCATTGTATATCACGCACAGACCATTTCGACTAGAACTGCCATTTTGGAGCTTGCAAATCTACAACCCTTGGGCCGATTCTTTGCGAATCGAGCATATAATTTCTTATCTGCAGGTTTGTCTTCAATTAGGAGTGAAAACATAGCATATGGAGGCTTTGATCTTCACGGAAAATCACCTTCAAAGGAGGTGTTCCAACATCCTTCAACCTCCAGCTCAACGAGGCTCTCAACTTCATCGCGTTTCCACCGCCTCTCAGAGCAAACTCCGCATGACGACCACCGCGAGCGAGCTCGAGGGTTAGATAAGCTAACCCTCTGGCCCCGCCGGAGCTCCAAATCCTTCGTCAGCTGATCGTGAAAATTCGGGGAAGAAGCCATGTTCGTCAGCCAACGAACCGTGCAAGAGACTTGAAGAACTCCAGACGCTACAGGCTGATGACGTTTGTCCTCTGCGGACGGTCCAGATCGCGCTTCACGTTCTAATCTCCGCCGTCCAAGCCGAAACGGTGGAAAAATTGCATCTTCAACCCAGAGGGCTTCCCGAACTTCAGTGCGCTCCAAAGGTTTCCAGTATTTGCATTTAGGTCCCCGTGTAGGGACCTAAATGTAAAACATTTTATTTTCTTCACAGAACAGTCCCTATTAAGGACCATTTTGCAATATTTTTTGATACTTTTTCTTGTGCTTATACCCTTGGGCTGTAGGGGATTGTTGGACCTATTTTTGACCTCATTTTTTTGTAGATTTTCTTGGGGTAGTTACGCAACTACCTCCATGAGCTTTTCATTAATTTTTCGTGTATTTTTCTTGTGTTTTTATCGTGTTTTGATTCGTCGCAAATCGTCTACATTTTGTTTTGTTTTCGTGTGTAGTTCGAGCCCATTGCTCGTCCCGTTCACCTACTATATAGTATCATCTATTTTCACCTATTTTCCACCTATTATATAATAAATAAATTGTGTGAAAAATACTTCTTTGAAAAATAAATAAAAATTGGAAAATATTAAAATCAAATAAAAAAATAAAAATCAAAATTCAATAAAAATTACCACGTTTCTTTGATTGCTTCCAAAAGAGATAAAAATAATCACAAAAATATCTTATTTTAAAAAATTAAGAATACCCTATTCTGCCTCCTTGTGTTCAACCCAGGCACACTTACCTGGATAAATAAATAGTGTAGGTTTTTCTTAAAAAATCGAATTTGTTTGATCGACTGGGATCTCTTTACAGCTTTTCTACAACCGACAACTTTTTCTTCTAAAAAGCCGTAAACCAATTTTAGCCGCCATCAAAATGCCAAGCACCAGCTTCCATGATTAGAAATTTGGTTCCACAGTTGAATGATCATTAAGATGGCCATGGTACATAGCCCTAATTGTACTAAGGGACCTAATATGCAAATTAGTATTTCTTCTTTTCAGATTAAGGAGTGAATTGCAATAACATTTATTGCATAATGGCTCATTGTGGGCTCACATGTTCAGTAGCGATTTTGTGAATAAATTGGTTGGGATATGGAACTATGTCGATTGGGAAAATTCAGTGCAGTCAGATGGTGGGTGATTTCTGACCGGTCGCAGACCTAGGCCAATTGACTTAGGGTCAACATTTCCTGCCTCTTGATTAGTCCATGTAGGACGCTAAAGGAATTAACAATACGTATAAATTCAATAAAAATAGTAAATAATTTTATTAAATAAAACTTAAAGCATGAAAAATATTTATCATTTTATGAACTATTTTATGGTGATTTTTTATTTATTTTTACAATATTATTTTTGAGATGTTAATATTTACATGTATATTTAGGTATATATACTTGTATTCTATGTATTATATTTTTATTTTATAATTTATAAATATAATATTGTATTTACATATTTTATATATTCATAGCATTATTAGCATATTTATAGATTTCATGATATTTTTATGATTTTCTTTATATATAAATCTATACATGTATATACAGTAAAGGTATATTATACCTATGTATTTAAATGTATTATTTATTTTAGTGTCTTTTTAATATGTTTATATTTTTAATATATTTTATACAATATATAATTATTAAAAATTATAAAGAGAGTAAAAATGTAAAGAGTAAATTAATCAGCTATTTGTACAGATGCCCCCGTACAATGGCACCCCAGAAATCTAGCTTTTATATCTTATCTCTATTTTCAATGAACCACCATTTATTAGATAGACAATATAATGTAAATACAATGGAGGTGAGTTTGATTCAACTTGAATTTATATAGAGTAGATCTTAATTAATGAAATTCTATTTGTGGATTTTTCATCTGTGTGTACCATGTGTACTGTATATATTTTTATTGGTTATTATTTTTATAATTTTCTATATATTATTATATACAAGTGTCATGTTGAAAACTTTATTGTTTGAGGTGTGTATGATGAATAATAAAATAGTGTAATTTTTTTCTATTTGTTCAATATATTGTACATAAATGAATTAGGGGTTCTGTAAATTTTATAGAGTATATGACCCTTATCTCCCCCCTACTTTATTCCTAGTCGTCCAAGTCAATATTGACTTGTTCTCAGGATTTAGGGTCATCCGGTATCTTGGATGCTTCATTTATTCATTTTTCTTTTCTTTATTCTTTTATTTTAGTTTCAAATACATATAATTACATGCTAATTACAAATAATTACATGCTAAATAATTAGAGATGTTCAACATGAAAGTTGTGTATCTTTTCAAGATCTACATATTTCATGAAGATTTCAAAGTCAAAATATATCATATATGCATACTTATTATTTTTTTAAGTTTTTTTAATAAATAAAATATTTCTTTTATTTCTTTTATTATTTTTTGATATTTTTATATACTGAATAATGCACAATATATTATATACATTATTATACTGATTTTTATTTGGGTTTTAATATTTAGAAATACAAAAAATAAAAGAACCATAAACATCAATATTGGTTACTTAATTATATGCATTAATTAGTCTTATTTATTTACAAGAGGTTAAACGTTAAATTGAGTTAATTAGTTATTACATTAATTAAATAATTTAACATAGATGTATAAAAATCCAAATAATGATGACGAATTTAGGATTCATCACCACCTTATACTTAAACTTTGCTCGTCCTCGAGAAAATAAAGAATAACTAGGTTAATTGAATCCTTGATTGTGCATGCGATGTACATGACTTGGCGTTCATGGCATGAGTTTAATGTGACTCTTAAACTCTAAGTTTAACCAAGTCTTAATCAAAAGGAACTCAACTTCCCTAATTTTCAAACTCTTTGTATACATATAATTATAAGTGGTATGACATCTAGTGTGGGCTACATTTACGAGTGTAGAGTCAAAGCTTCACATGATGTTCCGATTTAAAAGATCTTTCTTAGGACCCAAACCTCAACTCTAGGGAATAAATAAAGTTCCACTTCACTCTACCGTCTATTTAGTTGTCATACGTAAGAATGCCGGATGGAATGGCCACATATGAAGGATGCAGGTTTGTGTCATCTTTTCTCCTATCATAGGAACAAAGATCTCTCGAGTGTCTTATTAACATATACTTGTATTTTTGATGTTAATCAGTATGTCTGTCAAGAATTCCATGTTGTCTGCACTTATTTTTCTTGGATACACTAGGGTATGTATCCTTTAAATATCTATCATACCTTCAACACCAAGACTTGTATCGCTAACAATGTAGAGCCCTTTTATCATGCTCGTCTGACTCATAAAGCTCAATTGATTTTGTCCAAGTGGACATTTTAGAAAGGTGGGAGCACTCGCCATTGACATAAGCTCTTGAAATTTATCTTTGGAATGTATGACTTTTATTTTGTATATATTTCTTTTCTTTCTTTTCTTTTTGGCTAGATCCACTGCTTTTACTAAGTTAGCCCATACTGATAACAATTTTATTTTTTTTCATATTGGTATTTAAGTTTAAATCAAGAAAGTATAAGAACCTTGTTCTCATACTAGCTAAGGTGCTGACACTCAGGTTTCATTAAGCAGTTCTTAATATTATCCTATCCTCAAGCATTATTAAAAAGGTCCAAACTCAAACCTCTCATCCTAATTCCTCAGGCAAAACAATGATTCATGACAAAGTTTATGAAATCGTGCAAGTGTAGTGGTCGTCATATTCTTTCGTGAATATAGATTATGCATGCAATATAGCATGTATATCTTTCAAACTAGGGAATTCAAGTTATTAAGTCTTAAGTCCCTAATGACCAAGATTGGTTAAACTCTGAGCCAAGTGTCACTTTAAAATAAATATCCAGAACTACACAAGTCTTGTATGATGTACAAGTGACAGGGAAACAACCACTTATTATTTAGTATTTTTAGAATTTTAGTTTTTTAGTTAGTTTTAGTTTTTTTTCAAATAAGTTTGTAAGTATATACAAAAACAATGTGTAAAAATAATTTATAACCTTTTTTCAAACAATATGCAAAACATTTTTAGAAAATAATGCCACATAGATATAAAGATTGTCAAAATATTTTACAAATAATTTTACAAAATTTAGTTTCAAAGCCCTATACCCATAACCCATAATAGTAATAAGAAGTCATTTTTAAATACGAGCTATGGATAAATTACATATGATATATATATATATATATATGTATACCCATATACTTAACTTGTGATATATCCTCATGGCACAAAGTGAAATGACGAACATATCTCGTATGTAACATAAAGAGGGAGGAAATTACAAAAACTAAAACAAGAAAACCCCCCTATACTTAGGTTCTTAATGAGCTAAGTTTAGGAATGAAGTACAAAATAATATGGTAGAAAAGACTAGAAGAATCAAGTAGAATATACAGACAAGAGCTCGACCCTCCCCTATACTTTAGGCTGAAAATAGCCTAAGTATGAGATGGGACTTGAAAAGAGAATAGACCAAGAAAACAAGGGATGTATAGAACATGTGTCTAGGTCTCCCCTAGGCTTAGGCTTTAAACAACCTAAGTATAAATCTAGAATCGAATGAAGAAATAACCTAAACTCACAAAAAGAATAGAGCAAATCAAGTGAAGAATTAGTGTTAAAAAGAAAGAAGATGTGAATATTCAAAGATGTTGAATCTACTGTGATTTGAATCTTTCTTGTAGCTTCATGTAGAGGGGTCTAAGATGTCATCTTGATAATCGCACTACATGAAGTCAATCTTCTCAAATTGGACCAATCGTTCATTTGAATCAACAAAGCGCTTTAATAGTGGTCCATTCACCAAAAAGGATCGTGCACCATCTGTAAGATTAGACATTTATACACTTCCATTATTATGCACTTCCTTCAATATATAGGGACCTATCTATTTTGACTTCAATTTCCCATGAAAGACTTTTAACATCACGTTGAGAAGCCATACCTTTTTTTCCTGAAACAAAGTCTTTACACTTAATATACTGATTATACCACCTCTTAAATTTGTCCTTATAAATCAAACTGTTGTCATACACGCAATTCCTAATCTCAATGAGTTCATTCAAGTTCAAGAAAGCTTCCCTAGGTGACAACTCAAATTTATCTTCTTTATTGTCCATTCAGATTTTTGAACTAACTCAACGGGCAAATGGCATGGCTTGACATAAATCATCCTAAAAGGTGAAGTTTTGAGTGGTGTCATGTAAGACGTCCTGTAAACCAACATAACATGATCCAATAACTAAGACCAATTCTTCCCATCAAGACAAACTAACTTTTGAAGAGTATCTTCTCTTCTTTATTTGAAACCTCTGCCATGCCGCTAAATTGTGGGTGGTAAGGACTAGTCATTCTATAATTAAATCCATAGTCCTTAGCCAAAATTTTCATTTCTCTGTTCACAAAATGGCTACCCCCATCTGAAATCAATACTTTGGAGACCTCTAACCTAGTAATAATATGATCCTTCACAAACTTACAGACAATCTTTTTGTCTGCAGCTCAAGTTGGGATAGCCTCCACCCACCTTGATAAGTAGTCGACCGCTAACAAGATGTGTTCATGTACATCGTTGTTGGGAAAGGGACCCATAAAATACCCCATGCATCAAAAATATCACAAACTATCACCGGTTTCGTGAGCATTTCATCTTTACATCCAACTGTCTTTCCCATTCATTGATAGATAGGGCACAACCTTAAAAACTCTAATGGATCATGAAACAAGGTCGACCAGTAGAATCCACATTAGAGCACATTGTGTGTTATTCGCTTTCCCTAGTGATGTCCTCCTACCTCCAAAGTATGACAATATTTGAGGTCACCCTGGTATTCCTCAAGAGGAATACACCATTTCCAGACACAATCTGATCCTTCAAAGAAAAAGAACATATCCTCCCAATTGTATCTCCTTGAGTCCGATTTCAGTCAGTCAATATTGCTCTTAGGCCAACTTTGGAGAACTTGTTTGGAAACAATATAGTTCACCATTGTTGGCATACCAAGGAAACGAGTCAATAACACAAATTGAATCATCCGAGAAAGTCTTTCTAATAGTTTCAGTTTCAGAGGAATCTTTATGTTCAA
This sequence comes from Ottelia alismoides, assembly GCA_037367405.1. NCBI lineage: Eukaryota > Viridiplantae > Streptophyta > Magnoliopsida > Alismatales > Hydrocharitaceae > Ottelia > Ottelia alismoides. The sequence continues at coordinate 39,616 of JAZKJV010009649.1, read as the reverse complement.
TCTTGGAGAGGTGATCAACCAAAACATTCCTGACTCCAAGTTTATCATTAATCTCCAAATCAAACTCCTAGAGTAATAACATCCACCTAAGAGGATGCACCTTCGCATCATTCTTTTCCATTAACTATCGAATAACTGTGTGTTCAGTATGAATTGCCATCTTAGAGCCCAAAATATTGGATTTAAACTTCTCTAGGGCCCAGACTACTGCGAGCATTTCCTTTTCAGTAACTATATAGTTCCTATGTGCATGATCAAAGACTTTCTCGCATAATGCAAATCAAATTACATCCCTTCTCGCCTCTATCCTAACAGAACTCCTATCATAAAATCTGAAGCATCAATCATGATATCAAAGGAATGAGACCAGTTAGAAGCTTATCAAAAGAGAGAGTCAACCATCTTTATTTTTAGCATCTCAAAGGCCTCAAGACACATATGATCAATAATGAAGTTAGTGGTCATGCAATCTTTGAAAAATCATGAATGAATCGTCTGTAAAATCCAACATGTACTAAAAATGACTGTACTGACTTAACGTTGGTTAGTTGATCAAGTTTCTTGATCACATCTACCTTGGTAGAGTGAACCTCCATTCCTTCTTTTGGAATGACATGATCCAACACGATACCCTCCTGGACCATAAAATGACTCTTCTCCCAGGAGAGCACTAGATTCACCTCTCTACCTCTTTGAAGAACTCAATCCAAGAGCGCAAGACATGAATCAAATAAATCACCATGACCGAGAAACCATCCATGAAGAACTTCAAGAAATCTCCCACCATCTCAGCAAATACATCAATCATGCATCGCTGAAAAGTGCCTGGGGCATTGCAGAGCCCGAACGACATACACTTAAATGCGTATGTGCCAAGTGGACATATGAATGTGGTCTTTTCTCGATCTTCAGGGGAGATGGCTACTTGATTGTAGCCCGATTACTCGTCAAGAAAATAGAAGAACTCTTTCCCTACTAATCTCTCCAAGATTTGATCAATAAATGGTAAGGGAAAGTGATTTTTCTTGGTCGCATTATTCATGCGCATGTAGTCCACACAGACATACCACGAGATATGTACTCACGTTGCAATCTCAACTCCCTCCTCATTGGTGACCATTTAAATCTCAAAACTCTCCTTAGAAAATTCAAAAAATGGAATAAATCTTGTAAATTAAATAATAATAGTTAGAGTCTTCAAAATAAAGAATGTTCAAAATGAAAGTTGTGTATCTTTTCAAGATCTACAACTTTTATGCAGAACTCAAGTCAAAATACATAATATGTACATACTTATTATTTTTATAAGTATTTTAACAAATAAAAATACTTACTTTATTTCTTTTATCATTTTTTTATATTTTTATATAATGAATAACATACAATATATTATATACATTATTATACTAAATTTTTGTATGTTTTTCAATATTTAGAAATATAACAATAAAGGAACCCTAAACACCAATATTTAATACTTAAACATATACATCAATAAGTGTTATTTATTTATTTGATAAATAATCCAAATAATGATGATAACCTGGAATTCATCTGGCAGCTCTGTGCAGATGGGCAAAGGGAATTGGGCTTTGTGTGTGTGTGGGGGGGGGGGCTTTAGGCGATGGGGGTAGATGAGACAACTTCAGACAAAGGAGATAGAGGGGAGGCAATGGCGGAGGGACTAGAAGGGAGGAAGCTTCAGGCAGAGGGGTGGAGGGGAGGGGGCTTCGAGAGTAGGGGGAGGGGGTTTTAGGCAGAGCGGGGAGGGTCTTTGGTCAGAGATGAGGCAACATTGGGTGGAGGGATTGGAGGGGAGAGGCCTTCGGGCGGAGGGGCCGAGGGGAGGTGGCTTAGAATGGAGAGGCATAAGGGAGGTGGAGAGTCTGGAGGGGAGGGGGGCTTTTGTCGGAGTAGAGATAGGGCTTCAGGTGGAGGGGTGCTGGAGATGAGGGGAGTTGGGACATTGGACATGTGAATGGGATAGAGAGAGGGGTAGGGCGCTAGAGGAGGAAGGGGGGGGGAGGATATGATTTTTTTCTATTTTTTTTGGAAAATTCTAATATCTGTTAGATAGACCATAGGTTAGATTAACTCAATGGTATGGTTGGATTAATGGATAAAACCAACAGAGGGTTATGGATGTGATGCAGAGTGGATATTCGGGTTTCTTATGTATTTATGGATTATCGGGGGTTACGTACTTAAATATGAAAATATACATAGTTATGGATGTAAATATCCCTATTTCCTAACTAGGGGTTTGAGTATTTACTTAATGTAAACAATAATTATGTCTAGGTTAGCAAAATGATTTTAAGGGCACCCGAAGCTATGATTTATGGTTAGGTTCAGGTTTAGGATGATGGTTCTAGACTTAGTCAATGGTTTATGGAATATGGCCTTCATTTTTGTTGGTCTCCTTGTCTGAATATGTAAGTTTGCATATGTATGTATGAATGGAGTGCATGGATGCATGTTTAACTTTTTCAAAATGAAACCTAGGTGCCTATTGTAAAACCTTGTATTCATTCTCAACATATGGAAAACTTTTTATGAAAAAATGGTGCAAGTGATTGACAGATCGTAGATTGCCTGTGTTAAAAAGCGTGGATTATCGTTTTCTTAAAATATGTGTCATTTTGTTGTAGGCGGGCAATTGGAATCAGTCAAGAAATAACCACACAAAGTTTAGTCAGTTTTAATCAATGCAGTTTTATGTTTATTTTACTTGGGCAAGTCCTAAGGTCGAACACAAGGTGGCAAAGGAACAACCTAGAATTTTGTCTATCAAAGTTCGTGCATGGTTTTCGAGGCGGCCTTTTTTTGAAATTTTTAATGCAAATAAGGATGTAAAATGCAACTTTGGCCTATTTTAGGGACTAAAATGTAAATATCGATCAAAAGATGTTCGGAAAATATGAAATTTGGTCAAGATGATAATTACAAAGAAATGAATGCATTGTAATTTTTTTGGAATTTTTGAATGCAAGATGAATTTTTTTTATGAATTTTTAAATGCAAACAAAGTTAATTTCAATATTTAATTATAATAAATTTTAAACCTAATTATTTTCAAGGGATAAAATTATCCAAGATCTATCACTAGTTGATTGACCTCAGAAAATCCTAAACCTTGAAAATATGAGATTTAATACCTATTAAAAATCAAATATTGAAATATGTAAAATGATTTTTACAAGCAAACCAAGCATGCAAATGCAATTCTTTTTGGGCACAATGTTAAATGCAATAATTTCTACAATCTCCGATTTTTTTGGCAATTTTTAGAGCAATGGTTAATCAAATATAAATTTCAGAGCATAAAATGGGAAAAGTATGTAATTTCCCACAAAATGATTATTTATTAATTAACCATTGATCACAAAAATGTCAAGCATACGCCATAATATAGAGAATTAATTGACTAACATCATGCTATTTTTTCAATAATAAAAACATGCAACATAAAGGTCCAAAAATGAGGGGGAATACAGGGGTATTTATGCAAATATAAAAATAAAATGTGGAAAGACTAATGTGTAATTACCACGAGTCAGGGGATGAATTCTGCAAAATCTCCAACAGGCACGTGCTGTGTCGTTCTGGCGGAAGGGAGGCGTTGCTTCTGGAATCGATGGTGAAGGTGGTGCAGGTTACTGAAGGCGGAGGTGGTCGATGAAGTTGGCGTAGTCATTTGCTCGACGGTGACGACACCGGGGCGGGGTAGGCATCGAGGCAGCTCTGCAGCAGCCGTGGTGGTCGGATCTTGCCGGAGGAGAGGATTCGTGGCGCTGTCACTGCCGCGAGGTCGTCCTTAGGTGCAACCGGTGGATACCTACGAGGAGGGGCTGCTGCGGTTTAAATAGGAACTGAGGGGATGGCTGGAGATGGAAGAAGATTGGGGAGATTTGATGAGATGCACTTGGGATTCGATGGAGCGAGGCAGCGAGGGGATCACGGAGTGATCGGAGATGGGGATCTGGAAGGCGGCGACCGGTGAAATTATCGGGCGGAGATCGCGGGGCGGATGGCTTGCAATTTGGGAAAGGTGCCGCTTGGGAGGAAGATGACGGTGCTGGGTAAGATTGGACGGCCGCTATCTTGCCGCGTGACGCCAAGAGGAGCTTAGGCGGAACACGTGCGTGGGAGGCACGTACTCCACACGTGCGGGCCTTTTATTTTATTTTTTATAAAAATGGAATAATAAATCCTTCAAAAATGGCTGACACGTGGCAGCTCCAGGAGCTGTCACGTGTCAGCTCCACAAAAATCAAAAAATAAATACAAAGAAAAATACTTTAAAATAGTAAATGACTCTAATCAAAAAAGTTTCTTCATGAAAGTTGCTTGTCTCGATGAGATCTAGAACTTTCATGAAGACGTCAAAACCAAAATCGATCATTTGCATAAAGTGATATTTTTTGGGGTATCCCATGTACATATAATACCTTGATTTTTAGGTTTTATAATTTTTTTGTCATTTTTAAACCAGATAAAAAATCCTAAAAAATATGATAAAATCAAAGATAATTATTTACACATTATTCTATTTTGTTGGATTTTTATTGAGTAAGAAGAAATAAAATAAAACACAAAAAAGACCAATTTTGTACAGACATTTAGTTAAGACTCAGACTCAGTTATTTCTTTGATTTCAAGCTTAGTTTGGATTTGGATTTTTGCGCATTTTAATAAAACTTTTATCAAAGAATACAAATCAAAAAGAAATAAAATAAAATGGATTAATTATGTACATAAAATAAGAGGTCAAAAATCGCTAAAATACAAAATGTACAAAAGAGGCCCAAAACCCAACTTTAACATATGGGCTCCGATTCACTTGAACTTGGTCTTGTTTTGAAGGTAATTGTATGTACATTAGTTCAAAAGTGAGTAGGATCAAAATAGACACTGGATGGGGAAGATATGAGGGTTTTAGTCCAGTAATCCTAGAACCAGGGTTTGGGTTTTTGGTTCATTTATTTGGGTTTGTGATTTTTTTATATTTTTCATTTATTCTTTTTAGTGATATGTGCACAGTGGATGTGGTTTTGGGTCATTCGGAGTTAGCATGAATTAGTTAAAATTTGGGGAAGTTAGGCTGTTTACAGGTCAGTTTTGGCTGAGATTTTTGGCTTCTTATTTTATGCAAAAATAAGTGATAAAATGTAATTCTTATCAAAACATGCATGAATGCTAATTATGCTGAATAAATGAAGAAATGCCAATGATTTTAAGGGATTTGAACTTAATTAATGATGTTTAGAGTGATGAATCTGAGATTCATCATCCCCCTATACTTAAACCATGCTCGTCCCTGAGCATCAAAAGAAATGCCATGAGGTGAAATGAGATTGGGTTCCGTACCAAGACCATGAGCAGAAGGTGAAAATGAAACTAGACTCAACCTTTGGATTATTAGTTTGGCGAAACTTCTGTGAGACTTAGAATTTCAAAATCAAAAGCCTTTAAGTTCTACATATCATTGTCACAGTTTCGGCTCAGAAGTCATCTTAGATCAATCCTCTTCCCAAAGCATACCGTATGAACATTGAATAATCGACTCATGTGTATAAAAGGTTTTAACTCTTCCCATCCAGAATGCTAGACTACCATGCAAATCTCCTCTCCAGTAACTCATCCTCGAGGAGTCAGGTATTTCCTTCTAAGGTCTGTCGCACTGTGTTCACAATTGAATTGGGGGAGAAGTTAGAAGAAGGAGAAAAGAACTGGAGGGTGGCCAGTGTAGTCATATCTCGTTATGAAACTGGCCAATGTAGCTGAGTCTCCACCAAGATCTGCAGATTTTCTTGAAGCTTGGACCTTTTTGGTCGGATATTTATTTGGTAGAATGCTTCTTTGTATTTGGATTTTTGTGGTTCTGCTTGGATCTTGTTGTTCCCCTACGGATATAGAATCTTTTTTTCCGTACATATTTTGGGGTCATAGAAAAAATTGTGCCCAGTCGTCCATCCCTTTTCCAAAGCTTTATTTCAACCCGTACTCCGGTCTTTAGATTTCCACGCTACCAGAAAAGAAACTCACACAGTCTTCCAACACCCCGTCTAAGTTGAGCTAAATGTATAGTGCGAGAGTACAAATTAATTCCTATTTCCAGAGTTGTACCTAGAATGAAGAGATCAGGTTAGACACTAAGAGTCAAACGCTGCACACTGTCATGTGGAACTCAAAGAATTAAGCCATAGACCTGAAGTTTCTAAAATCCTATTTCTCGGTGAAGTTCCTCTGAAAATTAGGTGGATTAAGGTCAAGTCCAGACCACTCTCGGTTTTTGTTCATAACTCGGTTCAGAACCCAACGACTTTTCACATATGCAAATGAATGAAATGGTGGATGAAGTGCAGGTGTGTGAAATACAGACACAAGTTTTTTTGAATAGTTCTTCTTCTTTTCTTTTTTTTTCAAAAATTTATGCAAAGATGAATAAGAAGCCATTTTTTTCAAAAAATTTGGTTGGACACAGTCAGTGTTAGTAGCAAAACTCTTTTTCTTTTTGTTTGTTTTTTGTTGTTGTTTTTTTTTGTTTGTTTTTTTTGTTGTTTGTTTTTTTTTCAAGTTAGTTAACCACACCATAAATACATATAGACTTATGCGAAAGTACGAGATATGTGTAAAATATATACATAGTATATATACAGACCCCCCTATACTTAGCGAGTGGTGTGTCCTCTAAGCACAAGAAGCGTAAAGAAGACATAGCTCGGGCTAAGCGTAAGAGAGTGAAAAGGAAAAGGAAAAAGATGGATTTCTCCACCCCCTATACTTAGGCTGTGACCAGTCTAAGTATAGAAGAAGAGCGAGAAAAAAATGAGGTGGTCGGATATGTGGACGAAGAGAGTATGTACAAATGGACATCGGTTGCCCCTATACTTAGGCTCTGATCAGCCTAAGTTAGGAAGAAGGGTGGAAATGAGGCAATCGTGAGAAGGTGTTTGATGAGGAAAATGGTATATATAGATGGCATCGGTCCCCTCCTATACTTAGGCCTTGGCCTAAGTAGAGGAAGAAGATGTACAAGGAGACCGATATGGTCGGGAGGGAGGGTGGGTATCCGATGATTAAGGCGGTTTTCGGCCGATCTTCTTGTGAGCCTGCGGTGGGAGATCGTAATGATAAGAAGGAGATGGAGCATATGATTCCCAACTATTATCAGTGTTATCCTCAGAAAAATCATGATGGATAGTAGATGAAGCGTATGAGTCAGATGAAAGGTAACCATCATCGGAGTTATCCTCAGAGGAATAGTATTTGAAAGTGGATACACTCCAGATATTCTTGTCTTTTAGTTGCTTCTTCAATTGTTTTCGCAGAATTCGTTCCTTTTTGGGATCAAGCGATTCGTCCTTGGATGAATACTCTGAAGCACTGTCTCAGTCAACTCAAAAGAAATAATTTCAGTGTATTTGATGAGATCAAGAGCATCAGATTTGGATGAATAATAGTTAGGAACGTGAGTCATCCAACGGGAATCGAAGTTTGGATCCTTGCGAAGATATGGTTTTAGAACAGCCGAACAGACTTCACTCATGTAGATTACCTTTTCTGGACCTGATGAGGGATCATCAGATGATTTCTCTTCTGGAAGGTCAAATGTGACTTTCTTTTTTGATTAAGGAGTAGTCATTTTGTTTCGTGAAGGTGTTGGTCCACTTGAGTCTCCAGATGAATAACCATTAGAATTCTTCTCCTTGGTCGGTGTTCGTCCTGCGTGTTTGTTCTTAGTCTTCTTAATGTTGGTGCATACCTGATTTGGGATGATTTGGTCAAGGTATTCAGAGTAGGTTGACCCAGGGTGCAACCATGCATAAGTCTCAGGATCATATAAGAAACATTCTTCTATTGTGAGATCCGCAGTAATTGAAACAGTGGGGAGAGTTTCTGCATGTTCGTTCTCAATTGACTTGACATTGGAGCATTCCTGTGTCAAGTTGATGTAATTAAGGTAGTCAGAATAGTTTGACCCAGGGTGCGACCATGCATAAGTCTCCGGATCATATGATTCATATATTTGATTTTCCATAGTGAGAGCAGTTGGGAATTGAGCAGGATGGAGAGTCTCTAAACCAATAGTCTCATCAACAACCGCTATCTCAGGTGTAGCAACGGGGTAGGGATCTTCTACCGCTTGATGGTTATGGTTGTCGAGGACTTCGTGGGTTGCCTCAGAAAATCGTGGTTCCTCAAAGACTGGGTGAGATCGAAGTGCTTCCAATGTTGTAAAATTGATTTCCCGAGTCTCACACTCAATAATTGCCTTAGCCAATGCCAAGAATGGCTTTCCGAGAATAATTGGAGACTGGGTGAATTCTCTTTGATGCTCAATATCAATGATCGTGGATTCCACTTTGAGCGGAGCACCTTGGAATGTAATGATGACAGAAATGGTTCCTCTCGGCCGCTTTATCGATCAATCGGCCAATTTAATGATCTCTCGTATCTTCCTGATAGGTCTGAGTTTGAGCTTATGAAATACAGAGGTCGAGAGGATATTGATTGGTGAATCGTCATCAATTCGAGCATGGGTAAATATTATGTCTTTGATTTCACAGTCAAATCTGGGAAACTGTTTTACTATGCAGCTCTTGGTTTTTCTCCTCAACACCAAGGAGGAGACCATTGGCAAGATATGTCTTTCAGTCTTTATTCTTATCCTGTCCGACTTTTTCATCATTAATTTGTTCATTATAAATTCTTTAAGGTCGGGGAAATATTCAATGGCCAGTGTAAAAGGAAGTTCGAAAATTAATTTTTTCTCCAGTGCTTTCCGTACAACAAGATCCAAATTCTGCAAATCTTCTTCAGTCTCAATTTTTATGTATTTTTTTGGATTTTCGATTTTTTGGGTGTTTTTGAATATTCCATTTTTTGGTATTTTCTGTGTGGTGTGGTGATGTGGTGTTTTCCGTAGATGAGCAGGGGCTTTGATGTTCATAGTAAGAGTTAGAGACATAGTCATCTCTAGGGGAGTAATATGCAGAGGTGTCGTTGTCAGGCTTGTTCCTAGGTTTCTGAATATCCATAAAATTTTCAACGTGAGATCCAATCTTTTCCTCATTCATTTTTATGTCCGAGCTACCAGAGAGAGAAATTAATCAGTCGGCAAACATTCAAAATCTATCTTCCATTAATTTGAATATCTTGTTTATCCTTGAAATATCATCCTCCAAAATCTTTTTATGACCATTCATGGGAGCAGTCGGGGCGTGTTTTTGTATTTGAGATTCAATAATTTCATCTTCTGTTTTCATGTATGAGCTGGGAGAAGATCTTCTTGGAATATCAAATACATGATTTTTATCTTCTGAAAATTTCTCCTCTAAAATCATGGAAGGAGTCTGCTCAATAGGGTACAAACCATGTGATCCAAGCATGTGGAGTTGGTCTGAGTAGATTTCATTCCTTTGATCATGATAGGTCAGACCGTTATACTGTGGAGTCAACATACATGGTTGATGTGTTTCTATGTCATCAGTCCAATCCTCTGTATGAGCGTCATGTCTGAAGATGGGGTTGTCATGGTCAATCCAAGATAATGGTTGTTCATTTGTGTTCAAGGGTGGGGAAGATGGAAGATGTGAAGAAGTGTTAAATTTGATCATGTGGTTATAATCTCCAATGAATGATGGATTGACATTTACCGAATATGAAGGATGACTTGTATGATTGGAGTAGAGTGGATTGACATATGAAGAAGTAGATACCTCAGTCGGTTGTTGGTTTGTATGATCCGAATATAAAGGGTTGTCATTCATGAAGTAGATCGGATTTGGAGAGAGTGTTGGATCTATTGGTGGTTGAGAGTCTCTTGTGGAAGTTGGATGATGTGTAGTTGGAGGAGTTTTCGAAACTTTAGTTCTAGCTGATACGAATTCATTTTCATAGTATAACTCTGATGGATTCTCGGATAAATGTTCCGTCATTTTTGAAAGATCTGAAATGAATGATGGTTTGGGTTTGTTCGAGACGAATTGATTTTCATGACATGGATCTGGAGAGTTCTTGGACAAAAGTTCCATGATTTTTGAAGAACGTTTATTGGTTGACATGGTGGATTTGTTTCAAATTGATGGCATAAGTGTACGACTTTTGATCTTCGAAAATGGTTCAAGCACCCCAAATCAAACACAAATAAAACCCCAGGTTCACCAACTCACACGATGAAGCCGCAAGAGTTCGACAATTTTCTTTTCAATTTTAAGTTAGTGATAGATCAATCTTGGAAAGAATTTAGCGAGCTGTTAGGTGCCGCCAATTTTCATAATGACTGGCCCGAATTCTTATGACTAGTTGCACCTACTTTCAGCTAGTATGGGTGTAAGTACGGACCGTAAAACGGCTACTCGTGTTACTTAAGGACGGAGCCTTACGCAGTGTCCTTTAAACTGCCCACTCTGATAAGGAAATCCGGACCGTTTACTGGCTACCCGTAGATCCTCACTGAGAAGTAGCTAATCGTTTTTGGTAGAATCAGTAGTCAATATGAAAATCTGATTTTGGGCTCTAGCCTTAAATGTCGTCTCTTGCTCACTCAGAGAAAAATAAAAGAATCCAAGGTCGGGATTGCTCTCCCACAAAAATTCTCGATTTTATAGGTTAATTACGATCGGCTATATTTAGCAGTCCCAATTTAGTCAGGCGATCACTGTTGAATTAAGTGAGCGCAAATACGCCTCTACCATCCAGTCCTAATTTCCTTTAAAATTATGTGACAAAATAGGACAGAGAAATTCAGGAAAAGCCGATGCATGCGAAAAATGATGATGTATGCTCAGATAGAAGACTTGCAGTTATTCCTTGCAATCTCCATGTAGGATGCAATACAGAAATTGAAAAATTACTCTAAATGAATGCAAGTCGATGAAAAACCGTACCTAGCTGAAAGTTCTATTAGCACGGAAGAGTTGAGTTGAATTTGTCTAAATTGAACGATCTATGTGCGTCTCAATTAAAGTGAAGTATGATCCTAGGTCCTACGAGCATAATTAAAAATTAAAATGCTTTAAGAGCCGTATGTGCAGGTCTATCCTAAGTGCCACTCAAGTTGGGCCCCACCCTCATCGGAGACACACCACAGAAAAAGTTCAAGGTGTTTTTACACACGCGAGAGTCCAATCGGACACTGCTATAAATGAGCAAATAATTACAGAAATTAAAATTGCAGAAAATAAATCCTAGACTCTATGCTCTCTCACAACTAGACTCGATCTTAAATTTTAATGCAGCTTTTTGGAAGTCGGTGAAGATGCGTAGGTTCTTGAAAAACCGCTCCACGTACATCGGGTACCTCACAAGAAAAATAAGAGAGAGAGAGTGTGTGTAAGAGAATGACTCAAAAATAAATTAAAAATAAAATAAGAAAATAAATACTGAAAATAAAAATAAATGCAGGAAAAAATGGAAAATTTACAGTGGAAAATTCGGGGGTCAGAACACCCGAATGCGGAAAACCGAATAAAAAGATTTTTTGACAAAAAAAACTAAGTTGTTTGCCTCCTCGACAATGGTGCCATCTGACGGATCGAAGATTGCCTGTGTTAAAAAGCGTGGATTATCGTTTGCTTAAAATATGTGTCGCTTCGTTGTAGGCAGGTAATCAGAATCATTCAAGAAATAACCACACAAAAGTTAGTCAATTTTAATCAATGCGGTTTTATGTTTATTTTACTTGGGCAAGTCCCAAGGTCGAACACAAGGAGGCAAAGGAATAACCTAGAATTTTGTCTATCAAAGTTCGTGTATGATTTTCAAGACGGCCTTTTTTTGTAATTTTTTATGTAATTAAGGATGTAAAATGCAACTTTATCCTATTTTAGGGACTAAAAAGTAAATATCGGTCAAATGATGTCTGAAAAATATGAAATTTGGCAAAGATGATAATTACAAAGAAATGAATGCGATGTAATTTTTTTGGAATTTTTGAATGTAAGATAATTTTTTATGAATTTTTAAATGCAAACAAAGTTAATTTCAATATTTAATTAAAATAAAAATTAAACCTAATTATTTTCAAGGGATAAAATTATCCAAGATCTATCACTAGGGGTTGACCTCAGAAAAATCCTAAACCTCGAAAATATGAGATTTAATACCTATTAAAAATCAAATATTTAAATATACAAAATGATTTTTACAAGGCAAACCATGCATGCAAATGCAATTCTTTTTGGGTACAATGTTAAACACAATTAATTCTACAATTCAGAATTTTTCGGCAATTTTTAGAGCAATAGTTAATCAATTATAAATTTCAGAGCAGAAAATGGGCAAAGTATGCAATTTTTCACAAAATAATTAATTATTAATTAACTATTGATCACAAAAATGTCAAGCATATGCCATAATGTAGAGAATTAGTTGACTAACATCATGCTATTTTTTTCAATAATAAAAACATGCAACATGCAGGTCCAAAATAAGGGGGAATACAAGGGTATTTATGCAAATATAAAAATAAAATGCAGAAAGACTAATGTGTAATTACCGTGAGTCAGGGAGCGAATTATGTAAAATCTCCAAGTGGCACGTGTTGTGTCGTTCTGGAAGAAGGGAGGTGTTGCTTCTGAATTGACGACGAAGGCGATGCAGGTTGCTGAAGGCGGAGGTAGTCAAAGAAGTTGGCGTAGTCATTGGCTCGACGGCGACGACGCCAGAGCGGGGTAGGCGTCGAGGCGACTCTACAGCGACCGTGATGGCCGGATCTTGTTGGAGGAGCGGATTCATGGCGATATCACCGCTGCGAGGTCGTCCTTAGGTGCAAGCGGCAGATACCTGCGAGGAGTGGGCTGCTGCGGTTTAAATAGGATCTGAGGGGATGGCCAGAGATGGAAGAAGATCAGGGAGATTTGATGAGATGCAATTGGGATTCGATGGAGCGAGGCAGCAAGGGGATCGCGGAGTGATCGGAGATGGGGATCTAGAAGGCGACGACCATCGAAATCACTGGGTAGAGATCGTGGGGCAGATGGGTTGCAATTTGGGAAAGGTGCCACCTGGGAGGAAGACGGCGGTGTTGGGGTCGTCCGATCAGTCGAGATCAGACAACCACGATCTTGCCACATGGCGCCACGAGGAGCTCAGGCGGAACACATGCGGGGGAGGCACGTGCTTCGCACATACGTGCCTTTTATTTTTTTTATAAAAATGGAATAATAAATCCTTCAAAAATGGCTGACACGTGGCAGCTCCAGGAGCTGCCACATGTCAGCTCCACTAAAATCAGAAAATAAATACAAAGAAAAATACTTAAAAAATAGTAAATGACCTCAGATCGAAAAAGTCTTTTCATGAAAGTTGCTCATTTCGATGAGATCTACAACTTTCATAAAGACATCTAAAGCAAAATTGATCATTTGCACAAAGTGATATTTTTTGGGGTATCCCATGTACATAGAATACCTTGATTTTTGAGTTTTATAATTTTTTGTCATTTTTAAACCGGATAAAAAATCCATAAAAAATATGATAAAATCAAAGATAAATATTTACACATTAATCTATTTTTTTAGATTTTTATTGAGTAAGAAGAAATAAAATAAAACACGAAAAAGACCAATTTTATACAGACAGTTAGTGAAGACTCTGACTCAGTTAGTTTCTTTAATTTCAAGCACAGTTTAGATTTAGATTTTTGCGCATTTTAATAAAGCTTTTATCAAAGAAGACAAATGAAAAATAAATAAAATAAAATGGATTAATTATGTACATAAATAATAGGTCAAAAACAATTAAAATACAAAATGTACAAAAGAGGCCCAAAACCCAGCTTTCACATATGAGCTCCGATTCACTTGAACTTGGTCTTGTTTTGAAGGTAATGAATGTACATTAGTTCAAAAGTGAGTAGGATCAAAACAGACACTGGATGGGGAAGATATGAGGGTTTTAGTCCAGTAATCCTAGAACTAGGGTTTGGATTTTTGGTCCACTTATTTGGGTTTGTGATTTTTTGTATTTTTCATTTATTCTTTTTAGTGATATGTGCACAGTGGATATAGTTTTGGGTCATTCAGAGTTAGCATGAATTAGTTAGAATTTGGGGAAGTTAGGCTATTTACATGTCAGTTTTGGCTGAGATTTTTGGCTTCTTATTTTGTGCAAAAATAAGTGATAAAATGCAATTCTTATCAAAACATGTATGAATGCTAATTATACTGAATAAATGAAGAAATGCCAATGATTTTGAGGGATTTGAGCTTAATTAATGACTTTTAGAGTGATGAATCTGAGATTCATCAATGATCATTTGATTTTGCAGAGCTCGTCGAAATCAGTATGAGAACATTGAATTTGAGATTCCTAGCTCAAGTTTAGAATATTTAAGTGGAAATGGATTGAGACCCATTTAAGATTCCTAACCGGATCCAATAACACCTCTTTTCCTATAAATAGAAAAGAGCAAGCTTTCCCCGCAATCTTAGTCGTGCAATCTCTCACCCCCTGTCGTACCATCACCATTTTGGTTAAAAAATGATTGCTGATAGATTGTTTGAGTCATTAGATTCATCGGTTGGACGATCCGAAGCATCATCTCATAAAGGAACTTGAGGTCATCTATGTGCATGCATTCTTGTGGCCACCCGAGTCATTGGAGACATCCAAATAAAATGAAGCTGATCTTGAGGGAAAACCTTTGGAGGTAACAAAATCCCTTCCTCATTTTTATTGGTTTCATACATGTTTCACGATCCTATATGATTAAGTATCCATAAAAAAGAAGTAAATTTTTGAGTCATGATTTATAATATTTGATTATTGTATCGTACCCTTTATCAAGGGTATGTGGTGTGCGAATGCATGTAAATAAGAATTATACAACGTGATTGGGGTGGGGAAATATACTAGGAAGAGGGGGGCAAAGATTCATGGAAAAGGTTGAAAACATTGAAAAAGACGATCGAGAGCATGCCCGGGAAAACCGGTGCACCATTACAACATACATGTGTAATTCTACACCAAGAAACCGATACAATGAAACAAGCCACTCTGCACTAGTGCACTCATTGGTATCCCTCAAAACCAATGAGTATACTAACTAGTTGATTGAGTTATTGATAAATTTGTGATTTATCTAAATTATACTAAAATTTTGACCTAAGTTCCTGAAAAAATATACATGTAAACCACATAAACAATAAGATAATCCAAAATCAATGCAAATAAAAATAATCTAATTAAACTCCGTTTAAATGCAAATAAGTCCATTTGAGAAATTTGAAAAAGAAAACAAAAAGAGCATCAATTTTACATGGAGTTTAGACCTATACAAACACCGAATAAGCAGACAATCTTTTTGATTTTCTATAAATCACGTACTAATTCTAGTTGAGTTGATTCTAATTGGATTAGTTCAACAAAATGAATAAAAAATACAAATTTAATTAAATATCACAAGGTGCATGCATTCCAAGAATATTCAAACCCTAATTTAAATTATGCGGGATTATAAAGCTATATTTATTGAGCATGAAATCCAATTGAACTCTCTACCTACTTTTAAATTTTGATACTAAAAAAATAGTATTTATTGGGTATAGTTTTTTTGTGAATAGGGGCCATATATGGAAAATAAGGTTTTGGACATAAATCTTATATGCATCTATTGATTCGAACATTTGTATTTTATTCTAGGCCCATCACACACACATACTAACACTTGTACATATTCAGGTACTTATCTATATATTTTACCTAGCAAACATACAAAAGTCATAAAAATAATTTAAAAAATAAACCCTAAGATTTATAGGTATTTTATTCCTATAAATCACTAACCTTATTTTTTAAAACTACACTAACTTGACTAATATTGTAAAAATATATAAATGTACCTAATAATATATGCAAATAAAATACTACTAGTACTTAAATACAAAATAATAAAGAATCCTCGTATACATGTATTTTATATTGGTGTTCAAATTGAAAAATGCCATATTGAATTGTGGGCTGAATTAAACTTCATGAAAAAATATATAATTTTATTCTCTATAATTATCATGTTTTAATTTTTCTTCGTTTTGTCACAATTATTTATTTTCATATTTCCTTTGAATTTTAGGTGAGAAATTTTAAGGTACCGACATGTATCAACACTACAATACGTTGTGAACCTTTGTTATACCCATGAACGACGGAGGAGGAGGGGGCGGAGGATGATGGGGGAGGAGGTAAGAGCGGAGGATGTGAAGGGAGGCAAAGGAGGGGGCTAGAGAAGGAGGGGGATGGTGGAGGAGGGGTCAAAGTTTGGGCAGGAGGAGGAAGGGGAAGATGTTCACATGTTTCTTCTCTATTACTTGACAGGTAGGAACCCTAGCAAGGGTAATGGGGACAACAACGCAAATACGAGATGGAGGTGGTGCAACTGTAGTTAGAATGCATTGTGTAGAACATGGTAAGTGACGGCTCGCTTTTTCACCTCTCTAATATCATCATTTTAACAGTAGCACATGAGGCGAAAATGGATCCTCATCAAAGACCACCCTTTCGAATAGGTGGAGAACTTATTTTACTTGGTAAGTGTACCAAGGTTGAACTCAGGGACACAAGCTCTTAAGTTGTTATTTAGACTCTTAATACATGGATCATGTGATTAATTAATAACTAAATAGGTCAACGAACAAGGAAATGTGATGCAATCAATGAAGACATATGATGCATGAACAGAAGGAAAAAAATTTATTTGGTTCTTTTATAATGCAATGTGATACAAATGCAAAAACGTGCAAAAACACCCTACATAAATAAAATCATTGAGCAATAAATGTCTGATCGATCTCAGGATCAATTCATGAAGCAAATTAACTGATAAACTAACAAATGGTATTAAAAATCATTAAACATATGACACTATATACTAGAATTTATCCTCTGAATTTTAGTGTTAAAACATGGAACAAATAAAGCCAATGGGTAGATAATGAAACATGCTTCAAAATGAAATTGAAATCAACTTAAATGGAGGTCATATGCTCAAGATAATCGCAAAATAGTCCATGGGCATAAACGTGAAGAAAACATGAAAATAATTACAAAATCATCACAAATAGGTCCCTGGAAGTACATAAATATAATTAAATAAAATTACAAGGCCTTCCTTGTAATTTTTCCATGAGCACGAGGGCTATATTGCAATTATTGAAACCCTGAGGGGCTAGGTTGCAAATAACCCCAGGCACACATGCATTGCACGTGCCAAGAGTGATCTGTTTGTAATATGGAGAAAAAGGTAGGGCACCGATGCAAACTACCCAACCCCCACATGACCAGAGCACGTGAGGGCAAGACGAGGCTCGATGCTTGGCTCAAAAGGCTAGGGCAGCACGTGGAGACTACGAGAGCTTCGGGTATTGGCTCGGACTGCCCAAACCTCCGTACATCGAAGGGATGATGTGGCTGATCATGAGTCGTCCGATCATGAGGATCAGACGGTATCTGTACGATACGTTCTTCTTCGTAGCCGCCTCCTGCGATGGAGTTGGTTGTTCTCCGGTGAGCTCTCCATCCCTCCGCCAGGCCTCGGATGTCATAAGCTCGAAGAAGAATCTGGAGGAGTTGATGTTGAAGATCGGACGTAGGGGGACCACTGGAGAGGTCGAGGTCATCATGGCATTGTGAACAGATCGGAGATGGAGTTTTTTAACTAAGCTCCGGCGAAGGCTCCGACCATTGAAGGAGGGTACCTGCAAGTGTTAGTCCTAGCCAAGGCAGTGCATGAGGTGAGTGCGAGTGAGATGAGGTGGATGGAGGGCCGAGGGGGTGAAGAAGGCAACGGCCCTGGTGGTTCTTATATGGCGAGGTAAAGAGGAAGGGGGCGAGGTTACTGAAGGTTCTGACGGAGAGAATAGGTGGTTGAAAGGTACAACGAAGATGAGTGAGGTGAGGCGAAGCTTGTTAGGTGGTCAATTGAGGGTAAAAGTGTGTGAGTGTGTCTAGGTAATTAGGAGAAACAAGAAGGAAAAGAGGAGAGAGCTTACCTGGAGATCAAGGCGAATGAGACAGTCTAGGCTGAGATCCAAGGGGAGCTCCAGTCTTCGCTAGACTCCAGCGACTCTTCAGAGCAGCTCCTCGCCCGTGTTAGGGCTGTGTCATGGCCTACCATGACCATGGATCGTCACGGGGGTAGGAGGTCGTCGTCGCGTCCTCAATTAGTCCCATTTTTGTCACAAAGGGGAGGAGAGGTGCTGGGCCTCGGCCCGTGTAAAGGTGGACGCGGGAGAAGGAGGGTGGAGGTGGCATATTTGAAGCTCGGAGGTTGGGGGT
The DNA here is from genome assembly GCA_037367405.1 of Ottelia alismoides. Lineage (NCBI taxonomy): Eukaryota > Viridiplantae > Streptophyta > Magnoliopsida > Alismatales > Hydrocharitaceae > Ottelia > Ottelia alismoides. The sequence goes on along the minus strand of JAZKJV010009649.1, from coordinate 21,334 downwards.
TCCAGGTGATGGGAGTTGAGTTTAACTATCATGGTATGGAATGAGAGAAAGGGGGACGTGCAACGCCAGGTGGCTCGCTAGGGTGACGACAGTTCAGGCTTGAAGTAGTTGTGTTCAGAGAGTGGTGGAGGTGGCTATGGAAGTCGGAGAAATAGGAAGGGGGCAATGGGTTTTTGTGGTGATCGTGGGAAAGAGAGAGGTGTGGGAGGTTGAAGACAATGGCGTTGTCGTTGGATCTAATGATCCAACGATTGTGGTGCAGGCGGAAGCGGACGCTCCAGATTAAATCTGGAGGCGTCGATCGAAGGGCAGAGGATGAAAGGGGACGGGCGGTTGAAATGAAGGCGCCCAAGAGGCGATCGGACGACGCGAATGGGTAGCGGGTGACGCAAGAGGAGGCGGGCTGCATAGCTCAACCAGAAGGAGCCATGTGGCTCAATGAGATTTATTCAAATATAAAAATAAAATAAAAATAAAAAAGAAATAGAAAAATGATGAATTAGGAAAAACTCAAAACATGAAAGTTGTAGATCTTGATGAGATCTACAAGTTTCATATTGACCAAAAACACAAAATAAGTTAAATTAGGGGAGAAAATATTTTTGGGAGCGTTTTTAAAGGAATAACACTGTATTTTTTCTGATTTGTATTTTTGTATTTCTAATTTATTTTTAAAATCGAAATATATACAATATTTAATCTTGTTTTTATTGAAAAGTTTTTAAGCTAGGGGATTAATATATGTATTTCAGCATGATGAAATTGAGGTTCATCATCAAATAAGAGCTATGGCTATAGTATATATACAATATATACGGTATACCCTCCTATACTTAACTTATGTTATGTCTTCATAGCACTAAGTGATACAAAGCCATAACTCTAGTTAAGATATAGGAAGATATACTAGAAATGAGGAGGACACCCCCTATACTTAGGTTAAAATAACCTAAGTGTCAGAAAGAAGGATAAATGATTCCAGAATTCATGTGGACTCAGGTCCACCAATACTTAGGCTGAGAATAGCCTAAGTAAAGAGATGGATAAGTTTAATTGGAGAGACTCGAAGAGAACAGAGAAATTAGGATGGATTTACACATGAATGAATCTTTGGAGATGAATGGAGTACTGAGTATCCATGGGAGGGTTTGGAAAATCCATAAAGAAGGCTCAATCAACCAAGGAACACCATTGATTCACCAACTCCCACATAAAACCAACAACTGTTGGTCATTTATCTTTGCATTTTTTATTGGTGATTAATACATGTTTATTCTCATTTACACATGGCTTAATGATACATTATAATATCCTACGTAAAGAGGGTGTTGCTCTCACAGAATAATTTTACTCCATTTATTTGTTTGACTTGCATTAACAGTCCCAATTTTAGCTTCAAGGTTATCACTGATTTTAATGTAAGCATAAATCAAGTAAACATCGTCTAACGACCATTTCTAATTTCTATTTAAATCCTAGGTGATCAATCCGGGTCGAGAAGTCGAGAAAAAATCGATGCATACGATAGAATCATGATCTATACTAAAGAGAAAAACTCTTAGTGCCTTTAGCTTTCTTTGTGGAAAAACAAGACTGAATTAGAATCCAATACTAAATGTATGGAAGTCGATTAAAACCACACCTAGCATGCTTCTATTAGCGGGGAAAGAATAGATTTGTTTTTGGCTAAGTGAAGCGATGTCTACGTACATCTCAATTTTTTTAGTGTGTCCTACCTAGGATCAAACACATTAGATAAGAAATAAAAACAACTCAGAGAGATGTGTGCTTGATCCTAAGCCGACACTCAAGTGGGGTAGATCCCACACAACCACAATGTTTCTTTGTTCCTTTACAATCGCGAGTCTTCGAAGACCACTGTAAAGACAATTATTACATGAATGCATGAAAGATGCGAGATACATTAATTCTCGTTAATTTCTCTGATGGTGCTTCTGCGGCTCCTCGCAGCGAGAGCTCCTGCTCCTTGCCTCCATGTCTTCCAAGTGTCCTTGGTTGCCAAGGGTACCCTGTCACAACAAGCAAGCATCAGATGGATATTAGAGAATTAATAAAACAATGCAAGCGAAACGAACTACTTGACCTAAAAGTTAGAAATTATCACTTAATCAAATAGTAAAAATATAAATAAAATAAAAGATGAGACGTATCCCCGACAACGACACCATCTGACGGCTCGCTAAATACGTAATATAATTTGTACTTGTTGTAATACGATTACTTAGCGAATCATGCAGAACCGAATCGAATGTCTCTGTGAAGAGGACTCAGCTTTTATTTATATCCTGGATAAGTCCGGGGTCGAATAAAGAGAGGCATAGAAACAACTTTGGGTTAATTCAGAAAACTTAGGTTTTGATTTCCAAAGCGGATTTTTTTATATTTTTTATGCGAAATAAATACGAATGCAAAAATACAGATGAATTAAGTTAATAAGAAAACACACAACTTAGCTAAATTATTTTAATATGAATTTAATTGAATTTAGCTAGTTATATTTTCCCTAGAAAGTTAATTCAGTGATGAATGTAAAACATTTTTTTGGAATTTTAGGGGGTTAAAATGCAACAAAGTAAAATGCACATTTTTATGGGTTTTTATGTAATATTTCACACAAACAGATGCAAAATTATGAAAAATTTACTGGAACTTAAAAATTATGAAATGATACTACAATATATTTTTGGATTTTTTTAACAATATACAATTTTTTATAGATTTTTTAATGAAAATAGAATGACTGTGAGTAATTAATTCCTAATAAATCCAAGTTATAAAGTCTTCCAGAGAGAGAATTATCCCAAGAAGGTATTTATATGAGAAATCCAAAAGAGTTAGAATTTTGCAAAAATAATTTGTGTGGATTTAATTAAAAATCATTTACAAAAAACACTCTATAATTTATTTAAGGCATTGATTAACATCAATTTAGATAAAATTTGGGTAGTAATTAAATCATACTTTGAGACATAATTTTAGATTTTTTAAGAAATTTTTAGAGCAATCGTGAGTTAAATATGAATTTAAGAGCTCAAATTGGTTAAAATATGTAATTTTTCACTTAAACAGTTTAATTAATTACCCATAACTCACAAAAATACAAATAAATATCCAAATAAAGGAGAATTAGTTACTCAACATCATGACATTTTTAATTAAAATAAATGATGTCCAAATTAATACATGAACATAGGATTATCCATGTAAAACATAAATTAAACATGAACAAGCTGAAATATGCATAGGGACTTGTTTGTAATAACAGAAACTAAACGGAAAAAGATGTAATTTTTCAAATAAAAAATAAAGAACGAGACCTTCTTCTTCCTCTCTGCAGTTAGGGATGAAGGAGGACAGGCATCGACGGAGGTTGAAAGCTGCGGTTGGAGATTGGAGTGGCGCATCGCATGAGGGTGGAGGTGGCGCGCCGCGCAAGGGTGGAGGTGGCGGTTGAGGCGTGCGATAACAGTGATTGGCGCAGAGGAGGATGGCATTGCAAGTGCAGCGGCCATGCGCGGAGGAAGCGGGTCGTCGCGGGCGGAAGGACGAGCCGGCGGTGCAATGGAGGGAGGCTGGGCAGAGCGGCAGGGAGGAAGGCGTCGGTGGCCGGCAGTGGTGGAGGGGGCTGGCTACCTGCTGCTTTCTTTTTTTATTTGTTTGATTTTTTGCTATTGATGTGTTTTGATTTTTTTTATTTTTTTTAATTTTATTAAACATGGAATAATAAGATGCAAAATATGATGGATGGTGATGGTGATAATATGATGAGGATGATGGAGACGGAGTAGAAAACAAGAAAATTTTGTTAGATAAAATAAAATAAAAAGGAAAATGAGGGGGAATACTTACCTAAGCTTTGTCAGATTTGCGGAGCAGCTACGCGCGACTCCTGTCGTGACCTCGATTCGATTGGCGAAAAAAATCGGAGAAGCTATGCGAGCTTGATGGGAAGCTCGTGACACAACAATGATGGTCACCGCGGATCTCGCCTGAAGGAGGTCTTCGCTTGAGGAAGATGATAAGCCGTTGTCACCGAACCACATTCCAAGCTCACTCCTTTTTATCTAAGAATGGCAGATGGGGAAAATGAGGATGAAGAGAAGAATAAAAAGAGAAGAAGAATGGGAGTTAGAGAGATAATGGAATGGTGGAGTTGAATGGGAGGTTAGAAAAACGGTGGAGTTGAATGGAGGTTAAAAGAAAAAGATGGAGTTTAATGGAAGTTATGGTAGAGAAAGGAAAAAAATAAAATAAAATAAAATAAAAGAGAAAAGTTGGCTACTAAACAAATAAAATAAAATAAATAGAAAGAGAGTGGAGAATTTATAAAATAAAATAAACAATATGTACATGTTTTTTTACTTTTCTAATTTTATTTTTTGAATTTTTAATGAAAGATATTTACAAAATAAAAATAAAAATAAATTAAAATAAAAAATGAAATAAACCACAAAAATGATTTTTTTATTTTTAGAAATTAAGAAAAGTAAAATAAAAAATGAGAAAATAAAAAAATGTGTACAATATATACAATCTACACTTAGCTTCCAAAATCTAAATTTTATAAAGGAGCTCTGATTTTAATGAAACTACTTTCATTGGATAAATAATTTTCTAACTTAAACTTTAAAAGTGAGTTTAGTGAATTTAGAGTTCATATGGAGCGGGAATTTGGTCGGGAAATTGGACTTTATGACATTTTCTCTTTGGGATCTAGGAGTATTTATTTGAGGTGAAATTTATTTTAATTTTTTATATTTTTATATTTTTTAAACAAGTTAGAGGAAGAATTAATCGAAAAGGAGTTGAAATGAAATTATTAAAAATACAAGAAGTTTTGGGCTATTTACAGGTGAAAAACTCCTTTATTTTACAGCTTTTTACTGTTAATTTATTTTGTACAATATAATATACAATAATTAATTTATTTTATTTACAAGAGTCATTTTGTTAATTTATTGATTTTATGGATATTTATTTAAGAATTTACTTAGGGATTTTGCTAAGATCCATATATTTAGATGATGAATCGTGGATTCATCAGTAAGTTCATTTGCGACCCACCATCCACTAGTTCTAATCCATATACTCACTGGAGCATGGTCTCCATCCGTCAGATTCCATTCTTTTTTGACCCATATCGATCTTTGTAAGAGATAGATCCTACGAGGTTTCTCATCTTATTCATTTCAATACGATCTCCAATCGATTACACCTCCCATCGCTCAACACCTAAAAGTTGAGCTTTCGATCTTGAGATTTTTCTATTCTTACAAACAATCAAGACCTAACTATCAAAGTCGACAACTAGAGCACCCATCATAAGAATCTTAGGCTAAGGCCTTCTTGCTGAGCTAAATCCATAACCAGCAGGTCACATCATGCAACCTTCATCCTTCTCTGATTCTGGATCTTAGTCATATGTTGATCGAGCAATACTTCAAACTGAGAGAGGTAGTTTGCATCAATGGAGTGTTAGCCATGTGAGCTTGAGGCGAACCATTCCTACAATAAATGTTATTGTGGTCATTGTTATATCAATAAAAGTTATTGATTTTTCACTTCATGTCTGAGATTAAATGAATGAATGCACTATGAGGTCCCTCAGTACAATTAGGGTTATGTACCATGGGCATCTTGATGATCATACAGTTGTTGATTCAACGGTTGAATCATAGAGGTTGGTGCTTGGATGATATCTAAAGAGTTATATTGAGGACTCATCAAGCACCGTCAAATGATTGTTAAGAGATGATCTCTAGTTTGAGAAAGAGATGATAATCCTTCTCTATAGGCTAATGTCTGACCGACCTCTTAATGCAAGTTCTATGCATAAGAATAGAGATTCGAATGTGTCAGATTAGTTAGGTCAAATAGTTGACTTAATGAGATCGAGATAACCAAGATCTATGTCGTATATTGTCACGATATAGGCATGCATCCTATGACCGTAGACAGATGTGTTACTATATGTCTAAGTATATACATTTGGCAGACCGATAGGTTGATGACCTATTCAAGGTCTATACACTGATGAGCTGGTGTGTATATAAGGGCATATGAGTAATATGATCTCTCAAAGGGATCATACATGTTCAGTACTGAACCCGAAGACATGAGCTCACTCATGAGGTATTGGGACCGATCAAATTCCATGCATAGTCGTCTTACTTGAGAAGCATGACAAGAATTTGTAGATATGATATATGCTTTTGGAAAGCATATGATTGATATTAACTCCCAATGACCGAACGAGAAACTTAATGATAATACATTGAAGAAGATAGTCTAAAAATGATCTAAAATTTCGGGTTTATTCTAGGTCTTCCAGTATGCAGGGTATTAGGAATACTCGAGGGTGATGTGATCATAAACGATTGAATAACCATGACGCTTCCATTCTGATTGAGTGATGAAACATGTTTGGATTTTAGTGACTCCTCTCAGTAGAGAAGTAATCTAATCTTAGTCCAAATGTTGGACATTGATCTGCATACCATTCAGATGCAATGAGAAGATTAGATTTACATTTTTGATTTAATCAAACACTATGAGAGGTCCCTGAGATCTGGATTTGAGATGTGATCTCGATATCCAAGTCACTATAAGTGGAACGCAAATCACCATGTCCTTGTCTCCAAGTATTATCAGAGAAAGCACATTATTCTTGAAAGAGTTCAAGAATAATTCCATTGATGAATTGTGTATCCGAGCATTGAGAAATTGATAATTAAATGTGATTTAATTATAATGAATAATGTGAATATGATTAATATTAGATGCATGAGAATGATTATTAAGATAATTAAATATGATTTAGTTATCACGAATATGAATAATGTGAACAACACTATCCATATTATTTATATTGCACATGATTTATAATATATTAGAGAGAGATAATTGTAAAGTATTCACGAATTAATTATTGATGTGAATTGGATTCACATTAGATAATTAATTGAAAATACAATTTACATGTTATTTAGGATATATGAATATGATTCATATTTTTTCAATAGTATGATTGGAATATTCACAAATTAATTTAAAATTAATTTTGTTAATATAATTGAAATTAAAAATATTGTAAATATATAGAGGGTTATGTGAGATATAAATCTCACATAAATTAAAAGGATGAGCCACCTTCCATATATAGAGGGCGGACGACCACCCTTGACTTGATCAAGCGTGGTCGTCCCTCTTATATTTAGAAAGTGGACTCATTCTTCATCCTCTTATCTAAATTGATTTAATTAAATTAAAGATAATTTAATATATATATATATATATATAATTTAAATTAAATTAATTGTTGTTATATTTTTAAGCAACAAGGATCATGACCATTGATTAAAAACACAAATCAATCTAACCATTGAATTTGTATTGGACAATGATTGTAATCCACAGACTCTCAAAATACTATAAAAAATAGGTAACCCTAGCTATTATTTTACAACACATTGAAAGTCTCTCTCTCTCTCTCTCATTCTCATGCCCAACACACTCACTCTCTCCCTCTCTCTCAAGTGTGGTCGTCTACCCCTTGTACTAGAGAGAATCACTGTCATCGCTACATCGTCATGCTGTCGCTTCGACCGTTCACGGATCTCCATCTTCTTTGGTGCTCATTGCTTGTGAAGAAGATGCTTGATTTCGTGAGACGAAATCAGGAGATTCGAGGCTTGGATATTCATCTTGGATTGCAAGAAGCTCGTGTCTCGTCAACGCACTCGTAACCGTCTCATCCGTCGAGTCGGACTTGAGACATGTTGTCTTTTCACTTACAGACTTCGATCGCAACCAAGCTTCAAGATGTATTCCTCTATCTTGTTGTGATTTGATGAAATGATTTAAGAAGTGTTATCAAATCATGTGGTTTCATCTCTTTAATTTTTTTAAATTCTGTTTCCCTGAGCCACTAATATGACTAATCGCTCCTGATCACATTGGATGTGATCATCATGCTTCTGTGATGTGGGATTTTTACCACAACCTTCAAGTGGTATCAAAAATAGTTTCTGGTCTTGGATATGATCCAAAATCATAGATGAACAAGGTTTTGAATTTTGGATGCGCAGGGACTCAGTTTTGCATGAGATGCAAGTTTTGAATTGGTTTTTTGCTAAAATAAAATGCCATGTTTGTACACTATTTGGGCGCATTTTTTGGTTATTAAAATGTATTTAGAAAGTCTAAATATGTCCTAAAACAGTAGCCAATTGTTGGCACCAAAAGTTCATGAATAAAATTCAAAGAGTTCTCGCTACGAATTTGTTTTTGCATGTATTCACAGATCTGTAAGAAAATATTTTTTGCTTACTGTTTTCCCATCATAAAATATGAAATAAAAATTGGATTAAGTAGAGAATCAAACCAACAAATCGCTTGAATTTATTTCACACGATCCTGACTCTGTTTTCCCTAGTATTCCATATTTAGTGGAGATGGGTCGGATGTTGATTGGATCATCAAATGATCTTACTTAATGTATTTATAATTCAATGAAAATTATGGAAATTATGAATTTGCATTGACTAATTATAATTCCTAATAATTATGAAAATAATTGATTAATCATCATTGGTCATTGAATGTATGTTTCATGAAATCCCTAGTTCATCTTACAATAGTTGTAAGACAACTTTTACATGCAAAACATGGTTGCTTGATATGCTTAGAAGTTTAGGATCTCAAAAATATTTTAAGATACCTAAGATTTCCGGGTTGTTACTATATAGTATAATGTCGGTCATCAAAGTTAATCGTTAAAATCGTAAGTACATTAGCATTATTTTGTGTTGTTCTCAATTAGAAAAGTGAAGGCGCTTAGTCCGGGTATGCTGGCTTGGTTTACTAATTAGTGCCTTGCATGTCAAGGAAATGCTCCCTCCCAAAATAACTTGAGTGTACTGGCCGGATTCATTTTTGAGGAAAGACTAATATGAGTAAATAAAGTTATACTCTAATTATTAAAACATAAAAGGATGCATACTTGTGAGGATGTATACTTTATAGTAATATCAAGCAAATCTTAATTGTTTTGTTGGACGATTGAATTGGATTGATAATTAATTTGATATGATTAAATTAATTAGATCCAATTAAAATAGATACTTTATTATGAATAGAGTTGCATTTCTCTTAGAATAATCAATTATGTGAATATGATTCATAATAATTAATTAAATTTTGAACATGATATGAAGGATCACATAAGTGACATCCATGGTCTCCCATCAAGGCAAAGGATTCCGTCACCATGGATTGCATAAGAGATGCATGTCCGAAGTAACAACTTCTGCATACAAGTGCTCATGGATCGATCTCTTTGCTTCTCGAAAGAGTAAGGCCGCAAGTGTAGTGACCCCAATATCAAGTCCTCATATTATTGGAGAGATATTGGATTGCACATAGTGAGTGTTATTCCTGTTGTCGGTTGGTTCAATTAATAACGGTCGGCATCACCGTAGGGGTGGTGGACTCGAGTGTTAAGTACTGAATTGGGAAATGCAAGTTGGACTTGCAAGGCAGAATGAGTTCTCTCTTCTTTTTATCTGAGATACATGTTCTCATATTATTGGTATGTAACAAAGGTAAAAAGGAAATCCCGGATCTTGCTAGAGATATAGTGGTAAGTACATCTCTTGCTTTGAAAGTAATTAAGGGAATGAACTTTCAAAATTGAAAATGCATGCCTAGTTTGATTAAAAATCCTTAATCAAATAATTTAAATTTGAATATATATATATATAATTATATGTTCTAATATAGTTCATCATTAATCTAAAATATGAAATCCATGAACTCACTCAGTATGCCTCTGGAGGTTAAAAAGTTGAACGGACCAAATTATTCGGATTGGATCCGTAATTTGGAACTCGTTCACTCTGCGGAGTGCATCAGCTATGTGCTCACCAGGAATAAGCACACAAACCTTATGTTAATGGAAGCATTAAAATTTAATGAATTTTTTAATAAAGATCGTTCATTGGTCCGATGTTATATTATAGGGTCTTTGTCTAATGTGCTTCGGAAGCAACATATGGACATAGAGAATGCCTATTATATAATGTTGAATCTAAAAGAGATGTTCGATGATGTAAAATGCATAGAGCGCAGTAGGAAGCATTGGTTCCAGAAGAGTCTGATCCAATAGGTGAAGAAGTAAAGTCAAAGTGTTGACACATCTTCTCAAACTTCCACACATCTGACATCAATTAATATAGATGTATGTCATCACTGCAAAAGATAAGGGCACTGAAAAAGAGATTGTCCAAATTATCTGAAAACCTTAGATAAGGGTAAAGATAATGCCCTGGCAAGTATGAAATATACATTCATCATTGAAACCAATTTTCTTGTATAATGAGAAGGTAGTTGGATCATCGATTCTAGTGCTTCTGTTCATGTACGTAATTTGTTTCATCTATTTTAGGAGACGAGGAATCTTAATGAAGAGGAGATAGTCATCCATATGGGATCTGATACAACTGTTGTAATAGTCGTCGTCGGGACGTACAGACTATCATTATCTAGTGGGAGAGTCCTTATTCTTAAAGAGTGTCTTTATGTTCCAGATGATAGAAATGACTTATATATGTAGCTAAGCTAGTTAGAAATGGATATTCATTCTTATTCTATAATAAACTTGTCATAAGTTATTATGGTAAACATATTGTGATGGTGTTCTAACTTCTGGTGGACTCTATGAATTGTACATTGATGAATCCGTCATGAATGTTACTACCACTAATAAAAATCCCAAAAGAACCAAGGATGAAGGATTTTGAATATTATTTGGCATATAGGCTTAATCATTTTTCTGTTGATAGGATCAATAGTTTGATAAAAGTTGGACCTTAGATTTTCTACAGGGTTGTATTCGTGATAAAATGACTAGGATTCTTTTCCATAACAAGGTTACTCGATACGAGCGTGTTCTTGACCTAATACATAATGATGTATGTGGTCCCTTCAGTACCATGATCCGAAATTGATAACGATATTATTTGACGTTTATCGATGATCATTCGTGATATGGGTTTATCTTACTACTAAATCATAAATATGAAACATTTGAAAACTATAAAGAGTTCATGGCTTTGGTTGAGAACAAAACTGACAGGAAGACTAAACGGATTGGATCTAACCGAGGTGGCAAGTACCTCTTAGATGAATTTAAGAAATACCTCAAAAAGAAAGAGATTGTTTCCAATCTCACTCCTCCTGGAACCCCCCCAACTAAATGGTGTTGATGAAAGATGCAACATGACCATCATGGACATAGTTCGTTCAATGATTAGCAAAGCACATTTACATCTTAGTTACTGGTATATGCAGTAGAGACTGCAATATATATACTAAATAAGATTTTCGAGCAAATCTGTACCCAAAACCCCTCATGAGATTTAGTTTGGAACCAAACCCTGTATTAGTCACTTGAGGGTCTGGGGGTGCTTGGTCCATGCGAAGAACATGGATACAAGTAAGCTGGAATCTCACACGCGAGAGTGCTACTTCATCGGGTATGTAAAGGATGGTATCGGGTACCAAGTTTATGACCCTGGCACTCAAAAGATTTTTATCTCTAGAGATGTGAAATTTTTGAAGGATGACTTCCTCAAGAGTCAATACCAAAATGAAGTAAAGGAATTCATTGAATCCTCTTAGGATGATGAACTTCCTGGACCAGAAACTGAAGAAGTAAATGAAGATGAAACATCTGTACATTTTCGAAGGAGTTCGAGGGTGGCTGCACCATCCGAAAGGTATAGATTCCATTGTTAGGTGAAACTAACAATGATCCAACTTCATTTGATGAAGCACTCGTGGATCATGATATGGATAGATGGATGCTAGCAACGGAGTTAGAAATTGACTCCATGCACAAGAACGGTGTATGGACCCTAGAGGATCCACCTAGAGGGGCAAAATCCATTGGATGTAAATGGATCTTCAAGAGAAAAAGGGGACTAGATGGGAAGATAGAGACCTTCAAGACATGGCTCGTAGCTAAGGGCTACATACATAGAGAAGACATCGACTACGATCAGACATTCTCTCCTATAACTATGCTTAAGTCCATCAGGGCACTGCTAGCTATAGCTACATATCTTGACTACAACATCTGGCAGATGGACGTCAAACCAGCTTTCCTCAATTGATACCTCAAGGAGGATATCTATATGAAGCAACCACATGGCTTCATAACCAAGGAAGGCAAAGTATGCAAGCTGAAGAAATCCATCTATGGGCTCAAGCAAGCTTCACGTAGCTGGAACATCATATTTGACGAAATCATAAAGAGTTATGATTTTATTCAGAATCCTGATGAACCATGTGTGTACAAGAAGCTTAGTGGGAGTGCCATTGTGTTTATTGTACTTTACGTAGATGACATCCTTATCATTGGGAATGATACATGGATGATGAGCAGTGTTAAGATTTGGTTGTCCCATACCTTCGAGACGAAAGATCTTAGAGAAGCCTATTATATATTGGGTATGAAGCTATTCAGAAGGAGAGAAAAGAGGATATTGGGACTACCACAATATGGGTACATTAAGAAGATCTTGGAACATTTATGTAAGGAGAACTCGAGAAAGACTTCCTTCCCGTAAGACATGGTATCCACATATCTAAATGGATGGATCTTCAAAGTGTTGAGGATAAGAAAGACATGGCTAGATGCTCTTACGCATCAGATGTGGGAAGCCTAATGTATGCCATGATGTGCATAAAGCTAGACAACTGCCATACAGTAGGAGTGGTAAGTTGTTACCAATCCTTTTATGGAGAACAGTACCGGAATGCAGTAAAGAACATCATTAAGTATCTAAGATGGACGCAAGATTACATATTGGTCTATGGAGAGGGTGATATCCAAGTCTTAGGATATCCGATATACAGATTCATACTTCTAGTCTGATGTTGATGACCACAAGTCAACATCAGGGTTTGTGCTCTTGTTGAACGGTGGTGCTGTGAGCTGGAGAAGCAAGAAGCAGGACACTACAGCCGATCCAACAATAGAAGCCGAGTATATTGCCACATCGGATGCTGCAAAGGAGGCGGTGTGGTTGCATAAATTCATCTTGAAACTTGGCATAGTTTCCTTTGATGCTCCTATCCCACTATGCGATAACATGGGAGCCATAGCTCAAGTAAAGGAATCCATATGACATCAAAAGAGCAAGCACATGGAAAGGAAATACCATATCATTCAAAAGATTCAAATGCGTGGTGACATCGTCATCACCAAAGTGGCCTCTGCTGACAACGTTGTTGGTCCCCTTACCAAACCTTCGACTCAAAAGGTTTTCGGCCAGCATGTAATGAATATGGGTATAAGGATTATACCTCAATGGTTTTCAGGGATAGTGGGAGATTGTTATCCATGTGAGCCTGAGGCGAGCCATTCCTACAATAAATGTTATTGTAATCATTATTATATCAATAAAAGTTATTGATTTGTTTTCACTCCCTGTTTGAGATTAAATGAATGAAGGCACTATAAGGTCCCTCAGTACAATTAGGGTTATGTACCATGGCCATCTTGATGATCATAAAGCTATTGATTCAATGGTTGAATCATAGAGGATAGTGCTTGGATGATATCTAAAGAGTTAGATTGAGGACTCATCAAACATCATCAAATGATTGTTAAGAGATGATCTCCGGCCTGAGAAGGAGATGGCAATTCATCTCTAAAGGTTGATATCTGACTGACCTCTTGATGCAGGTCCTTTACATAGGAATAGAGATTCATAGGTGTCAGATAAGTTCGGTCAAAGAGTTAACTTAACGAGATCGAGATAACTAAGATCTATGTTGTATGCTTTCATGATATAGCCATGCATCCTCTGATCGGAGACAAATGTATTACTATATTTCTGAGTATTTACATTTGGCAGACCGATAGGTTGATGACATATTCATGGTTTATACACTGCGCGAGCTGGTGTGCATATAAGGGCATATGAGTAATACAATCTCTCAAAGGTATCATATAGGTTCAGTACCGGAAGACATGAACTCACTCGTGAGGTATTGGGACTGATCAAATTCCATGCACGGGCATCTTGCTTTGGAAGCATGACAAGAATTTGTAGGTATGCTATGTAGTTTTGAAAAGCATATGATTGATACCAACTTGTGTCAACCTTGGGTCTCTGACTCTGCGTTAACCATAATCAAGCTTGATGTTGCGCCTCAATGGTTTTTCTTTTCTTTTTTCCTTTTGTACATAATTTCCTTCCTTCTAACAAACACACTTCTTGATGAAAGGCTTCTGACTTTAGTTTACCTTTCAAATATGTATTTTGCAATACTCCTTTGAATATTACATCTCACTTCTGTAGTATACATCTCATAAAATATCTCACAATCCTTAAGGAAACCAAACAGAAGTCCTTCACATGGAATAATTTCGGCATCTACAGTTGGAATTGGCACATCATCATTCACAATATCGTTGAAAAATTCACCTGAATCTATTACAATTGATAATAAAGTATTTTTCATTTAAAAGCAATACTAAAACTCTGTAGATTCGAACTCTGTAGATTACGATTAAATGCAAACTATGTAGATGGATTTAGTAATAAAAACACAAGCTTTAGTAAGAGATATTATGGATTTAGTAAAGTATATGATGTTTCAAGTAAATATGAATCCTCGACCTAAAATTTTGAGTCTTGATGGATGCATCAGAAGTCTTGAATTAAGTTAATTTTTGAATGACATCATGGTGATATATGGTGATCTAAATCCTACATGATTTCATTTCAAAAAAATATCAAAAAATGGCATTTATGACACCAATGCATGTAAAGTTACATGCACCATGGTGCAAACTTCCCTATATATATATATGTGTGTGTGTGTGTGTGGGATTGAGGAGCCTACACCCATGTGTAGGTGACTTTCCTATACCCACCTCTTTTTCTCTCAATTTTGTTTATTTTTTTATAATAGATCCTTAGGGGATTTATTTAAAATATTAAGTAGAATATGTGTTTCAAATTTCGTATAAAATAGATATTCCTAATATGTCCATCGGAAGGGGTCGATTTCAACAAATCCGAGATCGTTAAAATTTGATTTTCTTGATAGATAAGTTAAAAGTCTCAAATAAGTTAAAATTTGAATGACATGACAGTGATATATTGTGATCTAAATCTTACAAGGATTCAATTCAAAAAAATTAAAAAATAGAATGGAAAAGAGGCAGATGTAGGAAAGTTACCTACACATGGGTGTAGGTTCCATTTTCCTTATATATATATATATATATATATATATATATATATATAGGAAAGGGAGTATACTTCATGAAGTAGGTAACCTTACTATTTTGTGTCTATTTTTAGCATTTTTATTTTTTGGAAAATAGCACCATGTATTTTCATAATTATATCTCTCTAATATGTCATTCAGATTTTGTCAGAAATGGACTCCTATACCATCCATCCAGAACATGTAATTTTAACGGTCTTAGTTTTGTTGTAATCGACATGTTTTGGATGGAGGGTATATGAGTCTATGTTCCTGACAAAATTTGACTGACATATTAGAGGGATATTGTTATGAAAATTCATGGTGGTATTTTCCAAAAAAATAAAAAATTGCTAAAAATAGACGTGAAGTAGGTAATGCTACCTACTTCATGAAGTAGGCTCCCTTTCCTCATATATATATATGAATTTAATGAGGTTGTCCCCTGGAGGTAGCCAACTGGCTGTCCCCGCGCTATTTTTCAGTGAAATTTTTGGTTTTTTTTTGAAAAATATCACTATACATGTTCATTTATATGTCACTCCAATATTCCATTCGAATTTCATCAGAAACAGAGACTCCTATGCCCTCCATCTAGTATGTAATTTTAATAGTCTAAACACTGTTGTAATCAACATGTTCTAGATGGGAGGCACAAGAGTCCCTATTTCTGACAAAATTCGAATGACATTTAGTAGGGATATATAAATGAATATACATGGTGATATTTTTCAAAAAAAAACAACAAAATGCCGAAAATGGGATAGGGGCAGCCGTGATATAGAGGAGAAAATGGGGCTGCCCCCTGGGGGCAGCCAACATGGTTGCTCATGCCCCTTTTTTCCGTAATTTTTTTTGTTTTTTTGAAAAATATCACTATGTATATTTATTTATATATCCATCCAATATATCATTCAAATTTCATCAGAAACAGAGACTCATGTGTCCTCCATCTTGAATGAGTAATTTCAACGGTCTAAATATTGATGTAATCGACCTATTCTAAATCGAACCCGCTTTTTGGCACAAAATTAGAGTTTTGAAAAACCCTTCAACTCGAACTTGAACATTGAAGTAATAAAGCATAAATTTTAAAGCATGCTCAGAATAGTACATGCTCCTGATACCATGTAGAAAATAATGCAAAAGCATATCATGGATAAAGAATAAAGAACAGTGGAAGAATACCGGGATTTCATGTGGAACCCTACTCCATAAGGAGTGGGGTGAAACCACATGAGAAGACCTCTCAAGGGTTGGGTATTTTGTATTGCTCTCTCTTAATTGATATAATGGGTGTGAGGCTTCTTATATAGCCCCCAAACATGCCAGAGTTCCCATTAACAATAGATGTGAGACTAAATCTGTGGATGTGGTAATTGGACCCTGAAGGGATCTAAATATCCATCTATACATGTGATGCATACTCTAACAAAGATGAACTACATTATCCATATAGTCTGTCCCTATGGAGGATGACACCATTACGTGACAACTAGATCACCTCGTTAAGCACCACCACCCTTCCATGAGGTCAAGGATAGCTCTAGAGACCCTTCTGCGAGGTGGGTCGATCTTAAATGTGGAGCAACATGAGGAAATAGATGTGTTGGTGGAGAAGAAGGCAGAGAGGAAGGAGTACCCTGTGGATGCGACGCTGCCGGACATAAAGAGCGGAATCTATGGGACAAACAATTTTCGTTGGATCGAGGCAGGGGTCAGGCTCCTACCCACTTAATTTACGCGGATGACCTCTTATTTTTTTGCAAAGTCTCATCTTCCTCTATTCTTGAGTTGAATAGCGTGCTGGAGGCCTTCCGCGATATCTCCGGCTTGGCTTTGAACCCACGGAAGTGTAAACTCATTCGACCTAAAGGGGCCCCCTCCGACTTTGCTTCTACGCTTCGCCTTGGGATTTTGCGTTGTTCGTTGCCCACTACTTATCTCGGTCTCCCCCTTGTTTCCTCAATGGGAAGAGGCTCCCATGCTCAGGCTTTGGAAGATCGTATTCGTGCTGCTCTTAATGGGTGGAAGGCTTCCTCCCTATCCTTGGCGGGTAGGCTACAATTGCTTAAGACGGTTATTGCTGGCATCACTCTTTACTGGGCGGGTGGGTGTTTCATTCCTTGTGCTACGGTTGTTAAGGTCGACAAGATGTGCGCCAACTTTCTTTGGGGTTTTCGGGCAGCCATCATGTGAGTTGGCAAACGGTTTGTCTTCCTAAGAAGGAAGGTGGTATGGGGTCTCCGCTTTTGGCTATGGTCTGTGATGCAATGAGAGTGGCTTGGGGGTGGTCTATTCTTACCTCCAAACACTCGTTGTGGGCTTGCTTTCTAAGGAAAAGATATCTTCACTCCCACTCCTTCTGGGAGGTCGCACCAAAGAATGGGGATTCTATCATTTGGATGTCCATTCTCCGCTGCAGGGGGTCTTATCAAGGTTTCATCACTTGCTCCGGTGGGCAACACTTCTGGTCTCGCTCCCCTAATGGCTTCTCTTTTGCTCAGGCTGTCGTTGTCTTGAGGCCTCGGGGACAGCTGGTTCCTTGGGCTTCGGTGGTCTGGTGCAAGGGTATTGTTCCTAAGTACGCTTGCACACTTTATGGGCGATCATTAACAGGCTGCCGACCTTGTCAGGCTGGAGCGACATGGGCTTTCCACATCCGACCTCCTGCTATTTCTGCAGCTCTTCTCCTGAGTCTACGGAACACATCTACTTCAACTGCTGCTTCTCGGAGGACATATGGTCAAGGGTGCTCTTGGAGTTGGCCCTTCACCGTCCCCCTCCGATGTCTCTTCCCGTCTTGTGAATTTGGATTGCTACGAATCATGTTGGAAATCAATTGCGGTTATGGAGCACTGTTCTTTCTTCTTGTGTGTGGTATATCCGGAAGGAGAGAATCTCCGGTGGACCGCCTCGCGCTCAACCCCAGCCCCCGTGCTTGCAACTTCCATCGTGGCTGATATCAATACTGCTTATTTTTGGAATCTGTATTGAACCCCCTCTTTGTGTCGGGGTCCTAATGTTTCTTGCTCTTTTTGCATGCTATGTTAGCATGTCGTTTTTGGTAGCTCCTTGTAGCTTTTTGTGCAACAAATTTGTAAATCCAATTTCTGTGAATGAAATATAGATGACACCTTTACATATAAAAAAAAAAAGTCGTGCTTGAGGGCATACTGGTACGACTGGATGGAGTGCCCCTTCATGCACCTGGGAGAAAATGTGTGCCAGAGACCCCCACCCCTCCCCCGCAAGTAATGCTACACTGTGTTCCGTCCCCGGACTTCCGCAAGGGCTCGTGCTGGAGCACGATTCCTGCGAGTACGCCCACTGAGTCTTCGAGTCGTGGCTCCACACTACGCAGTACCACACCGCCTCTGCAAGGACGAGGTCGGCTGCAATCGTCGTGTCTGCTTCTTCTCCCGCAAGCCCGAGGAGCCCATGTCCCTCTACCCATCTTCTACTGCTGCTTCTAACGGTGGAGGTTCTTTCTCCCTGAGAGCTCTCCCGTCGTTGGATCTGGGTACCGCAGCGATGCTGCTCGACCAGTCCCCCATGTCTCCTTCCACGTCCCCGGCGCTCATGTGTCTCGGTCATAGCGGTCCTCTTTGAGTCTCTGGACTCCTCTAATCTCCTCTCCCCCATGAAGAGTCTTTCCTTGAAGCAGGGCCCCTTCCAGTCCCCCCACAGCGATTCAGAAGCATCAACAACTGCTCTTTGGTGGCTATGGAAGTCCTAACCCCTGTTCTCCCCTTCTGCTCGTGGGGGAGGGGGCGAGCCAGAGGAAGAAGGAGGGGAGGGAGCGTGCTAGAGGAGGAAGAAGGGGAGGCGGTGGCAGCCTGGAGGAGGGCGGCCGGAGGTGGAGGGGTGGGAGGGAGGGGGCATCTACTGTTGCAGGAGGAAGGGGGAGGAGTCAGGGGTTTTTTATTTTGAAATTTTTTAATAGGTGTTAGTTAGACCTTAGGTTAGATTAACCCAATGATATGTTTGAGTTAACGGAAAAACTAACGGAGGGTTACGGGTGTGAGACGGAGTGAGTATATGAGATTTCTCGTGTAATTCACGATTATGCAGGGTTATGATTGTTATTACAAATTACTCAGGGTTATGGGTGTAAATATCTCTTTTTTATTAGTGGAGTCAGAGAAAATAGGGAGCATCTGTGCTTTAATTAAGATTTTTTGATAACTTTTTGGAGCAAGGGTTATAGAGAAAAGTTCATCGTTATCCCTCTTAGTATATCGGAAGGGGAGGTGGAGGAGTTTGGTAGAATGTTGGGAATGCCTCATGAGGTTTTGACAGTCTCTTATCCATGCCTTTGCTTAGGAGTAGGGATGAAAACGGTCGGATACGAATACGAATATAGGTATAATCATATCCTTATCCATTTTAAAATACGAATATGAATGCGGATACGAATATTGACGGATGTGAAAAATGTTACCATATCCTTAAAAACGAATACGATTGTAAAACGAATACGAATCGGATACAAATAATAACGGAAATATTTGATAGATTAACTAAAATATACATGTTTAAGATAGTTTACACAAAAAATAGATATACTAAATATAGTAATTTCATAACAATTCTATCAATAATGGTAAATGTAATCATAAAATGTTGTTACACAGTTATAAATAAATCTATTATTATACTTATAGTGAAAATGAATATACGAATACGAATATTAACCGAATGTCAAAGTGATATCCATATCTGCATCCATTTTAAAATGATTACGAATACGAATGTCAAAATATGTATAAAACGAATACAATAGCGGATCAGATACGAATATATTCACATTCGTTTTCATCCCTACCCTATTGAGGGAGGGATCATATCGCTATGCATGGTTCAATTTTAGTGAAATTAAAGTAGAAGCCAGTTGTGTTGAAAACTAGGTGCCTATCACATAAGGGGGCTGGTGGATTTGAGATCGATGCTCTCAACCATCTTTTTTTCTATACTGTGTGGTTGATTGGGACCTCGTTGACAACATATGAGTGACCGTGGTTTGGGTGTGCTGAAGCTGAAGTAGATGAATAGAACCTTGTTGATGAAGTGGGTGATGGATTTCAGGGTGATGATGAGGACTTTGCAGATTTATTGAGAGTATTTATGGTTTTTCATCTTCGATGGATGCTCAACATGGAATTTGGAACTAGAGATCAATGACTACTTTCTGGAGAGGTGTCCTCTTAATTGTTTTGATCCATTACAATCCTCTTAATTGTTTTGATCCATTACAATACCTTCAGTCGATCAATGATGATGGCTCTGCTTTTTCATTGTGAAGGGTTGATTAGTTTGAGGAATGGCACTTCTTAATTGTTTCTCGAGGCTTTATGCATTGGCTAATAAACGTGATGCTAAGGTCGTAAATTGTTGGTCAATTTTTGAAGGGAGCTTTGGCGTACGATCCTGACGTTCTATATGGAGTTTTCAGGGTAAATGATGCAGACCTTCTTGACACTAATGCTTAGAGATCATTGGGTGTTAGGTGTGATGGGATTTCTCGATTTAAAAAATGAAAAGCTTATGTCGACGTCTTTTATAGTTGGTGACGTAGACATGGTGAAGGACTATAAACTTTTATGGGCAAACACGATCTTATTGTGAGTACTGATTTTGTTTGTGGTTGATGTGAAGATCACGAATTATGGCAAAAGTTTACATGAAAATGCTTCTAACACTACATGTGGTGTGCTTAATTTGTCAGATGGTATGTGAAGATGTAGAACAGCTTTTCCTCTATTGTGATTTTTTTGGACAAAGAGGTTTGGAGGGATATAAGACTTGATTGGATGATCACTTTGTGCAAGGAGAACTCCGAGAATTCCTTGAGTGACCGGTTTACAAATGTTGGGAGAAATAAAGTGAATGCCATAGAAGAGACCCTAGGGCTCTCTTATATAGGAGAAAGCCCTGGGTTAATTACAAGAGAGCTACATAAAGAAAATAGAAATAAGAAAAGAAATAGCGTGAGTTACAAATATCTCAATACTCCCTCTCCAAGCTG